>CAWUFW010014986.1:0-384617 GCA_963921515.1 Calotriton arnoldi | reverse complement strand
GCCTTCGTTCCGTTGCATGTGCTCATCAGCCTCTCACTTTCCCCTCCTCGGACGACCCCTCTTCTTGGGGGGCCTCAAGTGCAGGCTGCTGCGGTGCAGGGGACTCTCCGCCAGAGTCCTCCTCCCTCCCTGTGGCAGTTGCAGTTTGTTCGGTACCAGATGTTGTTGGCACACAGGGAGGTGTGGACTGGTTGCTGTTCATCTGGCGGAGGCATTGTAAAATGTCCCTGTGCACCGCCGTCATCTCATGTAGTACATCCCACTTGGACTCCACGCGGGTCATGTGGGAGTCCACACGTGACATGTGGGAGTCCACACGTGACATGTGTGACTCCACATGGGACATGTGGGAGTCCAAGCGGGCATGATGGGCAGCCTGCTGCTGTTTGATGTCTCTGAGGAGCCCCACTACCTGGCTGAGCTCTCCGGTGCTGGACTGGTACGCATCAGCTATGCGTACCAGTTGTGGGTCTTCATGCACACCAGCAACGTCTGCAAGCAGCGACCTCTGTCTCCCACCCCTCCCACCACCCCTGCTGACATGTGCAGTGTGTGCAGTTGCACGCACAGATAACCCTGGTCCACCTTGGGGGTTGGTGGTGGTGGTGGTGTCCATGGCCCCAGGTTGGTCCAGGGTCACTGCGCTGGTGTTGTTCCTTATTCTGTCCATGTCGGCAGGGATGGTATTCGTGGTGACAGTCGTTGGAGGGGTGGGTGCAGGGGGTGCAGCTGGTGGACCTGCTGGTGCTGCAGCTGGTGGTCCTGCTGGTGCAGCATGTTGACTTGCACCGGATGTGCCAGGTTGTTCTTCATCGTCCGAGGAGGACAGAGGCTGTACGACGCCAGTGAGCTCGGCATCCTCTTGAGCCTGGGACTGGGACTCCTCAGCGTCTGCTGCTGTGTCCCTATCATCACCTGTTTTTGGGAGACACAAACAATGTATGTCATGTTTCTGCAGGCATCAGTGGTTGACACACCTGACAGTTGTGACTGTGCCTCGGGGTGCGGGCCTGTACATTGTATTGTCCTAAGTCGTCACAGTCAGGGGTTGATATTGGTGTGGCACATTGTCCTGCATTATTTGGGCATTTCTATGTATTCTCTGGGGTGTGAACATGGTCTGCATTGATTGTGTTTGGTTGACAGCCAGACCCTCCTTCCCACCCACCCACCCACCCAGTCAGTTATCCCACCATGGAACGTGCTTGCATTGCAGGGAGTGGAAGTTGTCTCTCAGGATGTCAGTCAGTGGTGTCCTGCTGTTTGTTGGTGCACAGTTGGCAGCAGGGCCTTGTGCTCCCCGCAGCAGTAGCCAGTGTCAGCCATCTTGTGAGTCCTTCTCCACTCCCTGTGATGTGAGCATGGTTCAGGGTGGTGTTGATGGGCCAGTTGTGAGGCTGAGCAATGTCTGTGACTACGACTCCCATCATGCTATTGCCTCCACCCCCCTTCCCAGCATGCCCATGCTTCCTTCCTTTTGACTCTGCTTCCCTGTGGGGTGGGCTGGCTGTGCTGACAGGATGGCTGGGAGTGTTGTCCTGGCAGTTGTTTGGCTAAGAGTCCCAAGAGTGTCCCTGTGCTTCACACAACATAACCCAGGGTGGTGGTGCTTTGTGGGATCTTGTGTTAGGATGGAGGGCATTGCATTCTACCAGGTGGGTACTGTGGAGTTTGTGTTGGGGGGTGTGAGGGGAGGTGCTGGTGACTATGGTCAGTGCTGCAAGTCCCCCTTCCCACCCAGCCAGCCGGATATCCCACCATGGAACGTGCTTGCATTGCAGGGAGTGGAAGTTGTCTCTCAGGATGTCAGTCAGTGGTGTCCTGCTGTTGGTTGATGTGCAGTTCCCAGCATGCCCTTGTGCTCCCCACGACACAGCAACAGTGTCAGACATCTTTGATGGGCCTTTCTACTCTCTGTGGGATGTGCATGCGTGAGTGTGAGCTTGCTGGGCCATGTGGTGGGGGATGTAGAGCTGTGACTACGACTCCCATCATGCTATTGCCTCCACCCCCTTCCCAGCATGCCCATGCTTCCTTCCTTTTGACTCTGTTTCCCTGTGGGGTGGGCTGGCTGTGCTGACAGGATGGCTGGGAGTGTTGTCCTGGCAGTTGTTTGGCTAAGAGTCCCAAGAGTGTCCCTGTGCTTCACACAACATAACCCAGGGTGGTGGTGCTTTGTGGGATCTTGTGTTAGGATGGAGGGCATTGCATTCTACCAGGTGGGTACTGTGGAGTTTGTGTTGGGGGGGGTGTGAGGGGAGGTGCTGGTGACTATGGTCAGTGCTGCAAGTCCCCCTTCCCACCCAGCCAGCCGGATATCCCACCATGGAACGTGCTTGCATTGCAGGGAGTGTAAGTTGTCTCTCAGGATGTCAGTCAGTGGTGTCCTGCTGTTTGTTGGTGCACAGTTGGCAGCAGGGCCTTGTGCTCCCCACAGCAGTAGCCAGTGTCAGCCATCTTGTGAGTCCTTCTCCACTCCCTGTGATGTGAGCATGGTTCAGGGTGGTGTTGATGGGCCAGTTGTGAGGCTGAGCAATGTCTGTGACTACGACTCCCATCATGCTATTGCCTCCACCCCCTTCCCAGCATGCCCATGCTTCCTTCCTTTTGACTCTGCTTCCCTGTGGGGTGGGCTGGCTGTGCTGACAGGATGGCTGGGAGTGTTGTCCTGGCAGTTGTTTGGCTAAGAGTCCCAAGAGTGTCCCTGTGCTTCACACAACATAACCCAGGGTGGTGGTGCTTTGTGGGATCTTGTGTTAGGATGGAGGGCATTGCATTCTACCAGGTGGGTACTGTGGAGTTTGTGTTGGGGGGGGTGTGAGGGGAGGTGCTGGTGACTATGGTCAGTGCTGCAAGTCCCCCTTCCCACCCAGCCAGCCGGATATCCCACCATGGAACGTGCTTGCATTGCAGGGAGTGGAAGTTGTCTCTCAGGATGTCAGTCAGTGGTGTCCTGCTGTTGGTTGATGTGCAGTTCCCAGCATGCCCTTGTGCTCCCCACGACACAGCAACAGTGTCAGACATCTTTGATGGGCCTTTCTACTCTCTGTGGGATGTGCATGCGTGAGTGTGAGCTTGCTGGGCCATGTGGTGGGGGATGTAGAGCTGTGACTACGACTCCCATCATGCTATTGCCTCCACCCCCTTCCCAGCATGCCCATGCTTCCTTCCTTTTGACTCTGTTTCCCTGTGGGGTGGGCTGGCTGTGCTGACAGGATGGCTGGGAGTGTTGTCCTGGCAGTTGTTTGGCTAAGAGTCCCAAGAGTGTCCCTGTGCTTCACACAACATAACCCAGGGTGGTGGTGCTTTGTGGGATCTTGTGTTAGGATGGAGGGCATTGCATTCTACCAGGTGGGTACTGTGGAGTTTGTGTTGGGGGGGGTGTGAGGGGAGGTGCTGGTGACTATGGTCAGTGCTGCAAGTCCCCCTTCCCACCCAGCCAGCCGGATATCCCACCATGGAACGTGCTTGCATTGCAGGGAGTGTAAGTTGTCTCTCAGGATGTCAGTCAGTGGTGTCCTGCTGTTTGTTGGTGCACAGTTGGCAGCAGGGCCTTGTGCTCCCCACAGCAGTAGCCAGTGTCAGCCATCTTGTGAGTCCTTCTCCACTCCCTGTGATGTGAGCATGGTTCAGGGTGGTGTTGATGGGCCAGTTGTGAGGCTGAGCAATGTCTGTGACTACGACTCCCATCATGCTATTGCCTCCACCCCCTTCCCAGCATGCCCATGCTTCCTTCCTTTTGACTCTGCTTCCCTGTGGGGTGGGCTGGCTGTGCTGACAGGATGGCTGGGAGTGTTGTCCTGGCAGTTGTTTGGCTAAGAGTCCCAAGAGTGTCCCTGTGCTTCACACAACATAACCCAGGGTGGTGGTGCTTTGTGGGATCTTGTGTTAGGATGGAGGGCATTGCATTCTACCAGGTGGGTACTGTGGAGTTTGTGTTGGGGGGGTGTGAGGGGAGGTGCTGGTGACTATGGTCAGTGCTGCAAGTCCCCCTTCCCACCCAGCCAGCCAGCCAGATATCCCACCATGGAACGTGCTTGCATTGCAGGGAGTGTAAGTTGTCTCTCAGGATGTCAGTCAGTGGTGTCCTGCTGTTTGTTGGTGCACAGTTGGCAGCAGAGCCTTGTGCTCCCCACAGCAGTAGCCAGTGTCAGCCATCTTGTGAGTCCTTCTCCACTCCCTGTGATGTGAGCATGGTTCAGGGTGGTGTTGATGGGACAGTTGTGGGGGGGGCAATATGTGTGAGTGCGACTCCCATGATGCTATTGGCTACACTGACTTGGCCAGCATACACAGAATTCCTTCCTTTGAGTGGTCTTCACTGTGTGTTGGTGTTGTTGTGGTGGCTACATGTGTGGATGTGTGTGTTAGTTCTATTTGTGCCACTGCCTAGCTGTAGTTGTGGTTGTGTTTGTACATGTGTTGGCACAGTTGGATGTGACTTTTTTGATGGCATGTGTTGTGTTTATCTGACTGACATACACATTTTGGGATGATTCTGTTCTAGTTGCTGTGTAATTGCTATGAGTGCATGGTTTGACTCTCCCCTTGACAGTGATGTGTGTGTTTTGTGGCAGTTTATTGTGTACATTTGTTGTGTACTCACCAGGCTCTGGGATGTCCTCTAGTCCATATACGCTCACTGGCGGAAGGATGGCCCGCACCTTCTCCTCCCAGGGCCTGAGGTATACTGGCTTGGCAGGAGGGCCACTGCCGGTGTATTGGCTGTTGATGTAGTCTTTCTTGAGCAGCTCCCGGACCCTCCTGCGCACGTCATACCACCTGTTCTGGATGTCGGTCTTTGTGCGCCGACATGGTGATTGGGCGTTCACCCTGTTGATGATCCTCTCCCACATCTTGGTTTTCTGCGACATGGGGGTCTGTTGGACCAGTGTGCCAAACAGCTGTGGCTCCACCCTGAGGATCTCGTCTACCAGGACTTCCAATTCACAATCTAGGAACTTGGGATTCTTCTTGGGGGGCATGGTGATGGGTGGTGATGGTGAGTGATGTGTGTGTTGGTGTGCAGGTGAGGGTGTGTGAGTGTGTGTTTTGCTGGGTGTATGTGAGGTAGGTATTTGTTGGTGTGCTGATGGTGTGTGGCTTGTGTGAGGGATGAGCTGTGGGTGTGTGGTTGCTTTCTCTTGGGTGCTGGCAGTGAAATGGCATTTGCAAAGGCTCATGGTAGTGATTTGTGTCCTTTATATAGGTGGAGTTGTGGGTGTGTCTTTGTTCTCTGTCCCCACCCCCCCAGTATTTATTGGCTTGGTAATTGCTTGTTTGGCCTTTTTTGGTTGATTTTTCCTTTGTGCTGTTTGTGTATGTTGGAAACGTTCTTGTGACCGAGTCGGACCGTGCATTGGTCTCGTACGGTGTTTTCCGTTTCGTTCACGCTGTGTTTGTGCAGTTTTGTATGCTGCGTACGCGTCGGTCGCGGTGTATTGTGTTGCTTCGGCTCGGTTTTGTATGCGTGTCGGTCGTACGGCTTGTCCTCCGTCCGACTCGGTCGTGTTTTTCGCGCCTTGCATCGTACTTTGCAGGTTGGAGTTGGCGGGTACGATTCGGTCGGATTTGTTCCGGGTGCGTGTCGGTCGGTTGGATTCGCGTGTTTTTCCGGCCGGATTGCTATTTTCCGAGCGGGTCGGTCGGTCGGCTTGGTTTCCTGACGTGTCGGTCGGATTTATCGCGGCTTGCATCGTACTTGGCGTGTCGGGCGCCACTGGTACGTGTCGGTCGGTATTTTTTCCGGATCCGAGTCGGTCGGTGCTTTTTCCGGCCCGAATCGGAATCGACCCCATACTATCCAAAAAGGAGTCGACATCTGGAACAGCTATGTCTGTATGAAGTACTTCAACATTACAGCTTCAAAAGAAATGTTAAACAGAATTTAAAACAAGGAAAATATGCAGTACTTGGATGTCTAGTAAAACACACAAAAGGTAACCTTATCAACCTCAAGAAACTCAGTTGTGAAACTCCAGACAAGCAAGAATTTTACTATTTAGCACTTCTCCAACTGTTCAAACCATGGCATAGTGAAAGTGAATTACTTGGAGATTTCGACTGCTATGAAGATTCTTTTAATGCATTTAAAGATAGCATTGCATGTTCAATTTTTCCTACATATTTAAAAATGTTGAATGATGAAGTTGAACAGGAAAAGACTTTTACAGCTGAAGTTGCAAATGAAAGTTCTCAAGATAGTCAAAGTTCTGGTCCATGTAGTCAAGATCCACTTGGACAACCAATAGTGGAAAATGAAGCAGCGATTGCTATGCATGAAGTGGAAATTGCAATGCAACAAGCACAAGAGGAGAATATTACATTGGAAAAGTTAGAAGAACAAGTAAATATTGAACAGAAAGAAATATATGTACAAGTGAGAGAACAGATAGAACATGGTTTGTTGCATGAAAAAAAGAATGTGTATGTTCATCATTTAAACCTATTCTGATGTACATCAGTGGTCAAGCTGGAACGGGTAAAAGTTTTTTAATTAAAGTTTTGACCAGTTATCTTAAAAAAACTACTGGTTCACACTTATCTTGTGTAGTAACAGCTCCAACTGGATTAGCTGCGCACAACGTTAAAGGAATTACTTTGCATAGATTACTAATGTTACCAGTTGAGCATGATAATAAATTAGAATATCAGAAGTTGTCTGGAGAAGCTTCTTATGAAGTGTCAAGAGTGCTGAAGAAGATGAAACTTTTAATTATTGATGAGGTGAGGATGGTCTCAAACTTAATGCTTGCTTTCGTGCATTTAAGAATACAACAGGTATTAAAAACAGATTACGACGTTCTCTTTGGAGGAAAACATTTAATTGTATTTGGAGATCTGCTACAACTAACTCCTATAAAAGGAGAACCAGTTTTTAAAACTCTTCTACATGAAGACACTAGGAAATCTTTAGGAAGTATTGGAAATGTGAATCTCTGGTTAAATTTTGAATATAAAGAACTCACTCAGAATATGCGACAAGCAAGTGATGAAGATTATGGAAATATTCTGAAAGATGTAAGAACTGGTGTTCTAAGCAAACATGGTAAACAAGCTTTACAAAGTCGTCTACTAAAGAACTTGTTTACAACTGAAAACACACCAGCAGCAGTACTGTACAAGAACAGTGCAGAAAAAAGTCTATACTTTGCTTAATGCCTACACTGGAAGAGTGTTATACATTTAATCAAGAACTTCTGAAATTGGAAAATCAAGAAATAGTTCACATTGAAGCTATTGATAAAATATCAAGGAATAACAATTCTTCTTTCAAATAAACTACAGACTAAATTGGATTCTTTGGAAAAGTCTGTATCAAACACTGCTGGCTTGGAAAAAATGTAGATGTATGTATAAACTGTCGGGTAATTTTGAGGCGTAATTTGAATATAGAACAAGGTTTAGTGAATGGAGCAATAGGGAAAGTTGTTGAATTTGTAAAATATCAAAACAGAAATGCAATTGAATTCTTGAAAATTTAATTTGATCAGATTGCAGAGGTGAAACAAATTGGGCGTTGTGCTGTACGTTTTTGCTGGTAAAAGACTTGTATGTTCGTAGAAAACAGTTTCCTTTCTGTTTAGCATATGCAATAACCATTCATAAATCTCAAGGTTTAAGTGTAGATAATGCTTTAGTAAATGTTGGAAGAACTGTGTTTAAAGAGGGAATGGCATACGTTGCATTATCTCGAGTTAGAACATTGTCTGGTTTGTATTTAATTGATTTCGATGAAAACAAGGTTAGTGCTGATGTAAATTGTGTAAGAGAATATAATCGTTTAAGAAGACTTTATGCACCAACTTTAGGTGAATATCCTATTTATGACAAATGTGCTGTGTGTTCAAAACGCAAACATGTTGATGAATCAAGTGTGGTTGAAAAGCAGAAAAAAATTGAAGAGAAAAGAAAAGATGCAAAGAAACAGAAAATAGAAACAAGTGATGATGTTGTGGGATACCAATTAGAAAATGCTTTTCGTGTCAACTGCTATGGTAATGTTATTCTAAACGTTATATTTTATCTAGAAGATCTTATGGTGAAATTATGGAAAGTCAGGAAAAAAGATTATGTTCTGCACTTTATACTTTATTTGAACAATTGAGAACTGACAGAAGTAAGATCCATACTGCTTCTGGTATTCGACAACTCTTGGATACATGTACTGGATCTTTAACGTTCAGTCCTAATATACAACAAGATGCACAGAGTTTCTGATGGTTATGCTTGGAGTATTAGAAGATGAAGGAATCCAGATTGAGAGTTTATTTGGACTCAGTTACAAATGGGATCACAAATGTGAACAGTGTTCATTAACTTCAAGTACTATAGTTGACAGAGAACGATTTCTATATTTAACAATACCTGACTGCAAATCTGTACCTTTTCCGAAATTAGTAAAAGAAGCAAATCATGATATGAAATGTTCTCGTTGTCAATCAGAAATGTTATCTACATTCTGCCTAGAAAGATATGGAAAATATGTAATTTTAATGCTACAACGCTGTAGACCAAATGGAAGAAAAGTGGAAACGAAAATTAAAATTTTTGTTGCTAGTCAAGTATCTATTTCTGGAAGAACTTTCACAACACTGGCTATTGTTTTCCATGCTGGAGGTACTACCACATGTGGACATTATACTGTATATTTGAAATGCAAAAATGGTTGGAGTCACTGCAACGATACACACTTGGAAATTAAACCGAGATTGCCTTATGAATTACCCAACTCATACTTGATATTTCTGAAAACAAAAATTTTAGATACATTATTCGGCCTAGAGGGAAAATGGGAAGATGCTTTAAGGAATTGATACTGGATGATTTAAAAAAAAATTCCACACATTATTTGGCCTTGAGGAAAAATGTCAACAGAAAGTACACAGTAAAGGTAACATTTAAAAATTGGAAATAGTATTGGATGTGTTATTTGTGTTGATTTGTTATTGTGGTTGTAAGAGTTAGTCATTTGTTTTTTTTTAACAATCTAGTTGATTGTTTTTTTTCCCCAGCTGTTTATGATGATACTACACTGACATCACTGTGAATAGTGAAGTTAAGTAGAATCTGATAACAGCAGAAAAAGGGAGAAAAATATGTTTTGAAAATGTTATATTATGTTGTATTATTTGATAAGTAACAGTGTAATTTGTGAAATATATTACATTACACAACAGTTTTACAGTTTATTTTCTTTTCTGTAGTGGAAAAGTGAGAAAACACAGTACTAATGACAAATAGCAGAATAGTAGTTTAATATTTTTAAAAAAATTCAAATTCACTGAAAAAACCATAGGTTTTACAGACGTTATAGTTAGAAATTAGCATTTAAAAAACCTTAGAAATTCACTGAAAAAACCATAGGTTTCAGGGACGTTATAGTTAGCTGGACATTTCACTCGTACAAAACCATAGAAATTCCACTGTTATAGTTAGTTCAGTTAACTATAACTCGCTTCCCCGCAATGCACTGCTCATGACGTCACATATTACATTATTCATGGCATGGTCAGTGACATCACTGATGACATCACTGATGACATCTCAAATGACATCACTGATGACATCACTGATGACATCATCCACGTGATAATCTGATGCACCTCATCACACCCTAATATAACCTTTAATACACCCACTGTAAAATACACACTACCATTTTCGAAAGCATCCACACACTGATTCCTATGTCTGTACACACATCCACTCATTCACCTATACAATCACTTATACATGCAGTCACTTATCAATACAACACTATCATATGCACTCATACACCTATTCAGACACTCACACACCGCCACTCATCCATGGAGTTACTCACACACCTAGTCAGTCATGCAAAGAATCAATCACACTCCCATTTACTCACCTAAACAGTTATACACACACCACCTCACTAATTCATACAGACAGTAACGCATAGTTAGTCTCTTATGTAATCACTGAAACAAGTACAGACTCATCCATATATGCCACTCTCACAATCACTCAGTCTCACATATAGTTATTTATATACACCATCACTCACATATACTGCCTTTTACATATGTAGTTACTCACATATGTACCACTGAGACATCCATTCACTCACCAACACACCCATACACACACTCACCCACCCATACAGCTGTTTCCACATGCACTCTTGAACCCATACACCCAGTGAATCAACCACTCACACATCTATGCAGAGAGTCACACACCTCCAACCCACCCACACACACACTCAGTCCCCCATACAAATACTCAAGCAAACAATCAATAACCCATATAGACACTCATGTAGCTACTGACCAACCCATGTAGCAGCTTACACAACAACAGACAGACTGATACAGACATTCACACAGTTTAGTCACTAACCCATGCATTCAGTAAGACATGTTTAATGAGTCACTTATACAATCAGTTACATACCTCCTAAATCCTCCATCCAGACACTTATACACCCACTCATTCTTCAATACACCTTGCCATATATATAAAACATATTTAAACTTTACAGAAACACACAGTCACTGGATGATGTCATCAGTGATGTCATCAGTGATGTCATTTGAGATGTCATCAGTGATGTCATCAGTGATGTCACTGACCATGCCATGAATGATGTAATATGTGACGTCATGAGCAGTGCATTGCGGGGCGCGAGTTATAGTTAACTGAACTAACTATAACAGTGGAATTTCTATGGTTTTGTACGAGTGAAATGTCCAGCTAACTATAACGTCCCTGAAACCTATGGTTTTTTCAGTGAATTTCTAAGGTTTTTTAAATGCTAATTTCTAACTATAACGTCTGTAAAACCTATGGTTTTTTCAGTGAATATATATATATATATGTATATATATATAATAACAGCACAAAGACTCACTATCATAAAGAGAAACAAAAGGATAGATCTACAATCTGGACCAGACCCTAGTAGGCATCAGAGCCTTGTGTATTAATACTTAAATAATAATTCACATTCTAAAGCAACATTAACATATAAGACTTCATTATGAGTACAGTGGTAATCTCGATTCTGGCACAAGCAGGAGTTTCTGCCCAAACCAGCACAGCAAGTTATGTGGTAATACTGCAGTTTTCATCTGCACAAATCTTACCAGCAATGACCTGGCAGATACTGTGTGGGGAAAACTGCACATTCATGTTTTTTCCACTAAAGCGGTGGGAGGGAAACAATCAGTATTTTTTTATATTCCTTTTCGGAGGTGTGTAAATTGGTATGGCAAGGAAATATACCACACTGGTTAGAAGCCGTTCTTGGCTATATTAGGATTGACTGAGTGTGATATTGCCTTCTAAAATCCAACGTCTAAGGGTGTCAATATTGTAAAGAGAGAAGGACAATCACTATGGATCACTTTGACTCGAGTTAATGGGAAATTAGATAACTACGTGGATTCGGTTCCAAGTTTTGGAAATCTTTATGAGACCATCCAAATGGCTGAATTGCACCATCCAAATTTTGGTATTATACCAAACAAAATCAAATAATTCATGTATTTATTTACATCGATGCAGAAGTCACATGTAGGAGTGGGCAGAACTCATGGAATAATGGAGTTACATGAAAACTCCGAAAGATTCTGCAGAGTTCTGTGAATGGGCTGAAACTGGCACATGTAAACTCCGCAACATTCTGCGGAGTTCCGTGAACGGGCCGAAATTAGCACGTTGCGCTGCTCGGGCTTATTTTTAGCAGCAGGAGCTTATTCTGCGCTGCACAATCAGCATGAACAGCATTATGCAGTGTGACAGAGGGTGCCTCTTCTTTGCTGCTCGAATAGATTTTCTACTCGAGCGGCAGCTTTCTGACTGCAACCTCCTGTGACTGCCCGCATTGGGAAAATCATGCCGGGTGCCCTCCTAGCACCCGAAAATCACACTAGCGGACACCAATTCTCGCTCATGCTGCTCGCCAACTTACCATTTGAGAGCCACACCAGAAAAAACTCTGCCATGCAGCGTTTGGCGGACTTTAGCCAGAATTCCATGTTACATGCCGTACGCGGAATGGCCAAAACTCCATCAACTCCGCCTATGGAGAGGAATTTATTGCCGGCCCTTAGTCACATGTTGTTTTAAAATTATAAAGGGGTAAAGAAGGTATGAAGTAGCATAACCCTCACGTGCACAAGATATTAAATGTTAATGTATGACAAATAATTATATTCTTCCAAAGACAGCTGAGACAAATAACTTTTTTTTGCCATTGTTTAATAGCGCAGGTTTGGCCCAGTGAAATAAGAGAGGTTTACTTAAGCACCAGCAATGTCCCAGTTGTTAAGGGTGGAGGGGGTCCGTCCCTCCACCTTTTCCTGCCATATTTAGTGTGTCTGTCAGGCTGAGTAATGGTCAGCCTGACAAATGCTTTTTATGTTTGGGTCAGGCATCCAGACATTGTTCATGCTCTAAATGAGCAAGCACCTGGCTGCCTGAGCTGAAATATACCAGGCTACAGATTTCACAGTCATGTAAGCTTGTCCTCCTCAGCCCATCAAAGCGTTGTGAGGTCCTCCCCCTCTATACGAGGGGGCACGCACTGATATACTAGGACCTGGGCACTTCAATTTTAAGCCCTGAAGTGCACAGGGCCAAGTATCCATCAGTAACTTTTCATCACAGAGTGAGGTGGGATCAGCAACTCTAACCAACCCCCATCCCACTCTGTGACGAGTAAAGGACTGACGCTTTCTCTCATTGTTTGAACATCAGCCAATGAGAGGAGGTGGCAGTCCCATCCTCCAGGAACAACTGAGGCTTCCCTCCTGCCGACCAAGATGCGGCCTGACAAGATTTTTTGCAATGCTGCGCACATGCATGTATGTATGAATGTTTGTGTGTTTGTGTGTGCATGTTTTGAATGCATGTGTGTGCAAGCTGTGAGTGAAAGTGAGAGAGAGACTGTGTGTGTGTGTGTGTGTGTGTGTGCGCGTGCGTGCGTGCGTGCGTGTGTGTGTGTGTGTGTGTGTGCTTGCCAGCACCATCCCTGCTGCACATTACGGGTCACCACTGATGAGCACCAAAATGTATTCCCATCCTCAGATTTATTTAGGCACTGGAGAAATTAGGAGATTTACCCAAAATCAGAGGATGTTGAACCAACACCATGAGTCAAAACTGGTTCTCCAGTAGCAAAGTTGGCAGTTCTGGCCATTAGGCTGCTTCTCCTCCATATTGATGGAGCAGGATTTCATAAATGAAACCTGCTCAGATTAAACCTCCTATAGTGTGAAATCATTAACAAACGTTGTGAGATTAACAGAGAAAATATTAACATGGGGTATTTGGGAAGAGAATCGAGAAATGTGCAGGAAAATGACAAATGGTTCCTGTAGGCCGCAAATGATTTCTGCATGAGAGACAGCAGAGAAATAATGTTAAAGAGGTTTTGGGTTTCATGTGCAACAAAGTGAATGTAAAGCGTTGACAAAAAGAGTTTTATACGGGTGACATTAATTACAGAGAATAATCGTTGAAAATGTTTGCGTTTCTATTAGAATAACATGAAGTCTAAATTGAATAATGAAATGGAACTTTTAATGTGAACAAATAACTGAATTTGTTTATTTCTCCTAGAGAAACTGCACACTTTGCAGAGAAGGCCAAAAACCACTGTTAGGATTAATTGCTTTTTTAAAACGTAGGCTGCTGCAGAGAAATGTATTTGTCCTTCATTATGATTATTGTGTTCTTCTCCTGTCGACGGCTACGTGGTTGGGGTATCGTGTGGAAATTCCTACTGTCCAGGGAAATATTTAGTTTTGTGGATAACTGTTCTAGGAAATGTTCCGATTCATTTGAAGATGAGCGTGAGCCTAGGAAGGAAAATATTGAGATTTCCTCTGCTGAAGGACGAAGATGACCGCATGGCTCTAAACAAAGAACCTTTGGGAGTGAGGTGCGACGGAAGTGGTCTGACTGACCACCCTGTGCTCCTGAACCAATGAGAACCATGAATTGCTTGGACTTTGTTACTAATTTAGGGATGGACTTTAACATTTAGGGTATAATTATTAGTGTTAGAATTTTCTCTGCGCGCGGTGAGCCTTAGGCAGGCGTGACGAGGGTGAGCATCTCCGTGTGAGCTGAGAGCTGATTTCCTAAGCTCTTCTATGGTTGTAGCTGTCTGATCCTGACTCTTTAACTTTGCTCCTCATACCTTTGTGAGGATTGCCCCAGCTTTCCCTTCTGGCCGGAGGATTAGCTCTTCAGACTATTAGCACGCTGTGCTATAGTTTCCTTAGGTTCGTATGTTATTTGGTAATTGCATTGATCTTGCTACAATGCTCTTTTCTCTCTCTTCCTATCCACTCTCTCATGCTCGTTTAAATGAGATGTTATTGTGAATTACTTTCTTTGTGTGATGATCTATGATTTGATATTGTGTCGCTGTATGACCATTTACATGCTTTCAAAGAAATTAGATAAAGCTTAGTGATTAGTAAAACTGAGTCTGTCATTATTGATGATTATTATTAATGTGACTTGTACAAATAGGGCCCAATTCCGATCTCGTAAGGAAGGCCTCCAAACCTGATTTGTAAAGAGCAAATCCGATTCGGAGCCAATCTTTCCGTCCGAATCGTCCCCCGTTCCGAACAACCACGCACGATGCGAGTATCCCGTACGCGCCATGCAAATCGTTTACGAACCCGAACCTGTCCGTCCGGCACGTTCGTAGCCGAATCGTGCCCCGCAATGGAGCCGAATTCCAACCGAGCGAGTACGATGCACGATTCGGACAACCGCTTCGCCTAGGTCTCAGCGAGACGAAACGTCTGTCGGAAGCGTACTTCGGGGGGCCATAGCAGGCCCCCCTTTACCCGGGGCCCTCTGAATCTGTCACGGGGGTATGCCCATGGGTCCCCCCAATCCAGGCATGCACAGTGTGGTGGGCACCATGGGGTGCCCGCCACAGGGTGTACGCTTTTCCCCACCCACCCCTTTTTGCTATGGGAGCCTGGTACGCGCCTGTACACATGCAACCATAGAGTTCAATGGGAGTCCGGCCGAACCGAGTCCGTAACCATGCGGTTGCATCGTACTCGCTTGGTTGGACTCGCACAGTGCGTCTCGCTTGGAAAGCCCTCCAGGGCCGAGTCGTACGATGGGCTTTCCTAGCAAGATTGGAATTGTGCCCAAAATATATAGTTGGTTTGTAGGATATTCCCTTGTTGCAGGTCCTCAAAAGAGTGGTATCATTCCATCTTAACAGTTGTCAGTCCCTGACAACTCTCAAAAGATTCGTCCGAGGACGAGTTATAGATATGGGCCAAATTTTAGATTTGCAAGAGAACAGACAAGTTGGTTATAAAATGGGTCACAAGTGGGGAATATGTTTACCCCACGTTGCTCTGCTGCATCAATATCAAAGTAAAAACATTAGTGGAGGCATCACAAGTAAGCCATCAAGCCTGACTAAGATTGTAGCACCTGCCAATGTGCCATTAGTTTCCTTCCATGGTGAGTAAGAAGACTGAAGAATAACAAGCTTCAGCCAATAGAGCCTGGGAGAGCTGATTGAGCACAGTTCCATTAGGCATGATCATGGTAGTATGTGATGTCTTGAGGAGTTAGGCGCAGGTGGAGCAAACATTTCTTTAAACTATTAGCCAATGTGATTCTTGACAATTTCATTGGACTCTCCATAGGCTCACTGGTAGGAGAAGTTTATTATTTGAGAAAGCACAAATGAAATGCACAAGTGCCACCCATTAAATGAAGACTAAGGCATACCCGTGTTTGTGAAGTTAAGAAGAAAAGGTGCTCATGTACTTTTGCACGAATGGTAGGCAGAGGTGACCGTTAGTGAGAAAGTTTCATTGTATGAATAAGGTGTACATTCAGGAACCCCTCTTACCTTGTGTCTGCAAAATGGAAGCCAAGATGCAAATTCACAGAGAGTCTGGGCGTAGTTTGGTTTGTCTGTCTTTTTTTTCATAATGCCAATTACCTGTTGGGCATAGTCCATCTTTGCCTGGTCAGAGCCTGCCCTATATCCACTGTGCTGCCAGAGCAGCTGCTCTATAACATAGAATTTTTGAATTAAGGCCTCAGATGTGTTCTGTATTTCTTACTTGGTCCTTTCATGTGTGCACTACTTGTTAACAAATCCCAGATGAAGGTGGCCAAACATGCAAATCTGTATTGGAGAAATCATCGTAGAGCATATGTGCATGTCACATATGTATTAAAACCCTGTTTAGTGAATCCGACCCCTGATGATAGATTGGTCAGAGCCTCTCACAATGTTAACATTCTTATCTGGGTTCACTTACATGAGAGTGTGCAGTTCTCGTCTCACTCTACAATGTTCAGTCAATAACTTTTTGCAATGTGAAAGAAGCAAATATATGTGTGCCTTCTATAATCTTGTCTTCACATATTTATCATTAAAACTTGTATTTGTCATCACTTTTTAATGCTTTTTCACGCTTGTCCACAGACCTATTCCAGGAAAACAGTCAGGAGTGAACAAGGCACTGCTCCTCACTGCGCACAAGCGTCCTGCTAGTTAGGCTTCATCACTGAACAAAAGGGTAGGTGTCAAGTCAAAAGGCAGCTAATGCCAAGTTGCAGTAAGACCCTCAGCAGTCACTTGCCCAGATTTCTGCAAATTGAAATGACACAGGTAATAACTTCTAAGAAAGAAATGAGTACAAACGAAACATAAAACCCTGTCCAGATCCTTTAATGACACAAAGTAAGCAGAATCTCAGAAAACAAAAACCAAAGAAAAAAGTACAAGAAAACCCATTTGAGGGATCTGAGTAGGAAAACACCAAAACCAGTACTGCTGTCGAAATTAGACTTACCTCCTAGAACGCTCTTTAGGCTAAGCTTGAGGCACTGTCCCAAACAAGATAATGCTAATTTAAATTCTTTATTTAATTATATATTTCAGGGTAGTTGGCAACATTAACAAGATCAGCAAAAATAAGACGGTAATGTCCCTAAATCAAAATAAAATAGAAGCAAAGCCAAGGCACCAAGGGAAGGGGCAAACATTAAATATTGCTAAGGGGTGGGTACCTCCTACCCACCACTCACCAATTTTCTCAGCAAGGCGAGGTTCGATATTTGGAAATGTGTTTGCCTGCATTTAGCGGTAGATAGCGCTGTTTCATTCAGGTATAAATCAGTTTTAATTCTAATAGTCTTAACATCATCAATACTGCAATTTTGATCACTGGTGATTTTTCCTTTTCTTAATTAGTTAGATTTGCTTCATTGTATGTGGTTTAGAGTCTGCTTAAATAGAATGAAAAAACGGCCCTTGATGATTACAGCTAGGTCAACAGAGTTGTCACCCAGCTTGCACATGCACCCAGCATTCATGAATTCATAGCTGCATGGCCGTCATCATACATGAATAATGCAGTCTTGGAGGGATCCATCGTTAATAACTGGTCCTTCTACCATGCTACTATTATCTAAACCGACCTTCCTTTACTATGTTTTTTACAGAAGAACATTTCAGCTATTGAAAATTTAATTACCCACGTATTTCTGTCATAAACCACGTTACCATTGGTTATGGTTTTCAAGCATATGACCATTTTACAAGTCATATCCACCACATAACATTGCATGGATGCCGAATCCAAGGGGCATGTCTTTATTTGAGCAATCTTACAGAAATGTAGGGTTAACAGGTTTTTTTTATATTGCTCTTATGTGTCACTTTGTTGTCACTATAGAAGGTATTGGGGTAGGAAAGAGTGAAAAACTTAAAAACACAATATGGTAAAGTTTGGGAGAGAAAAATCAAATGTTTGGTGTGGTACCCCTTTCCTATATTGCTGTCCATGGAATCTTCAATGTTCAATGGAGCGCCAGACTAAAGAGTTATGTCTTCAGGAGGTTTTCTTAACCAGAGGTGGTTTGGTTCTGCTCTCGGGCCACTTGACATCCAATGTCTGGGCTCTTAATGCGAAGCGATTTGCCTCCGTTTTTCATGTATTGAAGCTTCTTTGAAAGCAGCACTATTGTAGGTAGGCTGGTCAAAGTTTAAAACCTAGAGTGAACTACTCATGAATGTCATCAGAATTGGTAACTAAAAGTGAAATGCAATACAAGGCAACAGAAGAACTGTTTGTTAGCAATCAGATAAAATAGTAAATATTGTCAATATATGGATGTAATGCAAGTGGAACGTCTAACAATATCCATATACTGACAATGTTTCCAACCAACAGAAAACTAACATGGTCTAGAAAGGATATGATACCTGATTCTGTGCTGTAAAATGTGCCTTAAACTGGTGTCTAAGGTTTGTTATTACATATAACCTGAAGCAGTTTAGAGACAGCAATTATCCATAATCTTAGGGTAAGTCAGAAACCAACCTAAAACTGAGTGGATTGATGGGTTTGTGACTAAGTGTAGGTGTGGATAATATTTTCGCTCCTGAAACAATCTGAACAAGCAAAATAACAGTGGCTTCATTAGGATTAGGGACGACAACGCAAAGATCTTCCACCAAGCATGTTCTTCAACTAAAATGTACAAATGCCTGATGTATTTATGTTTCTATGTGCCAGGGTGCATACGCTGTGTTTAATTGGGGATGTTGAACAAGTATGAAAATGTAATCGGGAAACATGTTCTTAATTTCAGAAGAGACCACAGGTTTTTGCAGAGAGTAGGCAATGCTTGGACAAAGGCTCAGAGATTTTGATGTCTACACTATGCAAAGCATGCAAAAAAACTCAGGTGAACTACAATTTTTAAGATGCCGTAGGAGTCTTTCAAGTCTTACGGTGGGCACGGCCATCTTTATCTGTTGGTATAGGTTCCTTGTGGTGTATGGCATCCATTGCTAGGAAATTAATCTTCATTTTGCTGCAGATGGAAACCTTGTTGCCCGGGTCAAACGTCTTTGTGCTTCATGTCAGAGTGATTCAGGATCTTGTACACAGAGCTGTATACTGGATCACACTGTAGATCGAAACTCTATCCTGGAGTCATATGATGTTGTGCTATGAACACTTTACCAGAGTGATCTGATTTTGCGTTATGGTCTTTATATTGGAGTCATCTTATCAAAGATCACAAAGCAAGTACTGCAACCAATTTAAGGCCTATGTACTCTGTTGCAAATACATTGTTTCTTAGTTTGACTCATATGCAGTAATGATGAGGTAGTGATTGGATTTGATTAAGATTGAAATGCATAATATGCCTGTATAATTATTATGTTGCAGATAAAAGGTTATATGCATTTAGGATTATTCAAATAATAGATTTAACTCCCAATCTGCTGAATTAGGTTTAGAGACTAGAAAATGGATTATTGTCCAGGTTATTCTATGTAGTGTTTATAAAGAATATTCCTTTCTTTCAGCTCTAGGAAATGATAGAATTGTTAACAACTTCAGAAAGTGGATAATATAGAGATAGTATGAGGCATATTATATGACACAGTAGAACCAGTGAATTGCAATTTTCTGACAATGATCTAAGTGAGTATTCTCTTGTTGTAGCTATCCATGCCTCCATACTGCAGGTTGAGACTGTCAGGAAGATCAGGAGAGATAAAGGTATCCAGGGCCAAATTTATGACCCAGTTTGCGTCGCTCTTGCATCACGCAACGTGGTGCAAGAGCGACGCAAAGCTTAAGTCATATTTTTAAAGCCATTGAGGGGCTCCAAAAATATGGAGTTAAGCAACGCAGCGCATATTGCTGCGTTGCATTACTCTTCCCTGGATAGGCATTTCATGGGCATTGCGTGGGTGTTCTCACGCAACGCCCATGGTTTTTGACGCATTCCCAGATTTACAAAACCCTGTAAACCTGGGAATGCACCAAAAAGATAAGCCTCCCCAGGTGAGGTGTAACGAGGAGAAATATCTTTATTTCTCCTCATCACTTCCTCTTTCTATGTGTGCTGCATTCTGCAGCACACATAGAAAGATGAAAATGCCTTTCAGGATTGTTTTTGTGCAGGAAGGTGTACCTTCCTGCACAAAAGCAATACTTTAACATTGGAATAGCGGAGCACTCCTAATCTATGTTCACTTCAAGCCCTCCAGTATGCCTATTTTTATAATGTATTGTTTTTACAGACACTTTTATTTATTGTTTCGTAGTGTGTAGACCTAAAATCATACAAAAACTCTATGTGGTATAGTACATTGCATTTTTACTTCTTTTGATTGAATATACAGAACAATCACCATGGATATTATAATAATGTTAATCGATAGACAGTTCAAGTCACTACACAATAAATACAGAAGTATATGAAGATGATGCTTCACAGGGATCGCTGACAAAATATAGAATGCAAAAATAGTGACTCCCTGTACTTAAACAGGTAAGTACAAAAATATTGAATCAAAAATATTGAAGTAAAAAATATAGATGTACAATATAGCGATTTAAAAATATATATAACATAAAATAAAATATATAAAATATTTTTTTAAAGATAAATTAAATTTGATATACATTTTAACTAAATATAACAAATAAACTTAATTTCAAAAAATGTAAACACACAAACATAACAATTTATACACATACATATATTTACTTAAAATTGGTTTTTAACTATTATCTTTATTTAATTTTTAAACTTTTAAATTATATATAAATTAAATACATACATATGTCAATAATTTAAAATTAACAAAATAACCATTTTATAATTAATTCAAACATTTAACTATTAAAAAAAAATTTAAACTTACATTTCGCAATACAATAATTACAACAGTACGGAAATTGTTGGATAGCAGGGGAGTAAAAATTACTATTCCCACTCCAGTGAGTGCAACAGTAGAGAAAGTATTGGATAGCGGAGGGGTAAAAATTACTATTCCCACTCCAGTGAGTACAATAGTAGGGAAAGTGCTGGATAGCGGAGGGGTAAAAATTATTATTCCCACTCCAGTGAGTGCAACAGTAAGAAAAGTATTGGATAGCGGAGGGGTAAAATTAATATTCCCACTCCAGTGAGTGCAACAGTACGGAAAGTATTGGATAGCGGAGGGGTAAAAATTACTATTCCAACTCCAAAGAGTGCAACAGAAGGGAAAATTTAGGATAGCGGAGGGTTAAAAATGACTATTCCCACTCCAGTGAGTGCAACAGTAGGGAAAGTGTTGGATAGCGGAGGGGTAAAAATTACTATTCCCACTCCAGTGAGGGCAGCAGTAGGGAAAGTGCTGGATAGTGGAAGGGTAAAAATTACTATTCCCACTCCAGTGAGTGCGACAGTAGGGAAAGTGCTGGATAGCGGAGGAGTAAAAATTACTATTCCCACTCCAGTGAGTGCAACAGTAGGGAAAGTGCTGGATAGCGAAGGGGTAAACATTACTATTCCCACTCCAATAAGTGCAATAGTAGGGAAAGTGTTGGATAGTGGAGGGGTAAAAATTACTATTCCCACTCCAATGAGTGCAACAGTAGGGAAAATGCTGCATGGCGGAGGGGTACAGATTACTATTCCCACACCAATAAGTGCAACAGTAGGGAAAGTGCTGGATGGCGGAGGGGTAAAAATTACTATTCCCACTCCAGTGAGTGCAACAGTAAGGAAAGTGTTGGATAGCAGAGAAACAAAAATTAATAATAACATTTAAACAATTTAAAAAAATTAAATAATCTTAAAAATAAATAAAGAATATTTTAAAAATATCACATTAACTATATTAAACATTAACATTAAATATATTAATTACATATAACAAAAAGGTACAACTATTATCTAAAATAAATTAATAAATACATTTCTAAACAATACTTATTTAAAAGAAGCAAATATTTACTAACAATTTTTTAAAAACATTAATGTATTTATTTTATTTCCTACCCTATAACACCACACCAATAAAAAAAACGTCAACGTTTTTATTTAAATTTAATTCCATAATGAACATAATTAATAATGATTTTAAAAAGTATTATTAATAAAAATAATTAATAAACATTCATTGAATACACATTCTTTAACACTATAATATGCACAACACACACCAAAAATGAACTTCACAATTACCATAATTAATTACTAATCAATTAATTTAAATTAATTAACAACTAATTATTAATTCATCAATTAAAAATAAATTACTTCCCACCATTTACACCTGTAAACACCACAACACACACCTGTTAAAGAGAAAGGTGAACTTTGGCATTATGGACATCTTTATCAAATTAATTCTGCCCAAGAGAGTTCATTGCAAATGTACCCAGTTCTTTAACAGTTTACCTGACTGAATTGAAGCTATTTTAAAATGTATCTAGATCCTGTGTGATCTTCACCCCAAGGTAACTCATCACCTTCTTGATTTGCTCACTTTCACTTGGTCAAATCCAAGCCATAATCTCTTTTTGCTGGGTACACAGAATATCCCGAAATGCGCTCAAATGCTTGCATCAACTTATCTATCACTGGTAACGCCCACCCTAATTCAGGGGTATATATCATAAAATCATTGTCATAAAGAGCCATCTTTTTCTACTAGTCATCATACCTGAATGGGCAAACCGCTGACTCCTTCCTTAGTTTGCTCACTGTGGGTTCTATAGAAAGGTTAAAAAACAACAGGGAAAGTGGACAACCTTGTTTTGTATCTCTAGTAATTCTAAACTCCTATGTTAAAAACCATTCAATAGGATTTTCTGTGTTGGATCTTTATATATTTGCTGGATTGTCCTGCACAAGGTTCCCCCAAGTTGTGTTGATACAATATTGTGTTCGGATGCCTTCCATTCACCTGATCAAATGCCATAGTGGCATCCAATGTTAATACTGCTATTGGAAGATTAAATGTGGAAGCTATGTCAATCGCACCAACCGACCCATGGGTTAATTCATTGAGGTATCCCCTTTCATAAATCCCTTTGATCTTTGTGCATTGAACCGCCTAATTTTATAGTCGCTATTCAGCAAGGATATTGGTCTATACAACTCACAACTTGCAGGGTCCTGATCTTGTTTGAGAACTAGGATAATTATTGCTTCTTTACAAGAGGGAGGCATCTCAGCACCATTGCTAAAAATCTCTACTAATAATCCAGTTAAGACAGATTTGATCATTTTCCTAGTACTTTATACAACTCATTTGGTAGCCCATCAGGCCTGTTGCTTTTCCTTTATTACTAACTGTAACAGCCTGCAGAACCTTGCTCAGTTCAATGCCCCTGTTTAAAGTTAATTCTTGATCCCCAGAAAGTTTCACTGGAGGATCAAAATCTAACAACCACTGTAGGACCCTAGTTTTCATAACATTTAGATCTTCCCCATACACTTCTCTAAAATTAACGATGAAAACCTTCTCTTTATCCTTACTGTTGGATACTAACTCATTGGACCCTTCTTTTTTATTTCCTTGACAAGGTTCCTTGTTGAATCTGTTTTTATTTTCCAAGCTAGTAGCTTACCACTGCTTTCTACATATTTAAAATGTGCAAAATTGCTCGCCTGCCACCTCTTCCGTAGTCTACCCTTCAACAATTTTGTAAGTTTATATTTTGCTTTCTGAAGGTCGGCATCTAATGTTTTCTTCTGCTCATTTGTGATATTCTGGGCCAACAACTGTTCTTCTATTTTTTTCATTTCATTCTCCAATTGCCCACACTCTTTCTTATATATCCTATTTCTGTTCCACACAATGCTATTTAATCATCCCCTGATACAAGCCTTAAAGGTGTCCCAAACCAAACTCATTAAATTTTAAAAACTCTACAGTGTCCACTCTTAAAGTCTCCAGTACCACACTCTCTAAATGTAGACTATGATCTAGGGTCCACCTTTACAACGCAGGTTTATTAGACAGTCTTAACCATAGCAATATATCTGAGTGGTCAGATAGGAATGCAGACAGATAAGTAATATTACACACTTTCTCCACTAACAATTGATCAACTAGAAAGTCATTATTTCTGGAGGCATTGCTATGCTTTTTATTTTGGAACGTATAATCCCTATTTTTCCCACCCTCCTTCTCCAAATATCACACAAGCCAAATTCTGATATTATGTTCTAATAATTAAGTGCATCTTTGGGGCATGTGCCATCCCTATTCTTGGAGACTTGTCTAAAACATTATCCAATAAAACATTAAAGTGTGATGCCATTATATTAGGACCAGGGAAAACCAATAGTTTTAGGTGAACATTTTATATTGGGTTAATGCCATTTGTATTTGGCCCGCAGTATCCTACTAATGTGTAGCTCTTGTCACACATTCATATAGTCAATATTATCCACCTTCCTGTGTTGTCAATTACATATTCCAAAATGGTATCCTGGATATTATTTTTTAACACAATAATCACTCCTTTAATTCAACCCTCTTGGTCTGTACAAACCTCTTGCTGAAGCCATTTTTGTGGTTTGAAGAGTTCGAAGCATTCTCTATGAGCTAGATGGGTTTCTTGCAAAATAAGGATTTGAGCTTGAGAATCTTTTAGATATTGTAAGATTCTGGGGCATATTATCAAGGGCTTTCTCGCTGCTTTAGCTGCACTTTTTGCCGCTAAAGCGGCGATATTTTTATCGCCCTATTAGCAAGCTGTCGCTAACAGGCGTTAGCGACAGCTTTCAGGCGTTAGCGGCCGGGTTTTACATCGCCTTGCATGTCAGCGATAATTATCGCTAATGCCATGCAAGGAAGCGTTCCTTACTAAAAGCGACTGAAAACAGTCGCTAACACAACTAACCCCTATTAGCAAGGCAGGCGAAGCGATAAAATAAATCGCGCTAAGCGCGCTTATCACTAGATTTTAACACCTGCTACTGAGGATGACTTACCTGTTTAAAGTATAGGAGGTGGATTGTCAGGCTAAATCCATCCTTACGTATGATGCGAGAATATCGCTGCTTTTCCAGCGATATTCTCACATTTTGCCGCTTATCGCTGGAAATTTTATCGCTATGGAGATAAACCTTGTTAATAGGGTGTTATCTCAGCTGATATTTTCCAGCGATGGGCGGCGTTAAAATAATTCGCGCTAAGCACGGTTAGCGATAAATATCGCTATTCCTTGATAATATGCCCCTCTTTCCTGTATATTTTTGTGTGCAACCCATTTATATTCCATGAAAATATTCGTACTGTGGCTACTCCACCCCACCTTCTACTTCCATATGTTTGTATTCTCATACAAAAGTGACCTGACATTGTACCTATTGATATTTTGTCTGAGGCTTACATAAGGCTTCTGAGTATTCCTTTTTTTAAATGTTCCCTTGATGCTCCCCACCCAGTACTCGCGCTTCCACCAAACCTCCTTTCCCTCCCGTGGAGAACCCTCCCAATTTCTCACTGGACATAACTACTGTCCTTTGAAGCTAACCCAGGAATGACTAAACATATCTCAGATGAGTAGGCTAAAAAAAAAGGAACGTACCAAACCAACACATGCCAATTAGTGCATGCAAGTCCTAGCAAACCTTATTCTCATTTGCTTGATCAGAAGTCAACTCTGATCTGCCTTTTTACCTATATTGTAGCTAACTGACATGCTTAAATTCTGTTGATGAATTCATCTGCCTCTTAGTGCCCTCTTACATTATACATTTTGTTGTCATGCATTACCCTAAGTATGGCAGGAAATTTCAATTGGACAATGGCACCTCATTTTTTAAAATCTGCTATCCATTTTCCTAGTTCCCATTGTCGCTCTAGAGTTATACAGGAGATATCTGACCTAATTTGAAAGTTGAATCCCCTTGCTGTTATAGATTTCGATTCCAATGCTTTCATCAATATCTTTTCCTTAATTGAATATGTTAGAAAATTCACTAGTATTTTCCGAGGTTTCCTCCTATTAGGATTCCATTTAAAGGTATCACAATGTACTCTCTGGATGTCTCCCACTATATCAACTGTGTCATCCTTTAGTGGGATTATCACTTTTAGCAATTGCGCCACAAAACTTCTCAGATCCTCCCCTTCTGCTTCCTCTGGGACATTTAGGATCCTCAAGTCATTTCTTCTTGAGCTATATTCCAACTGTTCTTGCCTCTCATAGAGTTCATTTTCCTTACATTCCATTTTCAAAATCTCCTCTTTGCTCTGTGCTGCCAATGTTTTAAGCTCACTCACTGCCTCTTCCAAGGCCAATGTCCTCTGCATTAACGAGTCAATTTTTGGGAATCTGGCTATGTTCTATTCTTGGTTTGGTTGACTTTGAAGATGCCAACTCTGTCACTTGGCAGTCAGGCCCCTCCTTGTATGAAAATGCGTGGAATAAATATGTTTTATCTTACCTTGATGTACTTCTGTTCTTCAGACAGGCATTTAGAAGTTACAGAGAAACAGAATCAAGCAGCTAGACTATCTAAATTTAAGGTAATTAGAATAAATCATCCCAGCTCTGAAAGTGTTTCTCTACTATTACTAGAACAGTATATCAAATTCGAAATCCACAGTATTACTTGAAAAAACTTTGGGAGGGATACGAAGTTACAACACCCGCAGAAGCATTACTCTCTGATTGAGATATGCAAAACTGATCACAAAAATGTGATATAACCGAAGGAAAACTGGTGTTAAAAACTTACTGTTATACTGGACCAGTAGCTGTGCATCATATTGAACATACATTTGAGGAAATAACCAGGCCTACTGTCTGTCAATTAAACCCTTAAGAGCGGCTTACCTGCCTGAAGAGGCAAAGCCAATCTTAGAACCACACAAAGGACTCCATATCCATAGCCCTAAGACTGGCATGACTGATATCCTAGTGCATGAAACTCTCATCTGGGGGTTCTGAGATGGGCCCTAGATGATAAGCTGGTGCTTCCCAAAATACCTAAATTTGCAAATTGACGGTTAGATTAATGGATGTCCATCATTATTCTGTGTTAATAACTGAATAACATACACTTATGGATGTATCTGATGTAATATATGCTTTCAAATAGATATATTCACATTGATATGGTATTTGCACAGAATGGTGGTCTCTGCAGACATTCGTGTGAATTGACAAAAATATAATAAGCTATGTTGATGCCGAAGCATAGCTTTCACGTTGCATTTTAAATAACCTTTGTTGGGTATATTTTTAGTGTGCACTCAAATTATTGTGATTGGCCAGTATTCAAGCACGTCTATGAGCATTCTCTTCACTGAAGAAAACACCATAGTTATGGTTCCAAAGCAAAACCTAAAAATCCTTGTAAGTTTACAGTGTTGGTCCTCAAAACTCTCGCCCCCCCCTATGAAAACGAATAACTCTACCCCCAAATAACCTGCTCATAAATTTGTAATATTTATATCAAAAGGCAACTGATTTAATAGCACAATATTATTAAATAATAACACATAGAAAAACATAGAAATTATATTTTCTCTATAGAAATATACCAAATAATGTCAATGGTAAGGTGATACATAACGTAAACAGTGATGTCATCGACATCATTTGTTATGGCGTAATTCGTATCATGTTTGAGATCTTGAGCAGTCCACTTTGGAAATTAGATAAATCTGGCTTTTCAGGAATCTTGAAGTATCTGTATTACCTAAACCATAAATTAATTTGAAGTGTGATTTGTATAGTTAATTTCTGAGTCTTTTAAAAGTAAAATTAGCAGGTGAGTGCAGAAGCACAACTCACGTGTCCAGCCTCCACCATGCATGGGTTTCTGCAGTTTTTGGAAGGGGGTGTATGTAGGGCTTGGACTGCAACAGGCCCTGTGCCTAAATGCATGTACATCCAGTCTCCGCTCTGTACAGTGTTCGGCCATGTTTGATGTGTATTGGACGAAGGGCCTGCGTCCAAACAAACAGGCACCCAGGACTCGCTACACACAGTCTTTAGCCCTGCCTGGTGCGGGTTAGAGGCAGAGCCTGGTTATGCAATTGGGCACCCAGACGCCTCTACTCACAGCCTTTAGCCCTGTCCCTGGGTTTGGATGCAGGGCCTGGCTAAACAACCTGGCATGCAATGTGTGACAATTTTAGCACACAGCCAAATTCAAATACACATTGAAGGGCATATGTCGATTTCAGAGATAAACTATTTACTTTCTTCTGCATTCTACTACTTGATGTAAGACACTGTACCCTCTATTTCCAAAGAAATCTTTACAATAACCAACCATGATTTGACACCTTGTAGAGCTGTACCAACCAGTAGCTTTCACATCTACGAAAAAAACTATGCTAAATCAAACCTACCACGTCAGAACATTTTCCAGTCCTATCTGAATGTTCACATTATCATCATTATATGCCATTGTTCGGAAAATGGACTCTTTGCATTTTGTGCTAATGAACGTAGCCACTTTGTGCGATTTCTGTGTGCAATTATCCAAACTTCTTTGGTACTCTAGAGAAAGGTTGGCTAATTGCAGTTAGGGCTATTTCTGCATTTACATACATTTGCTGTTAATGTTTCATGAGAACCTGTTATTGTGGTTGTCCTGAAAAGTTCCCATTGTATTCAATAATGCAGAGAATGCGGGAATCAATTTGAAAAGTAATATTGCAGCACTATCCTTCCTCATCAGTGTTGCAATCCTAAATTAACTGTAGAGGTTTCTGCAGGCTAGGCCGCGTTAGTCATTGAAACCCCTTTCACTGTGGACATTTCCTTCTAGCTAAAATATATCTTTTTGATCTGATCTTGCCTGAAAGCGGTTCGCTGTGCTGCATGTGACCTTATCACCTCATACGGTTGCCTTGCAATGATTTACTTTCAAATGCGTTCCACAGCCCAAAGCCCTAGGACTAGATAAGCGGGTAAAAGGACGACCATATATCAAGAGAAAACGTTTTTTCTCATTTTTTTGTGGTATTTCTAAAGTTTTCAGGGTCCTCCAGTAGCCGCTCGTAGTGGGAGTGTTGTGGGGCGGTGGGGCGGGGCGGGTCGGGGGAGGGGCAGGGTGCGGGGTAGTAAACTCCGGCATACGGCCGACTGGAGGTAAGTACATCAATAAATGAAAACGAATTACATTGCGCGCTGCAACGCCATTTGCGTTGCAGCGCGCAATGTAGCTCGCTTTCATTTATTTATGTACTTACCTCGGTCAGCCGTATGCCGGAGTTTACTACCCCCACCCTGCCCCTCCCCCGCCCCACTGCCCCGCAACACTCCCACTACTGAGCAGCTACTGGGGTCCTCCCTAGGGTTTATCAATACGTAAAACAGAAGAAACATTGTAAACTTTTAATGGGGAAAGTAGGCTCTGGTTCCAAGTTACTCTTACTGCAGGTGTTTCTACCATATTGTTTTTTCAATGTTTTCATGCATGTTGATGATTGCAGCCTCTTTAAGAAGGACGGTGCTTGCATGCATGTACATGAAACCCTTTACAATGACTCCATGGTTTTTTATATGTTTTGGTTACACTTCAGGAACATGAAGTGTGTTGCAAAGGATTACTCATTCAGAACACTCCTGCTGAGGTGGCAGCTCTACTGAAAGCACACAGATCATCATCTGCCTGGTGGAGATCCCCAAGAATGGTGAGTGGTCACTCACGAGGACAGCGGAGGACATCCCTCTGCTGACCTGCACACATTCTGTCATACTCTAAGCGAGACCCTATATGTCAAGTTGCATTAAGATCCTTTTTCAGGGGTAGGTAACTGTGATAGCAACTTAATCTGCATATTAGAAATACAGGTTTCAGTTTTCAATCCAGAAAACATACAGATGTTTCAAATATTTTCTAAGTCATTTCTGTACAAAGGAGTTGAATGCACTTCACATGAAAGAATTGTTTTCTCTCATGTGTCTTAGGACCTCTCTCAACAGAAAAAATTACATTGCATCTATGGTGACAACATTTTGGGCCCGATTCTGATGCGGGTTGGAAAAGCTTCCCGACCGAGGGCCTAATTCTGATGCGGTTAGGAAGGCCTCCTAACGGCATTTGCTCCTTCCAAATCGGATCGGGAACGTGTCTTCCCGACCGAGGGCCCAATTCTGATGCGGTTAGGAACAAATGTTCCCATTGAAGTCAATGGGAGTTCAACCAAATCGTATCTGGAAGCATCCGGATGCATCCTACTCCGCCGGTCGGACTTTCCCGATCCGAGTGGGTCGGACACCATTTCCCAACCGATTCGGTCGGGAAGCTTTTCCAACCCACATCAGAATCGGCCCCTTTGTGTTTCTGACCTCATCTTCACATATGAAGAAATGTTATATCAAGCATTTGTATAGAGTTCAAATTCACTATGTCATTATACGGAGCTGTTATTTCCCAACTCCTTTCCCACTTGTGAAGCTATGTTTTGTTAGCTAGCATTAGTAAAAAGAACCAAATGAAGCTAGAAGAGCTTAATTAAAAAATTAAAAAAGTATTGGGGCTCTGGTCAAGAGACCACTGCAACTTGCTGCATGCATTGCTTTTGCCAGCCCGCCAATGACAGTACCAACACAACTACTGACTATACTTTACTAGGCAATCATTTGATACCTTCAAAGATCAGCTATGCCTCAAATAACGGCCACGCCCCGCATAGAAGCCCCTCGGATAACAATCATGTGATTAATATCATGACCTGGAACGTTGCAGGGATACATAAAGTTTTGCAAAGTCCAGCAGCAATTACATTCCTTGCAGCAGCAGACATAATCTGTGCCCAAGAAACATGGGCCACCTCTTCTACCCCAATAGGGGACTATGCAGAATATTTTAAGCCTGCAACAAAAGCCAATATCTTTGGGAGACCATCAGGGGCATTTTCAATATACGTCAAGCACGCACTGAAAGTATATTTTTCAGTAATAAAAACCCCTCAGACATGTTTTTGGCTGACACCTTGAAAGGCTTGAATACGACAGATGGCCCAATATCTATACTCTTAATTAATGTCTATTTCAATCGCAATGGGCCGGGGTTGAAGGACAAACTTAATTGGTTGTTAAACGAGATTGAAACTCTGCTATTACAGTATGCAGGCATGGACTCCATCATTCTCGGTGATTTTAATATGCACGATATAGGGCTGAAGGTACCAGAAAGCCACCCCAATGGGGGGATTGGAAGATTCAATGCCCTAATGCGGGCATATAACCTGGTAACGACACACTCTTTAATTACAAAAGTCAATTCAGCAGCATTGATACCACCTACTTACAACAATCGGACCACAATAGACTATATTTTACTAAGTGAAAGCCTACAAAAACATATGTCAAACTATGTAGTCCAACCTCGGAACGAAAGCGATCACGCCGCACTATCCGTACAGCTATCCATTACAGCGAAAATGCGTTATACTCTTCGCTGCATTGGAGCCACAAAGGGGAGGAGCGGTATAGACTCCTCAGAAGAATCAAATGGGGGCCGCTTACAAGCCACAAGTTTGCCTTATGGAAATCAACATGGAAAGGCTGGCAGACTGGCCTCAACGATAAGGGCCATATAGGGGAATGGGGCTTACTTGCCTATGACTTGGCATCTTTGCTCGGGGAGCACTACATATAGAATTAATGCTAACCCCGCACACAAACTGGGGCACCAACCAGCAATCAAGGAAAGTTCTAAACAACTGAATTCCAAACGCAGGGCCTATCAGGCAATTAGATCCGATTCCGCTAAAAAGGAACTAAAACTAGCGGGCAAGAGACACTCTTCATTGGTTTGGCAGGTAAAACGTGAACTCACAGAGGCAAAATGGCTGAAGATTTTCGAGCTGCTTGCACCTAGCAAATCCCAAGAATTTTGGCAATATTTAAATAAGGTAATCCATGGGACCTCTAATAGAGAGAATCCAATTGATGCAAGCACCTGGGTGGCTCATGTAGAAAACCCTCTATACCGATGACTCAAAGGCAAAAATTACAGAAAGAATAACACCCCTGGGGGCAATCTAGCAAAGCGATAACAGAACTTATGGAACCTCTGGCAGTTTATACCCCCCAGAAAAAAAAGGCAATTCGAATCATCTTGAAAAAAATACGCCACAACGGAGCTCCTGGACCTAATGGCCTACCTGGCTCCCTCTTCAGGGAGGATATCGACTTTTGGGCAGCGAATTTGGAACAGCTGTATGCCGAGTGTAGGCTTTTGGAGGATGTCCCAGACTCCTGGAGGGGGTCACTGCTACACCCAATATATAAAAAAGGGCCAAGCACGGACCCCAGGAACTATTGTATGATAGCTTTATTGGACATTGAGGGCAAGGCTTATGCAAGCACTCTTTTGGCGGAACTAGCCGAATGGGCCAGCAAGGAAGATCTTCTCCCTTTCTATCAGACCGGATTCCGATCAGGAAGTTCCACCTTAGATAACATCATTGCCCTATCATACCTAGTACACCAAACGATGGCCCAAGGCACCCAGCCGCTTTTTGCTTGTTTCATCGACTATACAGCAGCGTTTGATGGGGTAGACCGCAACATCTTATGGAAGAAGTTGGCACATTGGAACATCTGCCCGAAATTGTTAAAAGCCATTAGATCGCTGTATTCACAAACTTGGGTAAGAGTCAAACTCTCATGTGAATCCGCCACAGAAAAAATCACTACGGATCACGGGCTAAAGCAGGGCTGTGTCCTTGCCCCGCTGCTTTTCAATTTATACACAGCTGATTTGGGTAGCGTTCTGCATGGAGCCACTTTAGCGACTCCTAGGATTGGGAAAATCAAGATCCAGCTGATGCAATACGCTGACGATCTGGTCCTTTTGACCACACAAAAATTGGCCTTCAAAAGCCTTAACAGCACTCTCAGAGTACAACGTCAAAAATAAGCTGGTTGCCAACCCAATGAAATCCAAGATAGTGATTTTGGACGTTATCCAAAAAAAACTGATGAAATGGCGTTTGGGCCCATTAATATTGAATAGTACACAATCGTACAATTATCTTCGGGTCTGGATTAGTGAAACTGGTCGCTCACAGGCCCATCGTCATAAACTCCAGCAGAAAGGAAAATGGTTACTTACGCCATCTGCAAACTCCATGCCGTCTTAGAAAGTCCAACAACAACGGCCATCCAACGAGTCTTGAGGGCAAAATTATTACCTTCCCTCAATTATGCGATACAGGCGTTTCCAGGCAAATTCACGCAGGATCTTGAAAAGATCCATTGTGCAGCTTACAAAAGTTATTTTGTCTACCAGCATGTACCAGGAACACTTTAATTCGCCTGGAATTCAACCTCAACCGACAATCTCTGGAAGAACTGGCGACTCTGGCGAAATACTATTATTTAACAACTGTGGCACCAGAGAATTCAATGAAGACTGTTATAAACAACATCTTTCAACAACCCGGCAATCCATGGTCAACTGGCCTTGCTTCAGCCAAAGAACTTTTGAAATTAGCCATAGAGAATTGGGACCCCAATACAATCAAGTATACCATCATTAAAACATCAATAAAAAAGCAAGTAAGATCATACTCGCGTATATTGGACATTGAAGCTCTGACAGCTAGAGGGTTTCATGAGACCCAAAGCTCTCCACACACAACGAATGGCCTTAAATTACATCTCACACAGCCGGTGGGGAGGCTAGCCCTTTACAGGATTCTTGCAGCCAGATTACATCCTCTTCCCTTAAAAGATTTGTACCCTTCAGTGAAAGTAAGACCGGCCATTGCGGAGTGCCGCCTTTGCTATTACAAGCGAGAATCGCTGGCCCATATTTTGCTATGCTGTCCTGCCTTGTTGTCAGTACGCCGTATCCATCTAAGGCCCATTCTTCTTCAACTGGGCACGCGAACGGCAAATGAGGCCGTTCAACAGTTATATTTGCTGGACACTGTGAAGCACATGGCCAACTTTGCCAAGTTCATTTACTACGCCCGCTCAGCTCTTATGGACAGGTCAACTTTGGCTGTGCGTGGGAACCATCTGGATGAGGGGTCCACCCAGTTTGGCCCCCATTGAAAGTTTGACTTGGAGTATCTAAAGGACCGTTATTCACTCTAATGTATAAAAAAACACAAAAAAAAACACTAAAGGATCTTAAGAATAAGAAGTGTATATATATCATTTTTATTCATTTTATTATTTCTTTTATATTGATCGTCTTCTTTGTATTGGTTTTTATTAATCACACAAATAAAGAATCATTCATTCATTCATTCACAACTACTGACTATCACACTCCTCCAAGTGTGCCAATTCGGACTATTTCAGGCCCCCAAAGCTATAAGAAGGGCTTGGGCAGCAAGTAACAGTCATTTTAATGTGTTTTGAATTTATAATTAATTGTTCTTGGGTCCTCTCTAAATTCCCCAGACAGTGCCACCTTGTGGCAGGCTCTCACAAGCACTGGTGTTGACAATTATGTGCCGGTGCCGAGCACCTGAAACCACCGGCTCAAATTAAGCACTGGAAGCTAGTTTGTTATATAGCATATATAACATGCAGCACTCACTAATTCGAATTTCTCCTTTGAATGTCTTGCCACTTTTTCCTATACATCAGTACGCTTCTCGGAATTCGTACACAATAGTTTACTATTGAACTGTGTTGCCGTTCCCTTAGTTTTAGCGGGGTTCTCTTGCCAACCCCTAACCTGTTTCATGAAGACCTACCCAAGCAGACCATGCTCTCTACATGCCTGATGACTCCCAGAATTATCTGTGATTCTTGTTGCAAACGGACTGCAACTAGGGCTACTTTGAAGGCTTAGTATGTCAGCAGATCTCATCCTTCTTCAAACTTGTACACCTATTTGGTCATAACCCTTCCAGAATTCTGTACCTCCCATACTTTCCAAAAATGATACAAATTTTTTATTAAATATCAGAATACTGTGAAACACTCATTGTCAACCAGTGCCACAGCATTAATAGTCTTTTTGTATGACAACTTCATTTAGATTTGTTGGTTCAGAATTAACACAAGTCTAAATACAACATGGCATTGGGTTATCAGAAAACCGGGCACAACCCACGGCAGATGCAATAATTATTATGGTCAGGCTATAAAAAACAAAAAAATGATCTATCAGAATAATAAATGGCCACTACATATAAAAGCCTGTAGCGTTCAGGTGTGAGCTATTAAAAGCCTTTCAGCAAGTGACTTGTATAAAAAGCCTACATGCTCAGAAGCAGAGTGGGTATCCACTATGTTCATCCGTATCCACAAACATTAATATAGTAGGGTGAAAACTCATTTTAAATACCATTTGTGTGCAATATAAATTCTTATGGAAAGGTCTCTACTTTTCTACAGAACACCACATATGTATCATGGATCTGAGCTAGTGACAGTCCTTTCAGCATACAAATGAGGATACACATATTGCATTCAACCTCACTGGGGTTATATATCACATCATGAGGTCTTTGCAAGCATTTTATTTATACTAGGAACACACTGATGATGAGGAAGTTCTCAACCAAATACCCAATCCTGTTTCCTCTACAATATTTATGTCTAGGTCCTCCTCTCATTAAGTGCTATAGCTGTGATTGAAGGATATAGGGGCACATGCATAAAAATTGTAAACTGTAAATACCTAATTGCAAATTCCTGAGAATCGCAATTAGGTAATCGTAATTTACAATGCATGAAACTCAAAGAGTTTCAGATTGTGATTCCTAGGGGGTCGCAAATCGCTCTACCTCATTAATATTAATGAGGTAGATGGCAATTTGCGACCCTCTAGGAATCGCAAAAATCACGGGGATGGTGGCCTGCTGAGGTCAGCAGACCACCATGTCCATGATTGCTTTTAAATAAAGCAATCTTTTTTTTGTATAGCAGCCCATTTTCCTTAAAGGAAAAGGAGATGCTTTACAAAAAGTAAAATGAAATGTTTACGTGGGACCACTGCCTGCTCTTAAAAATGCTTTCACAACCATTCACAAAGCGAATTGGTTACCACCTACATGAAGTAGGTGGTAATATGCGAATGTTTTGCAACCGCATTCACGGTCACAAAACATTCATGCATACCGTTAGGATTCGGTATTTGGAAGGGACACCCTAAACACGCCCCTTCTAAATACCGAATCGCAAACCCATTATGCGATTCGGTAACAGGTTACCGAATTGTAAATTGGGATTGCTGCATCTGAAAAGCATTTTTTGCGTTTGCAAACGGGCAGATTCTGCAAATCGGCCCATTTGCAAAGGCAAAAATGCTTGATGCATGTGCCCCATAGTTCTTAAATAATGTTTCAGTAAATCTTCTTTTCTCCCTTGCCACCTACTTTATTATTTTCCATATTTGCCGTACAATAGGTATCTGGCTTGGGTAAATTCCAAGCCTTATCACAGGTCTAGGCAGTTCTCACTCTTCTCTCAAGATATAAATCACTTTTTAAATCCTGCATAGGCAGTGCCAGATTATAAGTATGGAATGTATACTGTAAGAGTAAAGGAAGGGTGATAATAGTTACTAGACCTCTCCTCATTATTTTGTTTAAATATTATAGAATTAATTAAGTGAATCTCAGGAAGGAATAGCTTTTTGGTGCATGGGAGAGGGCCAGAGTATTACCTGGACAAGAACTAGGGAAAACTGTTGGTCTACCCGCAGACTGTTGCGTCCGCTGCATCTCAGCCATTTGGGCACCCAAGATCCGTGGTACCGTGCTTGGTTGCACTGTTCCCAGGAATCATAAAACGTTACAAGAAGACTGCAGCAGCATGCTGTGAGTGTCACTCACCTGGGGCTGCCTTCTCTTGTGCTTCTGGTCTCCTGGTTGCATCTCCTTGCCACTCCAGGTCCAAAATAGCAGCCATCTGTCTGGGAGTTTACAGCTGCCTTTTAAAGCTACACTGCACATAGTCTAGTTCAGATCATTGTTCCTTTTCTTTTCCTTTTCCATCATGGATGTCTCTTCCTTTGTTTCTTCCTGATGTTCCCAATTCCTTATGGTTCCTGTCATATGATGTTTGATGATATTGTCTGTTCCTTTTGTTTTCTATGATTAATGTCATTTTCTTTTCTTGTTCTTTTGGTACATAAGGGCTTCAATCAGGTTGGAGGGTGCAGTGCAAGAAAGCTGTGTTCCTTCAGTTGTTTCCTTGCTCCCTCCACTTGTTGATCCTGCCTCTTCATTCCAGTAGAATTCAATTGTTGGGTTCCTGATTCCTGGTTTTCTTCATTCCTTTGAAGTCTTCATCCACAAAGGAGCTTTTACACGCCTTTGGCTCTTTTCTTCTGAGAGGTGTCAGCTTTTTTAGTGCACTTGCCTACCATATTATCCAGTGTATGGTGAAATCATGGCTTTAGAAAATGTTCACCTGTACCCTGGGCAGTGGAAGAAGTGGGTACAGACTGCAGATAAGCATCCTGACCAGAACACAGCCACAGTTTCTGAGAATGCGGATTTGTCATTTTCAATAACAGCTTTAACTGTAACACAAGGATATACATTTATGACATTTGGGAATGACAGACCGTCCTTCAGCACAGGCTTACGAAGTGTGCCCTTGTCCAATCATGGAGTTTTGTTACCCCATACAAAAGGCAATACCATTTTTTGCATGTTTTTAATGACCTAAGGAAAGGTTTGGGAAAGGTAGAGCAAGCGAGACATGAAATTTATGTTATCAAAATATCTTGACATCTCAACTTTTCCCCTTGAATAAAGATCCTTAAACAAGATTCCAAGGGAGGAAATATAGTTCATTTGTGTAGCTTGACTACCCTATTCCAGATTTTCACTACCAGGAACTTAATAGCCTCCGATGTCCATGAACATCTGTAAGTTCTCAGGATTTCCTCACTTCCCCTGACACTGCAGCGGATCACAAACCTTACAATTTGCAGAGACAGAATCCATTGATGAGAATAGGAAACTGCTTTTCATGCATTATCAAGAAGTACTGTACACTATTTGCACACAAGGCCAACTTGTAGGTGTTAGGGCTTACAGTCAGCCCCTGATTGTCAGAGTTAATTGTTTTGCCAAGTCCCGCTTTCTCAAGAACCCTTCATAAATAGATTACGTTGACTCTGTGAAAGCCTCCTATGCATTAAGTGAGGAAACAATCATTTGGGTTTGTTGCTGCAAAGCTATTTCTGATAGAATGATATCCAGTCTCACATTGGGTAGGACTTGAATATTTTTGATAAAGCCCAATTGTTATGTTAGCACTATTTTGGGTCAAATTTCTTACTATTACTAATGGAGTAATAGGACTTTCATTGAAAATGTTAATGCCATTATTTAAGAATGCCACAGATCTGTAGGATTCACTTTTGTTGGATCTCTGTCAGGTTTAAGTGAAAGAGGTAAAATGGAGCCATCATAGTGACAGTGACAGTCTTGAAGCCTCAAAAGATACCACTAAACGCTCCTAAATGACAATGAAACAATTAGGCCTTGGGGTTTTATTTCAGTGAAGTATCTTAATGGCTTCTATGACCTCCCCAGGAGATACGAGAGCTGAATATAAAAGTCACTAAAAACAATAAAATTATTATTTAATTGTGACTTGTGCACTACCTAGCATGCTGCAATGACATGCCAGGTACAGATATAACATTCTAAATGTAGGAAATTGGGTTTTTAGTTGAGCCGGATAGGAGACCTGCTCAAGTTGTACATCCACAATTGTCTCCTTACTGGGAACCAAGTACCCCATTGTAGCAATTCACTTTCTCATGGTTGCAAAGCAGATCAGTCCAAGGTCTACTCATGGGAAGTGGTGTGGGCTAATAATCTCTATTCGCTGGCACTCAAAAACAACACTCACTAAATTATTGTCAAGTCAGTGCTTTTACTTTCAAAAGCACATTTTTTACACACACCTTTGGCATTGTATCAATTTTCACCCCTAGTTTGTATTGAACGTTATAATCGCAATGCCCCCCCACCTACACTAGTTGCAGCATCACAAAATAATAGGATGTCATTTTAAATAAGGCACGCCGACTGGCTTTGTCAAGGGAGGTGTTGTCATATTAAAATATAAAACAGGCCTGCTGGCTTTGTCAAGATGTCCCTACATCAATGTACATAAGGTAGGCCTATCAGCTCTATCAAGGGGTCACCACCTTAATAGCTACAAGTGTATAATACCAATAAAATGATAAATGCATTCATTATTAATATATTAATTGATAATAAGGCATTTTAAATGAAGCATTTTGAAAACCAATCACAAACAAATGTCAGAGCCTTTCTTTTACACACTTGGGCCACATAATGAAGCAATAGGCCCAACCAATAGGGCTCCCCGCACAACCAAGCTAAAGAGCTTAAGCTCCAGCCCTGTATGTGCTTGAAATCAAAGATATACCTCTCCTGGGGTCCTGCTCTTTAGGTCCCAAGAGCCATAGGATTAGACCAATTAAATCATTTCTGGGGGGGCTGCGGCACTCCATGCAGCCCACCCCCACAGCAATCACAAAATGTGTTGGTGGTGGTCCTGCCCAGACTTGGAAACCACAGAGCAGGAAGAATATGTAAACAAAGCCTTTGCAGGGCATTATGGGGTGCTCTAGGCCGGGGCAGTGTATTTATAATGAGCAGGTTTCCAGCTGTTTCTTTTCATGTGGCGTTGAGCCACACATTTGGTCTTTTTGTATTTTATTTTAGGTAGTGGTACCCAGCTGCCTTACTTTCTCATTGTGGGCTGAGGGGAGAGTCCCAAGACTCACCCGCTATCCCATTGGTCCCTACACTCAGCCCCAGTCCTCTAGGGCCATAAGGAGCTGGCAACACTTGCCCTGTGCTCTCGCCAATAGGGATCAGCTTTTGATTCTGGCTCTCACCTGTGGCCCGAGCAATTTGGATTTACCTGTCTGTGCAGGCAGGCAGTTTTAAGACAGCGTGACCTGCCCCCCAACCTCCGACACTTGCAAGGGGGCAGCCAACACATACAGTCAGGGTGGCCTTCATTACCCTGGGCTCCATGGATGTGGTCCTATGGTTTCCCATTGATGCACGGGCCCCACTACATAGGGGTCCAGGAAACTAATAGCATTTTGGGAGGGTGGCCCAAAGAATAATTAATAGATGCTGCACCAATCTCCCAGGCCCTGGGGTGATTTAAAGTAATCGAATCAAAGTGCCACACTCTTGGGTTCCCATTGTGTGAAAGGGGGTCAAAGGTGACGCCTTTAAAGGAGCATAACTTGGGCCTCGTTGGGCTAATGTTGGTGATCTTTGGCTCGTTTTGCATCTGGTAGCAAGCTCTAGCCACCAGGAGCCAATTCAATAGCCTCTAAAAGGGCACAGTCTGCACAGGGCTGGTTTTCCTTGCTCCCTTCTCCCATATTTCTCTCATGTCTGGCTCGTGGTGCTTCTCTTGTGCTAATTGGGGGGATCTTCTGCAGCCCCTCCACTACCTGCCAGAAGATCACGCTCCTACCAGCACTCCTTAGCCTAGTGCCATCTGGCTGTTTTGCAGGGCACTTGGGCTGTCAGTGGAGCCCAAATCTACATCAAACTAATCCTCAGAGTACAAAAGGGGGGCCAGCATCACTGGTCCTGGAGAGACCCTTTTAGTCCTGGGAGTCAGCTGCAGTCAAAGGCATCAGTTCATCTTTGCAGGGCATCAGGTGGCTCCTCTTTCCAGCTGTCCATTACTTCCCTGTTGTCGCCTCTCAGGTTCAGGATATTCTTTTCTCTCTCTCCCTTGGGAAGGGGTTTATAATTGGAGATGGAAAGTTGTAGATGCCAGGGACCCCTGACCAATCCTAGAATGCCACATCATCCCTCACCTCCTCCAATGCATTCTAAGACAATCCAATACAGCACCATCAATTTTTCTCTGTTAAAAGCTACTCTGAGTGCCCCTGAACCACCCCTATATGACATCACTGCCAGATCCCTTGTCACCAAAACTTCAAAGGGGAGTCCCTCCTTTTTTTGCTTCAGATGTCTGGGCTTCTACCTTTGTTCAGTGGGCCTGGTCTGACCCAGACTAGCTTCAATATGATTGCTAATTATCAGATGCAGATTTTCTAAATTCCCCTTCCCTCTCTCGGCAACTGGGTCAATCACTGATAACTGCTCCCTTTGTGTTGTTCCCTCAGCTGGGGAGCAAAGTAATTAACTTGACCCAGAAGGTGGGATAAAGGTTTGAATTCTGATTATGAGATGAGCCAGAGAAATATGACAATTCCTGACGTCCCATAAGATGTATAGATATGTTATTGGTATCTGCAAGATCAAACCTGGCCTGCATGTTTTACCCCAGTTTGACACGTTACTGGACTCTGTAGGCCTAAGTGGAATGAAACTGTACTTTAGGCAGATTTCACCTTTTGACATGGTACAGTGAAAGCACTACAAATTCTCCAGTAAACCAGACTGATTTATCCATGAATGCCCACTACAATTATAAGGCCTACTCCAGATCATCACCTATCCTAGGAGAGTCCCTTCTATGCCAGGCTACATGTGTTCAAGTGTAATCAGCCCAGTGCCCCTTATCCTAGCTGCACCGCAGCAGCCTTATCGGAAAAGGTGGACCCTGAGCGGTAAACACCCATAATCTAATTACTGTGATATTACGGTGAGTTAGACTCAGATAGTGAGTCTCACCCACAGTAAAGGTTCAGAAACCATGTGATCAAAAATGAAACATTCTGTGGGACTAAATAAGTGAAAGCCATTTGCAACACCAAACAATGATCATTTGTTCAAGTAGATTCTTAAATGCACAGTTAAAATATAGTAATATACTATTACTAAGAACAGTCTCAAATGCCTAGGCGTAACTGTGACATGTCAATTTACAACCTCAGATGTACAAACACAGCTCAAAATAACCAGCCTCCAAATGCCAGGCATAACGCTCATGCACCCAGAAATGGCTCAAATATCAATGCATAACTTTCATATGGCCACACACTCATCATACTTTTGTTTACACAGTATTCCCACCACTAACAAATTAAAAGAGTTCCCACAAACCACCACAATACTGTCTACGTCTGTCGGCCAGTGCTGAGACATCTACTGGACTCTAACAATACATGTATTCTGATTTGCATCATTACCTGGTCGCCAAATATCATTCGTCCTCTAACACAAAAACTCTATTGTGGCCTACTATATGCATTTGTACTCTAATAGTAAGATCTCACTAGAGTTCTAACAGCTCATCGCTACTCTTATTTGCAGTGCACCCTGGAATCACAGATTTGAGATTCCAAGACAGCTCTTACAATGCACCTCAATCCTAAATTGCACTATGCACTGATACATCACTAAGACAAGGTCTTATGGCACATCTCAAACCTGGTTTGCAGTACACCCTAGTCTCACAATACTGAAACTGCCACAAAGCTTTTACAAAGCACGTTTGACACAACTTGTACTGTACCCTGCTATGTGTATACTGACGCATTCTGAGAGCTCTCACAGAACACATAACCTCTGAGTATAACATGCTTATCAGAAGTTGCTATGTCACTATGCATATACTATATTTGTAGCAGTGGACCTACTTATCTCTGCAGTAGGTTCATTAAACGTCAAAGCAGTCTTACTCAAATTGGATTACCTGCATGGAAGGTTCATAAAGATCTTTTTGGCCAATGTTTAACCCTTGATCTATATTATCTGGATTTAGCCTGTGACCTGATTACAGACAGTTCTTCGCCACAAGATCAGGTCACTTTGCAATTACAAATTCAGCATACACTGTCAGTATGGAGCTATCAGTGATTGCTACTGAGTTCAGATAAGTGTAGCAATGTAAAGTAAGAACTCTCCAAACCTCTTAATGCTGGGGTTTCTTTGTGTGAGGTTCAGATGCAATCAGTTCAGTACTGTTCAGTACTGAAACAGCAGTGCAGCACATCTACTTTAAACCTTTAAACATTCTCTCTACCCACCTTACTTGTAATTTCGAGCTGCCAATGTAAATTTCCCCACATTTTTCTTACTGTCTTTCCCAGTTTGACTTTCAACGTTCAAGATTAATTTCTTCTCTCACTCTTCTTCCTTTTTATTGGCATTCCTCTCAAGTACATAACGGTCTGTCTCTCCTTCTCCTATCCTCTCTCCATTGACCTTGCAAAGTCTCTATCTTAACATAACTCTTTATATACCTTATTCTGTAAGGCTACATACCTGTTCATCTTCTTCTGCTTCCTCTCCCTTGTTCTCTAATCTCTTGTTCTTTATCCAATTCTTCTGCACTGTCTCAATCGTGACTGTTTCGATGTTTCCATATCCTTTGGTGTATTATATTGCATTCATTTCTCTTTCCCTTTCCTTTCCCTTTTTCCTTTATGTTTTTAATTTGTTTATTCTCCCTTTTCCATGTATTTCTATTTCTTTCAAGTTAAAAGAAATGTTCCCTTTGGATGGGATCTAAATTCAACAATTCACACTCCAACCACACTTATACTCCACACGTCTCATACTTATCAACGATTAAGGCACTTAGAAGTCGACTGCTCATTTTAGTCAAGTAATTAATATATTTTATTTACCAAAAAAGATTTTATGTACAAATTCATATGACACACAAAATTAAAAAAGAGAAAACACAAATATTCATAAGTATTAAAAACACAATAATCTAAAAATGTCGCTAAAAAGGAGAATATATAGAGACACTGCACTATGTCTTTTAACGTGTTAATTCGACCATACACATAGACAGCATAGAGCATGGGTCTAAATTCCCTGTCTGCAGTGTAATGCTGACTCTTGCCAAATTTAACACAACTTCTATTGTGGGCGTCGACGCGTTTCAGTGGCACATTCGCAATAGGACCACCTTCTTCAGGACATTAACTTTTTTTCTCCTCTTATATTAAAAATAATCAACTTTGTCTCAAACCTGGGTTTACTGCAGGGACGGCATGGATGAACACGAGGCTAGACCCCAACTTCCCTCACCCACCTCTTTCGCCCAACTTAGTCAAATCAAACGAGGGAAGGTGGGGAAGAAGGGAAACAAAACAAGAGAAGGAAGAAGGGGTAGTCGTCCGCTGGATCTTCTGAGAGGGAGTCTCCTAGAACCTTGTTCTTCATGTGACGATTCAGAGTCCTTGAAGAGTCTTCAGTCTTCTGAACCGCAAGTACCCTTGTGTTAGGACCAGGGTTCACAGACTGCCCGGGGCCACGAGGGGACCCTCGGGGGCTGATGACGGACGGCGGGCCCTGGAGCCTCTTGTGCCGTCGGGTCAGACTCGGAGCCTCGCCGGGGTCTAGGAACAGAGATGACAACACACAAAAGGGTTTACTTCCGGGTCACTGGCTTTCTATTTCTTTCACCATTTTGTGTATCTTATTAGTTTATTGCCAAGCATTAATTCCTCTGCCTTTCCTTTAAAGTTGCTATCACCTGCTTTCTTTCTGTTTCTATCTCATTAATGTCCATCCAGTCTCTTCCATTTCGTCACTCTTACCTTTCTTTCAATCTTATCTCTTTCTCTTATTTTCCACTTTTCCCTCTTAGCCACTTGCTTTCATTTATTCCCATTCATATTTTCTTTGTTTTATAATATTAAATGATTTTACTAATTTATTATAAAATGTATGAGCTTTTAAACTTTCCCTTAACTTTCTGCATCCTGAATGTGTTAACTAAAAAAATTGTAAAATATGTTTATGTCAAATATGTACCTACATGTATTTTATATATTTATCTTAAATGTACAACAGAATAAAATAAATGATTGAGTACTATTAATTTAATTTTGAATTAATCATTTAATTAATTTAAATATATTAAATTAAACAAGAAATATTTTTCTGAAGTTTAAATAAAAAATACATTTTCATCTAAAATAAAACAATTACATTTCTTTAGTACATATTATTAATTATTAAAAGTGATGTATAGAATTACCTAAAAGTATTAGAATGATATTTTAATAACCGTTTTTATTACATTAATTTATAAATTCAAAAAAGGTTGTTACAATATTTTATAATTATTAACTATGCTTTATTTTTATCATTCAATAATATTTATTAATATTTAAAAAAAAATCTAAATACTTTAATTTAACAATATTTTCCATTTTCTGTGGGAGGGAGTTGCAGTACCAGTGGTTTTGGGCCCTTTGTGGCTGTAGTAACTTTGAAAGTGCAGTTTGTGAATAGCAATGAGCTTACTCTTTTCTGGGTAGGTTCATGTACCTCCATAAAACCCTCCCAAATCATTCCTACACCCCTCCTAACTTGTCCCTAAACCCCCCATTTAGTAGTTAGTATGCCCGTTTTTCCAGTTACTACCCATGGTTCCTCCCGCAATTACTACTAGGTAAACTTACATGTGTGAGGATCTCCCCATGGAAAAGTTAGGAGAGATGGAGATTTACATTGGCAGGTTTGTGAATAGCATTTTGTAGTACTTCAGTAATACTGTAGTACTACTAGATGTACTACAAAATGAAGTTTGTGACTAGGCCCCTATGTTTGCACAAGCCTCATAACTGACTGTCTCAGGCAGGAGTCTTCTAGCTGACATTAGGGAATCCTCTTGTTGGTTGACACATTGCCTCTGCATGCTTAAATAAATTTGTATGTTGGCTTACCTGCAGAGTTGAAAACAGGTTGTTTTACATTGCTGCCACTTTTGCTACATCCCAAAACGGTTGTCCAGGAAGCATCATTAATCATATTTTCTGTGAAAGAATGTTTAAAAGTGCTCCAAAGTGCCTCTAATAATCACAAAAGGGTATTTTGTTCATTCTACATTGCATATGTATTGAAGTGCTGTTTAATCGAAAGGGTCCTAGGACATGAGCACTGGAGCATGGTCTGACAATACCAGGATGCCTTTCGCAGTCAAAAGGACAGAGTGGGCCATTAGCGGGTTATGAAAAATTAAGCAATTCTTCAAAAGTATATGTGCACATTGGAATTATATGTGTAATCTTTCTCACTGGTGTGTTGCAATATCCAAACACCCACTAGGCTAGGATTCATCATTTGACATACGAAAGAAGGTAGAATTTAAAGTAATACCCAATAGTGTTTGATAGTTCTTGGCTAGGCATCATAGTAACATTTAAATCACCTCCTGTTATTAATTCATCTCCTCTAAAATTTAAAATCATTGGGAAAAGATTACTAAATTCTGTTCTTCATTATTAAATAGGTCCATAGATTGAAAAAAGAGTGACTATTTTTTTTATCTCTCTGCTTAAACTTATGCCTCAGATTCATCTCCTCATTATCATGGAATTTACCTTCTCATTTAAATTGCACATAAAAAATGGCTTCACCTTTAATTTTTGTGGGACTGAAATTAAATTCAATTTAGGCACTTCCCTGAATAACAAAAGGGTCTCTTGTAACAAACATTACAACACCAGCTTCCATAGTAACACGCAATTTCAATCAAGCTTGTAATTTCATGGGGGAATCTAACCCTGAACATTGCGGGCCGATTATGATGTCGTCGGAGCTGCCTCCGACCGACATCATTGCAGAATCGGGACCGACCACAGAATTACATGGTGCGGTCGCATTCTCCCTGTTGGAACCGGGGTTACCGAGTCCGACACGGTAGCATGGCGTGAAGCGGGAAAGGCACGCGAAGGCAATGTGTAAGGCAGTTGTGCAGCACACTCTCACTTTGACTCACAAATGCGAACGCAATAACAGGACACCACACCAGGCTTTTGTATTTAAAATCGAGATCTTTTATAAATAAATTAAGTTGGCATCAGCTAAGGCAGGTTAATTCAGATCTACATTCAAATTCATTAAATTATTCAACTGGTGCACATTTTAAATAAAGCTGCATAGCTCATCAACATTGTAGGCCACTAAGAGGCCGCAGGAATTATCTCCTACACGTAGCACTTAATAATGATCTCAAGGTACGTTAACAAAACAGGGGCCTAGACATGCAGTTCACTTTAGCATATTCAATTTACTTAAAAGAAGGCTTTTCACTTTACATTGAAATAGGCCTGCATTAATCTAGGCGTGCCCACATTCAGTACAGTGGGCGTCGCAATTCCAGTACACCTGTAACATAAAACACTGCAACTCTTGGCGGTGTACACTTCAGCTTACTTCAATTAATCACTTTCCCCTGTGGTAAAGACTCTGGCAGTTATCAACATAGGCCTAGGTAGTAATTACAATAGGCATCTGCATTAAATTACTAAACACTGTGGGGAACCCTCAACATGTCCTGTATTCGGGGCTTTGTGTCCCTCAGGGGTAATTCTAGGCTAGGCCCACTCTCTCCGGGACCTCGCCTCATGGGGAAAGTTACACGGTTCATTTAGGGTTAACGGTGGCCCCGGCCCCAGTGGCGTTTTGTGGGCCCTAGGGCCTCCTGGGCTCACCTTGTGCTCGGTCGTTGGTCGCGCTTCTTAGCGACTGGCTAACTCCAGGCCCGGCCCGTATTCTGGAGGGCGGGCCGGCCGGGGTCACCTCGGCCTTCTGGCCGGAATGACGGGTCGCTATGGGGCCGGATCACCTTCCTCCAGCCCCCGGGATCAAGGCGATGCAGCTGCGGCACGCTGCGGGGCTGGGATCTCACTCCTCCAGCCCCCGGGATCAGGTAAGTGCTTGTGCGCAGGCTCGGGTCTTGGGGAAGGGAGCGGGGCCGGCAGTCCTCTCCGGCCGGCTCCCCGTCTCCCTCTGCACTGCCGGCTCTTCCCGGGCTTCCGTCGGCGCTGGGGGCGTGACCGGGCCGGCGCCAATCCGTTGCGCGGCCTCCTGGGGTCAACGCCCGCGACCCCGGGTTGCCTGAGACGGCGTCGGCGGGGCCTGGAGGCCGCATTGATCGCGGCTGGCGATTTCTTGAGCCGCAACGGCGGCGGGGGCAATCTCTCAGGCCGCGACGGCGGCGGGGACAACTCTTCGAGCGACGCCGGCGGCAGGGGCACTTCTTCGGCCGCGACCGGCGGCAGGGGCATTCTTCGGCCGCGACGGCGGCAGGGGCACTTCTACACAAGGTCAGTGACCTGGGGGTGCCAGAAAGCAGGATGCACCAGCAGCCTGTGGGCAGGGCTGACTGGGAAAGTACTTGGGGCAGCCCAGTAGTAGGCAGGAATAGTGAGGGGGTGAAGGTCTAGCGCTACAGGGTACGGCGCTTTACCTGGTGATCCCCAGTTGGGCAGTTTAGGCTTCCAGGCCTGGCAGGACAGTCAGGCCTCCTCAAGTTAAGGAGTCTTGCGACTGCTCCAGCTTGGTTGCTTCTAGGCGCTTCTGGTGATGAGTTTCTTGTCAGAAGTTCCTTAGTATAAGTTTCTTGTCAGAGTTTCTTGTCAGAGGTTTCTTGTCATGAGGGGGGGAATGAGTTGGTGGTCTGGGAGTGCTTGATGTTCCTCCCCACACGCTGAAGGTGGTTCCCTGGGTCCCCTCACACTGGGCAAGGTCAGTGGGTGGTGGGCGTTCTCAGCTATCTTACTACAGCAGGGCCTCAGTCCTGTCAGCAGCAGTAGTGTAGGTCTCCCCTAGGCCCTAAAGCCTATACTCCGGCGGAGGTTCTCCCAGGTTCAGTGGTGCCTCATCAACTGACTAGAAAGTTTTCCCTCCAAGCCTTTATACTCCTAGGTCAGGTGACTCTCCCAAAGGCGGCAAAACATAACTCCTCCCACAGCCCGGAAGGTTCTAGAACCTTCTACATGCCTGGCTATGTGGCCCAGAGGCGGGGATGGAATGGATACTGTATCCCTCTACCCCAGCCTGACCCTAGCTACTAGTGTGTATGCGCTGGCTCAGGCCCCTCTGCAGTAGCAGGGGCCTGTGGCAGCCATCTTGAGTGAGAGAGAGCACCTGCACCTCAGCACTGGCTAGCAATGGCAAGGTGCCCAGAGACCTAGGTCCAGTAAAAATATGGTGGCAAAAGGAGGCGAAAAAGGAAAAACGGAAAGACCACCCTAGGGCTGACAGGTCTAACACGCGTCCCCCAGCCGAAAGAGGGAGAGCTTCCCAACCTCTAGGGAGTTCTCTTCGCTAAGGCGGAAAAACCGGAAGAGACCGTCCAGCGTTGGCGTGGTCTACACCGGGTCGATGTTCCACCCGAAAGTCCATCCCCTGAAGGAAATGGACCACCTCAACAATTTGGGGTTTTCGCCTCTCATCTGCATGAGCCAGCAAAGGGGTCTGTGGTCGGTCTGGATCAGGAAGTGACAACCAAAAAGGTATGGCCTCAACTTCTTGACAGCCCAAACCACAGCAAAGGCTTCTCGTTCGATGGTACTCCACCGCTGTTCCGGGGAGTAGTCTTCGGGAAATGAAGGCCACTGGCTGGTCTTGGCCATCGTCATTCAGCTGCGTAGAGCACAGCTCCTATGCCATGCTCAGAAGCGTCTGTCTGTTCAATAAATTCCCGTCCAAAGTCTGGAGTCCTGAGCACCGGTGCGGTGCACATTGCACGTTTGAGGGTCTCAAAGGCTTCTGGCAGGCAGCCGTCCAGATGACTCTGCGTGGCTGCTTCTTTGAAGTCAATTCCGTCAATGGGCCCACGATGGTTCCATAACCCTTGACGCAACCGGCGGTAGTATCCCGTGAGGCCGAGAAAAGCTCGGACCTCTGTTTGGGTCTTGGGGGCTCCCAGGCCAAGATGGTCTCAATCTTGGCTTGGAGGGGTTGCACCTACCTCCGCCCACCAGATGTCCCAGGTACACGACAGATCCCTGTCCAATCTGGCACTTGCTGGCCTTGATGGTTAGACCAGCCCGTTGCAAAGCCTGTAGCACCTCCTGGAGATGCTCCAGATGGTCCTCCCAGCTGCTACTGAAGACAGCTATGTCATCCAGGTAGGCAGCAGAGAAGGCCTCTAGGCCAGACAGCACCTGGTTCACCAACCGCTGGAAAGTGGCTGGAGCATTTTTCAACCCGAAGGGCATCACCCGAAATTGAAAGTGGCCCTCGGGGGTGGAGAACGCAGGCTTCTCCCTTGCTCCTTCCGCCATGGCTATCTGCCAATAGCCTGACGTCAAATCAATGGTACTCTAATACCGGGCTGCTCCCAGCCGGTCAATGAGCTCATCCGCCCGAGGGATCGGAGTGAGCGTCGGTCTTAGTGACTGAGTTGAGTCCACGGTAATCCACACAGAACCGGGTTCTGGTGTGGTGCCCGGTGGGGCCGCTCGGCACCAACACCACCGGACTAGCCCAAGGGCTACTGGAAGGCTCAATCACTCCCAGTTCTAGCATCTTGGTAACCTCACCCTGGATACTAGCCTTGACTTTATCGGACAGCCGGTAAGACTTGGTTTTTACTGGTGGACTGTCCCCTGTGTCCACATCATGGGTCACATGTGCGTGTTTCCAGGCGTGAGGGAGAACAACGAGGCGTACTGCCCCAAGACCTGGCGGCAGTCCCTCTGTTGCTCTGGGGTCAAGGATGGGGCGAGGACCACTCCCTCTACCGAACCATCCTTCCTCATGGGCCGCCAGAAGGTCTGGAAGAGGCTCACTCTCCTCCTCCTCACTTCCATCAGTTATCATTAGGAGAGTGAGTTCTGAACGCTCCTGGTGGGGCTTCAGGCGGTTGACGTGGAACACCCTGTGGGGTTGACGTGGGGTCTTCACATCGACAACATATGTGGTCTGGCCTTTCCTTTCCAAGATCTCAAACGGCCCAGTCCACCGGTCCTGGAGGGCGGTAAGTTCTCCTGGCTCCATGACCCACACCTTCTGTCCAGCGTCTAACTCTACCGTCCGCGCGTTCCGGTCATACCATTTCTTCATGACGGCTTGACTTGCCTCTAGATTGTCCGAGGCCTCTTCCCACAGCTTGGCCACCTGGCTGCGGAATGCCAGCATATAGCTGACTACATCACGGGAAGCTTCGAGGAAGACTTCTCCCACCCCTCCTTGACAAGACTGAGGGGCCCCGAACGGGTGGCCATAGAGCAGCCTCAAAGGGGCTGAAACCGACCCCTTCTGCGGCACCTCTCGGTAGGAGAAGAGCAGACAGGGTAAGAGGACGTCCCACTTTCTTCTCAAGTCCTCGGGTAGGCTCCTGATCATCCCCTTCATGGTTTTGTTAAAGCGCTCCACGAGCCCGTTCGTCTGGGGGTGGTAAGGAGTGGAGAACCGGTAGGTCACTCCACACTCCTTCCACATGGCCTGCATGTAGGACGACATGAAATTCGTGCCCCTATCTGACACCACGACCTTGGGGAATCCCACTGGGTAAAAATCCCCATCAGGGCCCGCGCCACCACCGGTGCAGTGATGGTCCTCAGAGGGATTGCCTCCGGGTACCGGGTGGCATGGTCTACCAGCACCAAAATGAACCTATGTCCTGCAGAAGTCAGGCGGGTCCAATGGCCCGACAATGTCAATCCCTACCCGCTCAAAAGGGGTATCGACAACTGGGAGAGGTTCTAGAGGGACCTTCACTTTAGTCCCTGTCTTGCCGCTCGCTTGGCAAGTGGTGCAAGTCTTGCAAAGTGTCAGAAGTGACGCGCATCCTGGGCCAGTAAAAATGTGGGACTAGACGCGCAAACGTCTTGTCTTGGCCCAGGTGTCCTGCTAGTGGTATCTCGTGTGCCAACTCTAGCAGAAAGGCTCAGTAGCATTGGGGGACCACCACCGCTCGGGCGGACCCATGCCACGGAGGCTTAGGCTCACTGTAGAGGAGACCATCCTCCCAGTAGACATGGTAATTACCAGTCTCTGTTCCAGCTGCTTGGGCTTCGGCCTGTTGCCGCATGCCTTCAAGCGTGAGGGCACTCCTTCTGCGCCCGGCAAAATTCCTCCCGGGTAGGTCCTCCTTCCACCTGCCACTCCTGCAGGGGTCGGCAGGTCCCCACGGGAACACCAACCACCTCAGCGGATTCCGGGGTCACCTCCGCGGGCTCCCCATCCATCTCACCGGGTGTCTCCTCCTGGACGTCTCCTCGTCCAGCAGTGGGCTGGGCCATTATTCCAGGCTCCAACCCCAGCTGAGTTCCTTGTCGGGCAGCCATGGACCGCGTGACAACGCAAGTCCATCCTGGTAATCCCAACATCTCAGCATGGGCATTGAACTCTACCTCCTCCAGGCAGTATGTTCCAAGTCGTTGCCCAGCAGACAGTCAACTGGCATGGCAGGGCTCACCGCAACCTTCAACAGACCTGATACTCCTCCCCACTCAAAGGGAACTTGGGCCACGGGTAATGACCCAGGCTATTATCAGCCATAACAACCGGGTGGAATTCCTCAGGAATCACCTGCCTCTGGGGACACCAGCTGACGTCTCACCATCGTCATGCTGGCACCTGTGTCCCTCAGAGCCTCCACCTCCTCCCCCGCTCACCAGGACCCTCTGCCGATACTTGGCAGTGTTTGTGGGTACCTGAACCCGTGGGATGATCCCTCTATCCCCCAGGGAAACTAAGGTCAAGCCTGTCCACTCACCTCCCCTACCTAGGGACAACTCCTCCCCAAGCGCTACACTGGCCACCCTGGGCTCTTACCTCCTGTGGGGCTGGGTTCTCTTAGCACACTTGGGATCCCCCTTATAATGTCCAACCTCCCCGCACTCGTAGCACCGGACAGTTCTGGGCTGCTGACTCCTGTCAGGATAAGTGGGTTTCTGGAATCCAGATTGGGATGGGGAACCTTCCCCTCTCCCAGGAGGTTTATTTTGGGGACCTTTAAAGAACTCCCTCTTTATCTCCCCTCTTTCTTCTGGGGGAGCCCCTGTCCACCTTTCGGGGGTCCGCCTGCCTCCCTTGTGGGACACCCGAGTACTGACCCACGTGTCTGCCTCCCTCCGCAAGCTCCTAGGATTGGTCAGCTTGCGGTCCATCAAGTACTGGCGCAGCTCCGGAAAACATTTCTCTAGGAGGTGCTCTCTCAAGAATAGGTCGTACAGCCCTTTGTAATTGTCAACGTTGCTGCCACGCACTCCAACCCTCCAATGCCTTCCGGGCATAGTCAAAAAATCTACCCAGTTTTGTGTGTGAAGCTTGTGGCTGTTGCGGAACTTTGGCGGCACTTCTCTGGTGTGAGGCCAAACTTCTTGAGCAGGGCCTCCTTCATGATAGGGTAGTTAGTCTGCTCCCCTTATCCAAAGTTAAAAGTGTGTCCTTACTAGTGGAGGTATGTACCTATAAAGACCTCCCCCCGTAGCTCTCAGGAACTCTATGGGCCACCAGAGCCACCTCGTAGAGTCAGCCAACCACTTGTCGATGTCATCACCTACACTAAAACTGGCCATCACCTCTCTGGGTAAATAGAATTTGGGCTCCTGTGGAACCCCAGCAGGTACGCTGCCACCATTCATTTTGCCTTCCATCTCCATCTGCAAGGTCCGGAGCTCCTAGCTCCTTCAGGCTAAGCTCATGTACAAGCTTCCTTTCCTCCATGGCTAGCCTTGCCTGTTCTCCGTCTCTTTCCATCCTAGCAAGTTCTAATGTCAATTGCCTCTGCTCCTCTTCTGTCCTCCAATTCCTCTTGTGACAAACTTCCCCCTGACGCACTTACTGCCTGCCCTGGAACGTCTTCCCTGGCAACACATTCTCGCTAACATAAATGCTCAGTAGGTCCAGTTCTCCTGGGTTGTCTGTCTCCCCTGCTCCTCATCCCTCTTCCCTCCCGGGTGGGCCATTACCCATGCCCTCAAAGCTTTCTGAAGCACCTCCTTCCTGGCGCCTCGCTTGACGGCCACCCCCTCTCTAGGCAGAACTCCTTGAGCTGTGTCACCGTATACCTTTCTAGGTTGGCTAACTCAAACTCCATCCTCCTAGGTGGGGTCCCAGACAATTTAAGGAAGGGGTTCTAAACTGTAGGTAACAGGTCTATCACAGGAATGTACACAGTCGGCAATTACCATAGAATTCCTAGCACTCTCATTAATATAGGTGTCTAATTGCAGTGCACATTGAGTCACTGTAGGGTGCTGCACAAGCATCAGTCCTTATCCAACCGCTGAACACCAAATGTTGGAACCGGGGTTACCGAGTCCGACACAGTAGCATGGCGTGAAGCGGAAAGGCACGCGAAGGCAATGTAGTAGGCAGTTGTGCAGCACACTCTCACTTTGACTCACAAATGCGAACGCAATAACAGGACACGACACCAGGCTTTTGTATTTAAAATCAAGATCTTTACAAATAAATTAAGTTGGCATCAGCTAAGGCAGGTTAATTCAGATCTACATTCAAATTCATTAAATTATTCAACTGGTGCACATTTTAAATAAAGCTGCATAGCTCATCAACATTGTAGGCCACTAAGAGGCCGCAGGAATTATCTCCTACACGCAGCACTTAATAATGATCTCAAGGTACGTTAATAAAACAGGGGCCTAGACATGCAGTTCACTTTAGCATATTCAATTTACTTAAAAGAAGGCTTTTCACTTTACATTGAAATAGGCCTGCATTAATCTAGGCGTGCCCACATTCAGTACAGTGGGCGTCGCAATTCCAGTACACCTGTAACATAAAACACTGCAACTCTTGGCGGTGTACACTTCAGCTTACTTCAATTAATCACTTTCCCCTGTGGTAAAGACTTGGCAGTTATCAACATAGGCCTAGGTAGTAATTACAATAGGCATCTGCATTAAATTACTAAACACTGTGGGGAACCCCTCAACATGTCCTGTATTCGGGGGCTTTTGTGTCCCTCAGGGGGTAATTCTAGGCTAGGCCCACTCCTCTCCGGGACCTCGCCTCATGGGGAATGTTACACGGTTCATTTAGGGGTTAACGGTGGCCCCCGGCCCCCAGTGGTGTTTTTGTGGGCCCTAGGGGCCTCCTGGGCTCACCTTGTGCTCGGTCGTTGGTCGCGCTTCTTAGCGACTGGCTAACTCCAGGCCCGGCCCGTATTCTGGAGGGCGGGGCCCGGTCGGGTACCTCGGCCTTCTGGCCGGAATGACGGGTCGTTGCGGGGGCCGGGATCACCTTCCTCCAGCCCCCGGGATCAAGGGGATGCAGCTGCGGCACGTTGCGGGGGCTGGGATCTCACTCCTCCAGCCCCGGGATCAGGTAAGTGCTTGTGCGCAGGCTCGGGGTCTTGGGGAAGGAGCGGGAGCCGGCAGTCCTCTCCGGCCGGCTCCCCGTCTCCTCTGCACTGCCGGCTCTTCCCGGGCTTCCGTCGGCGCTGGGGGCGTGACCGGGCCGGCGCCAATCGCTGCGCGGCCTTCCTGGGGTCACGCCCGGCGACCCGGTTGCCTGGAGACGGCGTCGGCGGGGCCTGGAGGCCGCGTTGATCGCGCTGGCGATTTCTTGGGCCGCAACAACGGCGGGGGCAATCTCTTCGGCCGCGACGGCGGCGGGGACAACTTCTTCGGCCGCGCCGGCGGCAGGGGCACTTCTTTGGCCGCGACGGCGGCAGGGGCACTTCTTCGGCCGCGACGGCGGCAGGGGCACTTCTACACAAGGTCAGTGACCTGGGGGTGCCAGAAAGCAGGATGCACCAGCAGCCTGTGGGCAGGGCTGACTGGGAAAGTACTTGGGGGCAGCCCAGTAGTAGGCAGGAATAGTGAGGGGGTGAAGGTCTAGCGCTACAGGGTACGGCGCTTTACCTGGTGATCCCCAGTTGGGCAGTTTAGGCTTCAGGCCTGGCAGGACGGTCAGGCCTCCTCAAGTTAAGGTGTCTTGCGACTGCTCCAGCTTGGTTGCTTCTTAGGCGCTTCTGGTGATGAGTTTCTTGTCAGAAGTTCCTTAGTATAAGTTTCTTGTCAGAGTTTCTTGTCAGACGTTTCTTGTCATGAGGGGGAATGAGTTGGTGGTCTGGGAGTGCTTGATGTTCCTCCCGCACGCTGAAGGTGGTTCCCTGGGTCCCCTCACACTGGGCAAGGTCAGTGGGTGGTGGGCGTTCCTCAGCTATCTTACTACAGCAGGGCCTCAGTCCTGTCAGCAGCAGTAGTGTAGGTCTCTCCCCTAGGCCCTAAAGCCTATACTCCGGCAGAGGTTCTCCCAGGTTCAGTGGTGCCTCATCAACTGACTAGAAAGTTTTCCCTCCAAGCCTTTTATACTCCTAGGTCAGGTGACTCTCCCAAAGGCGGCAAAACATAACTCCTCCCACAGCCCGGAAGGTTCTAGAACCTTCTACATGCCTGGCTATGTGGCCCAGAGGCGGGGATGGAATGGATTCTGTATCCCTCTACCCCAGCCTGACCCTGGCTACTAGTGTGTATGCGTGTCAGGCCCCTCTGCAGTAGCAGGGCCTGTGGCAGCCATCTTGAGTGAGAGAGAGACACCTGCACCTCAGCACTGGCTAGCAGTGGCAAGGTGCCCAGAGACCTAGGTCCAGTAAAAATATGGTGGCAAAAAGGAGGCGAAAAAGGAAAAAAAACAGGGAAAGACCACCCTAGGGCTGACAGGTCTAACACTCCCATTTGCCTATGGGAGCTTGTGCTGTGGCCGTAAACCGGCCATAGCACAAGCTCCCATAGAGAAAAGGGAGATTGTGTTCATCCCTGCACCGCTTGGCAGGCACCTCATGGTGCCTACCACGTGGTGCAGGGATGAACAGGGGGCCCTATAGGTCCCCCTTCAGCCCCCAACCAGAGGTCGCAAAGAGAAGGGGGCCCTGCTAGGGGCCCCCATACTCACTTTCCGAGTATGCCGGCAAACTGAGCATCATAATCCCAACGGTGGAAACGCCGTCTATTGGGATTACGGGCCGGTCTCCAACTGGCCGACAGGCTCCTTGAGCACCTCGGAATCCAGCCGGAATGACCAGCCGGTTTAAATTCTGACTGCCTATATTGTAATTAGGAGGTCGGAATTGAAACCTACGATTTCGGTCGGAAAGCCTTCGATCTCAGGTCGGAGGCTTTCCAACCGAGATCGTAATAGGCCCCTGAGTCTATGTATATTAATATAGGAAACCAGTAGTGCTATATTTCCATGGAGCCCTGGTTTATAAACATGTTTGAGGCTGCCCTAAATAGTAATAAACTAAGCAGGCTTAAATAGGCTTCAAAACCTGTCCATACCTCAACATTAGGACATACACCACCTTTGGACCACCGAAAACCCACAGCTCAACCTCTAATAGTAATGCTAAAACTGATCTTATCTTTTTCTCTTACAACAGCACTCTGGGCAGATCTATTTGTGAAAGAATAGAATGTCACTCACAATTCTAAAATCCCACACAACCATAACATTTCAGTCTGTCTCTCCTTTCTCATCAAAGCAAATGTTTTAATTTCCATCTATAGTAATGCCAAGATTAAGAACCAAGGTGAAAAGATGAAGACGCTCATATGGTAAGGAGGCAACATTTATTTCTGCCAATGACACCGGGTTCAGGGCAGCAACTGCTGTCCTCAGAATCCAGGAACCCTTGCTACCCCAAGATTCTACCCCCCACTTTCTTATCAGCCCATACCAAACACATCCCCATTCCTTCAAATGAAAAACAATATATAAATAAATGCAACACTTACTAAGCTATGGAAATCAATAACATAGATATATGGAAGATGAAACTTTACAAAAATAACTAAAAGAAAGAATCTTGCATATTGTTGTACGGTCTCTACTTTCTCAGTAGGACAACATAAACGTTGGGATGGTGCCAGATTGATCCTATGAACCTCTTCAGAATATGTTGGCCTTTAGTCCTGCTAGCTCACAGTGCAACCATAAGTACCACTGAATCTAGGAAGGTGACAAATAGATTGTGCAACCTCAGAACATGACAACACTGACTCCCCAAGAAATCATAGTAACAGATCTAGAACCCTTTCACTCAGTCACTCACATTAAGAGACATACAAGAGGTGCACAATTAAGTGATTCTTGGATAAAATATATGTGCTGCAATGATTAATAGACAGAAACAAATGAGAGTTATTAGCATCACAAGAACAGTGAAAAGGATAAACAATTCCACCATTTTGATAAAGCAGTGTATATGCTGGGATATAAGTGCTGTGTATAGTGTACTCCTACTATGCATTCCCTAGTCTAGTTGCCTAGGGTGGGTGATCTGCCAAAATCCCCTACTGGATGATCTAACTCCCTATTACCTGAGGGTAAGTATCTTCAGGGGCCCATCTTGGTCACAAGTTGGGCATCCCTCCTCGCAGAGGGAAACAGGAACAGCTGGGCTAGAACTCCGATAAGCAGTGACCTCGCACTGACAGCAGAGTGTTCCTCTGATTTGAAAACGGAAATCCTCATGTTTATAAAATAAAACAGAATCATGCTACAGTGCTGAGGCCTCAGCATGGCTGTCGTTGTTTAATCTCTTATGATAGCTATGTTGCCTACCGGACGATCATCAAACAGCAATATTTGTGCAGTGAACATTATCCCTTGTACTAAGTGTTCAAGGTGTCACAATAATATGCCTATAAAGTTGAAATGTAAGCAAATGTGGTTTCCAAGAACCATATCCTGCACAGTCACGCAAGCAAATGTGTGCCAAAAGTCAACATGTAGAAAAGAAGGCAACTTAAGAAATGTGTGCATGTAAAATGGCAGTGATTCTCTCCGGGTCTAAACCAGCCACATGACTATATAATGGTAAGGAAAATATCAGAGAAAAACAATGGGAAATAATTTTATCTTGACATTATAAATAGATGATGAACAAACGACTCTAAAGAAATAACACATATTGAAAACAGCTATTGCGCATAATCCTTAATTTTGTATCGCAAGGATTTGGTATGAACAGGTTTGGTGTGAGCACCTTGGTCAAAGCCCATTTTAAACTTTTCATTGAACCCAACACCATAACTATTCCACACCTGGTCAGACATTGAATCAAGAACAATAGAAATCATACTCTTATTCCAAAGTTTGCCATTCTCTAACACCACTACATGGCCTTTGACCTCTTTAACCTTGACAGGTGCAGAATACTTTGAAGAACCTTTTGCCACCAGGTGAAGTCTTTTAATCCTTACCCAATCTCCAACTTTAACAGGTAACGCTCTGGTAAGCCCTTTGACTGTGCAGTACTTTCTTTGTAACGCACCTCTCACATCCATCACCCGTTCAACTTTGCTCAAATCCATAATTTTCCTGTCCATTCATTCTTTATTTAACCTAGACCCCGCTACCCTTCCTCTTAATAAAAAAAATGGGGACACCCCACTACTAATGTGAGGTGTAGTTCTAACTGCTCAGAGCATATCCTGGATGACTCTTCTACAATCCAAACTATTCACCAATGTCTTCTGCAATTGAGCTTTAATTATGCGCTTAAATCGTTCCACCAACTCACTACTGTGGGGATGATACAAATATATTTTGACATGTTTGACATGACTGCCATAGACTCCAGAAATTAACTCATCTCCCTAGACACTGAGTCCCATTGTAAGTCCCCAATTGCTCAGGATAACCTTCCCTGACAAACACATCCTATAAAAACTCATTGATCAATCAATCAATCAGAAGTTTGTTAAGCGCAGCTACTCACCCGTAAGGGTCTCAAGGCGCTAGGGGTAGGGAGGGTGCAGGATCTATTCCATCAAGGAGGGGGTCTGTCGAAGAGCCAGGTTTTGAGGTTTCTTGCGAAGATGGGGAGCGATGTTGTCTGTCTAAGGTGGAGCGGAAGGGCGTTCCAGGCTTTGGCCGCGAGGAAGGAGAAGAAGCGGCCTCCCGATCTGGTCTTTCTGGTGTGGGGGACCATGGCGTAGGAGAGCTGGGCTGATCATAGGGTCCTTTGGGGTTCGTGGAATTTGAGTCGGCTGTTCAGGTATGCTGGTCCGGTGCCGTGGAGGGCCTTGTGTGCGTGGGTGTGTATCGTGAAGGTGATTCTCGCCTCGACGGGGAGCCAGTGGAGTGTGTGCAGGTGCCTGGGAGATGTGGCAGTGTTTTGGCAGGTTGAGGACCAGTCTTGCGGCGGCGTTCTGGATGTTCTGTAGCTTGCAGGTGAGGTTTTTGTTTATACCGGCGTAGAGTGCATTGCCGTAGTCGAGTCTGCTGGTGACCAGGGCGTGAGTGACGGTCTTTCTATGTTCGAGGGGGATCCATTTGAAGGTCTTACGAAGGAGTCGGAGGGTGTGGAAGCAGGAAGACGAGACAGAGTTGATCTGGCGGTCCATTTTGAGCTCGGAGTCCAGGATGATTCCCAGGTTGCATGCGTGGTCCGTGGGGGTTGGCGGGTTTCCGAGGGCGGGGGGCCACCAGGTGTCGCTCCAGGCGTCGGGGTTTGGGCCCATGATGAGAACTTCTGTTTTGTTGGTGTTTAGTTGTAGGCAGCTGTTTTTCATCCATTTGGCGACGGCTTCCATGCCTTCTCGAAAGTTGTGTCTGGCGGTGTTGGGTTCGTTGGATAGGGAGAGGATGAGTCGGGTGTCGTCTGCGTATGACACAATGTTCAGTCCGTAGGTCCTGACGATGGGGGCGAGTGGAGCCATGTAGACATTGAAGAGTGTCGGGCTGAGGGAGGAGCCCTGTGGGACTCCGCAGGTGGTAGGTGTAGGGTCCGAGAGGAAAGGGGGGAGTTTGACCCACTGCGTTCTGCCAGAGAGGAAGGAGCGGATCCAGTCGAGGGCCTTGTCCTGGATTCCTGCATTGTGGAGTCTGCGTATTAGGGTGCAGTGAGAGACTGTGTCGAACGCCGCTGAGAGGTCGAGGAGGATGAGAGCTACTGTTTCACCTTTGTCCAGTAGGGTGCGGATGTCGTCTGTTGCGGTGAGGAGGGCGGTTTCCGTACTGTGGTTTTTTCTGAATCCTTATTGGGAGGAGTCGAGGATGTTGTGCTCTTCGATGAATGTGGCGAGTTGGCTGTTGATGGCTTTCTCAATGACTTTTGCTGGGAAGGGGAGCAGGGAAATGGGTCTGTAGTTTTTGAGGTCGGTGGGGTCCGCCGAGGGTTTCTTCAGGAGGAGGTTGACCTCAGCGTGTTTGCAGTTGTCTGGGAATGATGCGGTAGCCAGGGAGAGGTTGATGGTGTGGCGGAGCATGGGTGCAATGGTGTCGGCGGCTCTGTTGAAGATGTGGTGGGGGCAGGGGTCCGTGGGGGCTCCTGAGTGGATTGACTTCATTGTCTTCAGTGTGTCTTCGGTGTGGGGGCTGTCCAGTTGTCAATCGCTGGTTTCCGGGTGTCGGCGGTGGTTGGTGAAGGTTCAGTGTGTTGGTTGTCTTCGTCGAAGTTGTCGTAGATGCTCTTGATTTTGTGGTGGAAAAAGGTGCTGAGTTTGTCGCAGAGGTCTTGTGAGGGAGGGATGTCAGTAGACTCACTGGTGGGTTGGGCGAACTCCTTGATGATGTTGAAGAGTTCCTTGCTGTTGTGAGCGTGGGTGGAGATTCTGTCTTCAATCGCTTTTTTCCTTGTTTCTCTGATGAGTTGGTGGTGAGCATTGGTGGCGGCTCTGAAGTTGTTGTGGGCTTCTGTGGATTTAGTGTTCCTCCAGGCCTTTTCGAGGCGGCGGCAAGTGCGTCTGGACTCTCGAAGTTCGGTGGTAAACCATCTGGCTTTCTTGGCGTGGGTATTGTTGTTTTTCTTGGGGGGGGCTATGGTGTTGACGCTGTCCGAGATCCATCTATGCAGGGTTCGGGCTGCGGTGTTGGGGTCGTCGTTTTTCGCGATGGTTGGGGTGGAGTGTTGAGTGAGGAGGTGAGCTGGTCGTCGGTGATTCTGGTCCAGTTTCTTCGTGGGAGCAGGTGCTGGTGTCTGTGGATGGTGGGTGTTCTGAAGGTGAAGTGGACGCAACGATGGTCTGTCCATGGGAGTTCGGTGGTGTGGCTGAAGGTGATGGAGTTTCCTGTAGTGAAGAGGGGGTCGAGGGTGTGTCCTGCTGAGTGCGTGGGCTCGGTCACGTTCTCGCGAAGTCCGATGTTGTGGAGGTTGTCCAGGAGGGATGCGGTGTTGGGGTCCAGTTGGCCTTCATGGGCAAGATTCAATACTTATCACGGAGACCACAAGCAACCACCTGAAGTTTGCACCTACGCAATAATCCATCCATTCTAGATACTTCCCCTGCGACTCTCTGAAAAGGAACAAAAGCATCTTGCATCTCCGTAGATGGATGACATTTTCCTGATACCCATTTCATACCTTTTTGCAACACAACATCACCATTGAAAGCTTCTTTCCATTCCTCCTCGGACAGTGCACTATTCATAACAGTACCTACCAAACACACAAACTCCACATCATCATTGTCCTGGTCAACCACATGAAACTGGTTTGGAAACCACGACAAATAGTCAGCAGCGAAATTACGTACTCTTGCAACATATTGCAATCTATCTTGAAACTCTATACTGGCATTTAGCGATTTGAGAAGTAGCTCTATCATCACAACCAGTTTTAAATAAATCCACAGGAGGTTTATGGTCAGTCCGCAAAATAAACTAATTTCCCCAAATAAAGATTTTGAAGTACTGGAAACCCCACCACATGTCCAATGCTTCTGTTTCCATATTAGAATATGTGTGCTCAGCACCCTGTACACTTATTAAGGCAAATGCAATAATTTCTTCACTTCTGTTATCTCTTTTCTGCATAAGATCAGCACCCAACCCATGATTTCTGGCATTGGTGGTAATGATGCACAAATTACAGTTATCAAAACTTGCAGAGACAACTTTACACTGAGGGGCCGATTCCGATTCGGGCCGGAAAACGTACCGACCGACTCGGAGCCGGAATTAATACCGACCGACACGTACAGGTGCAGGCCGACCCGCAAAGTACGATGAGAAGCGTGCAAAATCCGACCGACTCGTACGGAACACAAGCCGAACGACCGAGCCGCGCGGAAAACAGCCATCCGGCTGGAAAACCACGCGAATCGAACCGACCGACACGCACCAGAAATGAACCCGAACGAAACGTACCCGCAAAGTCCGACCCGCGCAGTACGATGCAACGCGTGGAAAACACGACCGAGTCGCACGGAGCCCAAGCCGTACGACCGACACGCATACAAAACTGCGAGCAGAAGCAACACAATACACCGCGACCGACGCGTACGCAGCATAGAAAACAGCACAAACACAGCGTGAACAACTCGGAGAAGCTCGTACGAGACAACTGCAGGGTCCGACTCGGTCACAAGAACGTCTCCTACATGCACAAAAACTACAAAGGGAAAACACACTAAAAAAGACCAAACAAGCAATTACAAAGCCAATAAATACTGGGGGGACAGGGAACAAAGACACACCCACAACTCCACCCATATAAAGGACACAAATCCCTACCATGATCCTTTGCAAATTCTAATGACCTGCCAGCACACAACAGACAGCAACCACCCACCCACCCACGGCTCATCCATCACACAAGCCACACACCATCAGCACCTCAAAATAGCACCCTCACATACACCCAGCTAAACACACACTAACACACCCTCACCTGCACACCAACACACACATCACTCACCATCACCACCCATCATCATGCCCCCAAAGAAGAATCATAAGTTCCTAGATAGTGAATTGGAAGTCCTGGTAGATGAGATCCTCAGGGTAGAGCCACAGCTGTTTGGTACACTGGTCCAACAGACACCCATGTCGTAGAAAACCAAGATGTGGGAGAGGATCGTCGACAGGGTGAACGCACAATCACCATGTTTGCGCACAAAGGTAGACATCCAGAACAGGTGGTATGACGTGCGCAGGAGGGTCAGGGAGCTGTTGAAGAAGGACTACCTCTTGAGCCAACACACCGGCAGTGGCCCTCCTGCCAAACCAGTATACCTCAGGCCCTGGGAGGAGAAGGTGCGGGCCATCCTACCACCAGTGAGCGTCTATGGACTAGAAAACATCCCAGAGCCTGGTGAGTACACAACAAATGTACACAATATTGTGCGACAATACACACACATCACTGTCAAGGGGACAGTCAAACCATGCACCCTAAGCAAATACACACCAACCAGAACAGAATCATCCCAAAATGTGTATGTCAGTCAGATAAACACAACACATGCCATCTCATAGTGATATGTAACTGTGTCATCACATGTACAAACACAACTACAACTACAGCTAGGCAGTGGCACAAATATAACTAACAAACACATCCAGACATGTAGCCACCACTACAACACCACCTCACAGTGAAGCCCACTGAAAGGAAGGAATCTTGTGTATGCTGGGCAAGTCAGTGTAGCCAATAGCATCATGGGAGTCGTAGTCACAGATATTGCCCACCCTAACAATGCGCACATCAACACCACCATGAACCATGCTCACATCACAGGGAGTGGAAAACAACTGACAAGATGGCTGACACTGGCTACTGCTGTGGGGAGCACAAGGACCTGCTGGCAACTGTGCACCAACCAACAGCAGGACACCACTGACTGACATCCTGAAAGACAACTTGCACTCCCTGCAACGGAAGCACGTTCCATGGTGGAGAATCTGGCTGGGTGGGAAGGAGGACTGACAGCACTGACCATAGTAACCAGCAGCTCCACTCACACACACCCCTAACACAAACTCCACACAACTCACCTGGGAGAATGCATTGCCTCACACTCTAATCAAATATCCCACAAAGAACCACAACCCTGGGTCATGCAGTGTGAAGCACAGGGACACACATGGGACTTGTAGCAAAACTAACCCCAGGATAACACTGTCAGCCATCTTGTCAGCACAGGCACACAACCCCACAGGGAAGCAGAGTCAAAAGGAAGGAAGCATGGGCATGCTGGGAAGTGGGGTGGAGGCAATAGCATGATGGGAGTGGTAGTCACAGATATTGGTCACCCCCACAACTGTCCCATCAACACCACCCTGAACCATGCGCACATCACAGGGAGTGGAAAAGAACTGACAAGATGGCTGACACTGGGTACTGCTGTGGGGAGCACATGGCCCTGCTGGGAACTGGGCACCAACCAACAGCAGGACACCACTGTCAGCGATCTTGCCATTGCTCTCACACTCACACACAGTGAAGTCCACCCAAAAGCAAGTAAGTATGGGCATGCTGGGAAGTGGGGTGGAGGCAACAGCATGATGGGAGTGGTAGTCACAGATATTGGTCGCCCCCACAACTGTCCCATCAACACCACCCTGAACCATGCGCACATCACAGGGAGTGGACAAGAACTGACAAGATGGCTGACACTGGTGCTCAGTTGTGGGGAGCAAATGGCCCTGCTGGGAACTGGGCACCAACCAACAGCAGGACACCACTGTCAGCCATCTTGCCATTGCTCTCACACCCACACACAGTGAAGTCCACCCAAAAGCAAGTAAGAATGGGCATACTGGGAAGTGGGGTGGAGGCAACAGCATGATGGGAGTGGTAGTACCAGCCCAACATCCCCAACCCACATGGCCCAGCAAGCTCACACCCAAGCATGCACACCTCACAGGGAGTCAAAAGCCACTACAAAGATGGCTGACACTGGTGCTCAGTTGTGGGGAGCACATGGCCCTGCTGGGAACTGGGCACCAACCAACAGCAGGACACCACTGTCAGCCATCTTGCCATTGCTCTCACACACAGTGAAGTCCACCCAAAAGCAAGTAAGTATGGGCATGCTGGGAAGTGGGGTGGAGGCAATAGCATGATGGGAGTGGTAGTCACAGATATTGGTCACCCCCACAACTGTCCCATCAACACCACCCTGAACCATGCGCACATCACAGGGAGTGGAAAAGAACTGACAAGATGGCTGACACTGGGTACTGCTGTGGGGAGCACATGGCCCTGCTGGGAACTGGGCACCAACCAACAGCAGGACACCACTGTCAGCCATCTTGCCATTGCTCTCACACTCACACACAGTGAAGTCCACCCAAAAGCAAGTAAGAATGGGCATTCTGGGAAGTGGGGTGGAGGCAACAGCATGATGGGAGTGGTAGTCACAGCCCAACATCCCCCACACACATGGCCCAGCAAGCTCACACCCAAGCATGCACACCTCACAGGGAGTCAAAAGCCACTTCAAAGATGGCTGACACTGGTGCTCACTTGTGGGGAGCACGTGGCCCTGCTGGGAACTGGGCACCAACCAACAGCAGGACACCACTGTCAGCCATCTTGCCATTGCTCTCACACTCACACACAGTGAAGTCCACCCAAAAGCAAGTAAGAATGAGCATGCTGGGAAGTGGGGTGGAGGCAACAGCATGATGGGAGTGGTAGTCACAGCCCAACATCCCCCACCCACATGGCCCAGCAAGCTCACACCCAAGCATGCACACCTCACAGGGAGTCAAAAGCCACTACAAAGATGGCTGACACTGGTGCTCAGTTGTGGGGAGCACATGGCCCTGCTGGGAACTGGGCACCAACCAACAGCAGGACACCACTGTCAGCCATCTTGCCATTGCTCTCACACCCACACACAGTGAAGTCCACCCAAAAGCAAGTAAGTATGGGCATGCTGGGAAGTGGGGTGGAGGCAACAGCATGATGGGAGTGGTAGTCACAGATATTGGTCACCCCCACAACTGTCCCATCAACACCACCCTGAACCATGCGCACATCACAGGGAGTGGAAAAGAACTGACAAGATGGCTGACATTGGGTACCGCTGTGGGGAGCACAAGGCCCTGCTGGCAACTGTGCACCAACCAACAGCAGGACACCACTGACTGACATCCTGAAAGACAACTTGCACTCCCTGCAATGGAAGCACGTTCCATGGTGGGATATCTGGCTGGGTGGGAAGGAGGGCCTGATGTCAACCAAATACAACCAATGCAGACCATGTACACACCCCAACATTCATATAGAAATGCCCAAAGTATGCAGGACAATGTGCTACACCAATAACAACCTCTGACTGTGACAACTTAGGACAATGCAATGTACAGGCCTGCATCCAGAGGTACAGTCACAACTGTCATGTGTGTCAACCATTCATGCCTGCAGAAACATAACATACATTGTGTGTGTCTCCCAAAAACAGGTGATGATGGGGACACAGCAGCAGACGCTGAGGAGTCCCTGTCCCAGGCTCAAGGGGAAACGGAGCTCACTGGTGTGGAACAGCCTCTGCCCTCCTCGGATGACGAAGACCTACCTGGCACCTCCGGAGCAAGTCATCATGCAGCACCAGCAGGACCACCAGCTGCACCCCCTGCACCCACCCCTCCAACGACTGTCAACACACATACCACCCCTGCTGACACGGACAGACCAAGGAGCACCACCACCACCAGCACAGGGACCCTGGACAAACGTGGGGCTATGGACACCAACACCACCAACAACCCCCAAGGGGGCCCAGGGTCACCTGTGCGTGCCACCTCAGGTACTGCACGTGTCGCCAGGGGTGGTGGGAGGGTGGGAGACATAGGTCACTGATCGCAGAGGGGTCTGGACTGCATGATGACCCACAACTGGTACGCATAGCCGATGCGTACCAGTCCAGCACCGGAGAGCTCAGCCAGGTAGTGGGGCTCCTCAGGGACATTAAACAGCAGCAGGCTGCCCATCATGCCCGCTTGGACTCGCACATGTCCCGCGTGGAGTCCAAGTGGGACACACTGCAAGAGATGACGGCGGTGCATAGGGACATATTACAATGCCTCCGCCATATGAGCAGCAACCAGTCAACACCTCCCTGTGTGCCCACAACATCTGGTGCTGAAACAACTGCAACTGCCACAGGGAGGGAGGATGACTCTGGCGGAGAGTCCCCTGCACCGCAGCAGCCTGCACTTGAGGGTCCCCCAAAGAAGAGGGGTCGTCCGAGGAGGGGCAAGTGAGAGGCCGATGGCCATGTGCAACCCCCAGGAAGCCAAAACCTGTACTGGATAATCACCTTTGTGCGCAAACTGTTCACCCTGTTGACTGCAACACAACTCCCCCACATGACATGGGGAGTACAAGTTGGACCAATGTATCAGATGACTGTGGACTTTATTCTGGACATATCTGCTACCAGGACTTCCAATTCATCTAGGAACTTAGGATTGAAATCAAAATGTACAGCACCCACCATCCTGTGCACTATACACACACATGTATGACAATAAACACACTAATACACCATACCTGCCTCTGTTGTGATTCCAACATGGTTCCTGTCATGGAGATGATGACCTGCGAAATTACACTGTGCATGCTAACTGCTACAGCAAGTACAACACAGGCATGTGAGTCATGGAAACGTGACACATGAGGGAGACACACCACCAGGGCTACACAACATATACACACCTAGCCCATCTGACTCATCGCCTACACTGATGTTGCCAGGAAATACGGTGCAATGCACAGACACAACACCTATTCACAGTCTCTGTCAACTAGCCCACTGGTGCAGTAAGAAAATGTCAGTCAGATGTGTGACCACAGACAACGCACATCACAAAGTGAAGCACAGGTTTATTACACATTTGCAACATGTTGTAACCACTTCAGATGCAAGGCAATCCCACCTGGCAGCGGGCACACAGTCAACAAGTGTAGAAGGAAGGAAGTCCATGGGTGTGGCGCACATCACCTGTAGGGACACGACAGCTACCACCCGGGAAGTCGAATCACGGTGTTGGGGATCACAGTTGACCAAACCACTCTGAAAGTACCCTGTGAAGGACAGAAATGAAACACAGTCAAAAGCACTGAAGAACAGGACAGAACTGCAATACTCATGCCCAATACATGTCACAAGATACCCACCCAGAACCAAGTTAGCATGTCAACACTGTTGGGGAGTACAGACTACCTGTAAGGACACATAGCTACAAGCATACAGTCAAGTAGCACATGGACACACTCAAACAGCACCAGAGCACCACCAACACATATCATGCATACTCACATCATTGACATGACATCTCTGGATACTCACATTCAGCTGAAGAAGTTGGTGATGAGCTGTGTGCGGACATCACCATCATCATCATCATCACTGGCATCGTGGTCCAGACCAGGATCCTCCACAGGTGGCGGATGTTGGTCATCGTCATCCAGGATGAGAGGCAACTCCTTCCGCACTGCCAGGTTGTGTAGCATGCAGCAGACGATGACAATCTTGCACACCTTTGCTGGGGCATATGGGAGGGCCCCTCCTGTCTTGTCCAGGCAGCGGAAGCGGCTCTTCAGGAGACCAAAGGTCCGCTCAATCACTCTCCTGGTCCGACCATGTGCCTCATTGTAGCGCATCTGGCCTGGTGTCACAGGGTTCCTGAGGGCGTCAGCAACCACGGCATGTTGGAGTATCCGGAGTCACCTACATGCAGACAATTGCACATTAGCTGAGTTGGAAAAGAGGGTGGAACACTACATTGCAGAACACACACAATGGCACTAAGTCAGTACACACCAACAAGCCAGGCACGCTGGTTCCGCATCTGTGACATCATCCTCGGGATGCGACTACTCCTCATCACGTAGGCATCGTGTGCAGAACTGGGGAAATGGGCACAGACGTGTGAGATGCTCATATCTGCAAGACATACCACCAGTGCATTGACCGAGTGGTAGTGTTTGCGGTTCCTGTATGCCTGCTCTTGGGCCTGTGGTGGTACCAAAGCAACATGTGTCCCATCAATGGAGCCAATGACATGCGGCATCCTCCCCAGGGCATAGAAGTCACTCTTCACGTCAGTGAGTTGTTGGAGTCTAGGGAAATAGATGTACTGGTTCAGGTAAATCAACATAGCCTCCAAAACATCGCGGAGCACACGGCTGAACATGGTCTGTGACATCCCACCAGCAGTCGCCACAGTGTGTTGAAAGGTACCGGTGGCAAAGAAGTGTAGGGCTGCCATCACCTTCACCTTGGGGTCAGCGCTGTAGGGTATGTCCGGCCAGCTTGCAAATGTGGGGCCAACCGCACCGTCAACACCTCAATCAGCGGCCTGGTGAAGCGGTACCGTCGGATGCAGTCCCGTTCCACCATGGTTGCAAAGTCAGGGAATGGTCTATGGACAGCTGGTGCCCTGCAGTGCATAGGTGAAGAAAGAAAGATTGTCAGTCACCCCACATATGTGGCATTGACCATACTCAATATCACATGATATATCATTATGAGGCACAAGTACATGATGTGTGCAGTTCCGTAAGGACATGTATGGCACATACATGGCCAACATCTAACATCACAGTTCAACAAGTGGCATCAACAAGTCTCATGTTGTGCCATGGGATATCATGAGGCCGTGTCACAGTTCCCATCTCCTGATGCCACGTTCCAAACACACCCCACAGTGACATGTGAGGACAGATGTGCCCCAGGCATCACAGCTCAATGACAGGTAGATTTCCAGGGACCCTGTATTGCCACATGGACACTGGCATGACATGGTGTATCATGAATACACCACAGCAAAACAACCATGACCCCCACAGGTAGTGGTCCCTGTTGCCTCTGCAGGACAGACATGGATGTCTGTGACACACACACGTACAACATCAAAGTCCATGCACAAACAACGTGGATGTGGAGACTGTCTCCCATTGTGCACATGGAATCAGAGACATTGTAAACACAACATGCACACAGACTGTGGAGGACCATCACCATTGTGGCAATGGGTCACCCTGGGATGTACATACCGTCACACATGGGACTCAGGGGGTATGTGACATGACATACACATACACCACCGTGAAATGTGACCATGCCACATGCACAGAAATGAACAGTGCAAAAACAACAGTTGATGGACAGAATGCAGAACAATGTCATACATTCACCCCAGTACAGAGATCTGGGCCTAAATCCATAGTTTTTGCTCACCATGCCATTCCAGTTTGAACCCAGCCATATGCAAATCAGTCTTGACCCTGTGCCTCATGGGAACAGTCCAGCCCGAACTGCCAAGCCAGGTCCTCCCTGGACTGGAAACAAGCATCCTAGGACCGGTTTCGGGGTTTCACCCCTCTTCAGCCAGGATAGCTTGATTCCAGTGGCATGGAGAGCACGGGACCCACGTCTGGGCATACCCGTCCCACTCGGGGTGACAAATGCAAAAACAACAGTTGATGGACAGAATGCAGAACAATGTCATACATTCACCCCAGTACAGAGATCTGGGCCTAAATCCATCGTTTTTTGCTCACCATGCCATTCCAGTTTGAACCCAGCCATATGCAAATCAGTCTTGACCCTGTGCCTCATGGGAACAGTCCAGCCCGAACTGCCAAGCCAGGTCCTCCCTGGACTGGAAACAAGCATCCTAGGACCGGTTTCGGGGTTTCACCCCTCTAACAGCCAGGATAGCTTGATTCCAGTGGCATGGAGAGCACGGGACCCACGTCTGGGCATACCCGTCCCACTCGGGGTGACAAATGCAAAAACAACAGTTGATGGACAGAATGCAGAACAATGTCATACATTCACCCCAGTACAGAGATCTGGGCCTAAATCCATCGTTTTTGCTCACCATGCCATTCCAGATTGAACCCAGCCATATGCAAATCAGTCTTGACCCTGTGCCTCATGGGAACAGTCCAGCCCGAACTGCCAAGCCATGTCCTCCCTGGACTGGAAACAAGCATCCTAGGACCGGTTTCGGGGTTTCACCCCTCTTCAGCCAGGATAGCTTGATTCCAGTGGCATGAGAAGCACGGGACCCACGTCTGGGCATACCCGTCCCACTCGGGGTGACAAATGCAAAAACAACAGTTGATGGACAGAATGCAGAACAATGTCATACATTCACCCCAGTACAGAGATCTGGGCCTAAATCCATCGTTTTTGCTCACCATGCCATTCCAGTTTGAACCCAGCCATATGCAAATCAGTCTTGACCCTGTGCCTCATGGGAACAGTCCAGCCCGAACTGCCAAGCCAGGTCCTCCCTGGACTGGAAACAAGCATCCTAGGACCGGTTTCGGGGTTTCACCCCTCTTCAGCCAGGATAGCTTGATTCTAGTGGCATGGAGAGCACGGGACCCACGTCTGGGCATACCCGTCCCACTCGGGGTGACAAATGCAAAAACAACAGTTGATGGACAGAATGCAGAACAATGTCATACATTCACCCCAGTACAGAGATCTGGGCCTAAATCCATCGTTTTTGCTCACCATGCCATTCCAGTTTGAACCCAGCCATATGCAAATCAGTCTTGACCCTGTGCCTCATGGGAACAGTCCAGCCCGAACTGCCAAGCCAGGTCCTCCCTGGACTGGAAACAAGCATCCTAGGACCGGTTTCGGGGTTTCACCCTCTTCAGCCAGGATAGCTTGATTCCAGTGGCATGGAAAGCACGGGACCCACGTCTGGGCATACCCAGTCCCACTCGGGGTGACAAATGCAAAAACAACAGTTGATGGACAGAATGCAGAACAATGTCATACATTCACCCCAGTACAGAGATCTGGGCCTAAATCCATCGTTTTTTTGCTCACCATGCCATTCCAGTTTGAACCCAGCCATATGCAAATCAGTCTTGACCCTGTGCCTCATGGGAACAGTCCAGCCCGAACTGCCAAGCCAGGTCCTCCCTGGACTGGAAACAAGCAGCCTAGGACCGGTTTCGGGTTTCACCCCTCTTCAGCCAGGATAGCTTGATTCCAGTGGCATGGAGAGCACGGGACCACGTCTGGGCATACCCGTCCCACTCGGGGTGACATGCAAAAACAACAGTTGATGGACAGAATGCAGAACAATATCATACATTCACCCCAGTACTGAGATCTGGGCCTAAATCCATCGTTTTTTTGCTCACCATGCCATTCCAGTTTGAACCCAGCCATATGCAAATCAGTCTTGACCCTGTGCCTCATGGGAACAGTCCAGCCCGAACTGCCAAGCCAGGTCCTCCCTGGACTGGAAACAAGCATCCTAGGACCGGTTTCGGGGTTTCACCCCTCTTCAGCCAGGATAGCTTGATTCCAGTGGCATGGAGAGCACGGGACCCACGTCTGGGCATACCCGTCCCACTCGGGGTGACAAATGCAAAAACAACAGTTGATGGACAGAATGCAGAACAATGTCATACATTCACCCCAGTACAGAGATCTGGGCCTAAATCCATCGTTTTTTGCTCACCATGCCATTCCAGTTTGAACTCAGCCATATGCAAATCAGTCTTGACCCTGTGCCTCATGGGAACAGTCCAGCCCGAACTGCCAAGCCAGGTCCTCCCTGGACTGGAAACAAGCATCCTAGGACCGGTTTCGGGGTTTCACCCCTCTTCAGCCAGGATAGCTTGATTCCAGTGGCATGGAGAGCACGGGACCCACGTCTGGGCATACCCGTCCCACTCGGGGTGACAAATGCAAAAACAACAGTTGATGGACAGAATGCAGAACAATGTCATACATTCACCCCAGTACAGAGATCTGGGCCTAAATCCATCGTTTTTTGCTCACCATGCCATTCCAGTTTGAACCCAGCCATATGCAAATCAGTCTTGACCCTGTGCCTCATGGGAACAGTCCAGCCCGAACTGCCAAGCCAGGTCCTCCCTGGACTGGAAACAAGCATCCTAGGACCGGTTTCGGGGTTTCACCCCTCTTCAGCCAGGATAGCTTGATTCCAGTGGCATGGAAGCACGGGACCCACGTATGGGCATACCTGTCCCACTCGGGGTGACAAATGCAAAAACAACAGTTGATGGACAGAATGCAGAACAATGTCATACATTCACCCCAGTACAGAGATCTGGGCCTAAATCCATCGTTTTTTTGCTCACCATGCCATTCAGTTTGAACCCAGCCATATGCAAATCAGTCTTGACCCTGTGCCTCATGGGAACAGTCCAGCCCGAACTGCCAAGCCAGGTCCTCCCTGGACTGGAAACAAGCATCCTAGGACCGGTTTCGGGGTTTCACCCCTCTTCAGCCAGGATAGCTTGATTCCAGTGGCATGGAGAACACGGGACCCACGTCTGGGCATACCCGTCCCACTCGGGGTGACAAATGCAAAAACAACAGTTGATGGACAGAATGCAGAACAATGTCATACATTCACCCCAGTACAGAGATCTGGGCCTAAATCCATCGTTTTTTGCTCACCATGCCATTCCAGTTTAAACCCAGCCATATGCAAATCAGTCTTGACCCTGTGCCTCATGGGAACAGTCCAGCCCGAACTGCCAAGCCAGGTCCTCCCTGGACTGGAAACAAGCATCCTAGGACCGGTTTCGGGGTTTCACCCCTCTTCAGCCAGGATAGCTTGATTCCAGTGGCATGGAAGAGCACGGGACCCACGTCTGGGCATACCCGTCCCACTCGGGGTGACAAATGCAAAAACAACAGTTGGTGGACAGAATGCAGAACAATGTCATACATTCACCCCAGTACAGAGATCTGGGCCTAAATCCATCGTTTTTGCTCACCATGCCATTCCAGTTTGAACCCAGCCATATGCAAATCAGTCTTGACCCTGTGCCTCATGGGAACAGTCCAGCCCGAACTGCCAAGCCAGGTCCTCCCTGGACTGGAAACAAGCATCCTAGGACCGGTTTCGGGTTTCACCCTCTTCAGCCAGGATAGCTTGATTCCAGTGGCATGGAAAGCACGGGACCCACGTCTGGGCATACCCGTCCCACTCGGGGTGACAAATGCAAAAACAACAGTTGATGGACAGAATGCAGAACAATGTCATACATTCACCCCAGTACAGAGATCTGGGCCTAAATCCATCGTTTTTTTGCTCACCGTGCCATTCCAGTTTGAACCCAGCCATATGCAAATCAGTCTTGACCCTGTGCCTCATGGGAACAGTCCAGCCCGAACTGCCAAGCCAGGTCCTCCCTGGACTGGAAACAAGCATCCTAGGACCGGTTTCGGGGTTTCACCCCTCTTCAGCCAGGATAGCTTGATTCCAGTGGCATGGAGAGCACGGGACCCACGTCTGGGCATACCCGTCCCACTCGGGGTGACAAATGCAAAAACAACAGTTGATGGACAGAATGCAGAACAATGTCATACATTCACCCCAGTACAGAGATCTGGGCCTAAATCCATCGTTTTTGCTCACCATGCCATTCCAGTTTGAACCCAGCCATATGCAAATCAGTCTTGACCCTGTGCCTCATGGGAACAGTCCAGCCCGAACTGCCAAGCCAGGTCCTCCCTGGACTGGAAACAAGCATCCTAGGACCGGTTTCGGGGTTTCACCCCTCTTCAGCCAGGATAGCTTGATTCCAGTGGCATGGAGAACACGGGACCCACGTCTGGGCATACCCGTCCCACTCGGGGTGACAAATGCAAAAACAACAGTTGATGGACAGAATGCAGAACAATGTCATACATTCACCCCAGTACAGAGATCTGGGCCTAAATCCATCGTTTTTTTTTTTTTTTTTTTTGCTCACCATGCCATTCCAGTTTGAACCCAGCCATATGCAAATCAGTCTTGACCCTGTGCCTCATGGGAACAGTCCAGCCCGAACTGCCAAGCCAGGTCCTCCCTGGACTGGAAACAAGCATCCTAGGACCGGTTTCGGGGTTTCACCCTCTTCAGCCAGGATAGCTTGATTCCAGTGGCATGGAGAGCACGGGACCCACGTCTGGGCATACCCGTCCCACTCGGGGTGACAAATGCAAAAACAACAGTTGATGGACAGAATGCAGAACAATGTCATACATTCACCCCAGTACAGAGATCTGGGCCTAAATCCATCGTTTTTTGCTCACCATGCCATTCCAGTTTGAACCCAGCCATATGCAAATCAGTCTTGACCCTGTGCCTCATGGGAACAGTCCAGCCCGAACTGCCAAGCCAGGTCCTCCCTGGACTGGAAACAAGCATCCTAGGACCGGTTTCGGGGTTTCACCCCTCTTCAGCCAGGATAGCTTGATTCCAGTGGCATGGAGAGCACGGGACCCACGTCTGGGCATACCCGTCCCACTCGGGGTGACAAATGCAAAAACAACAGTTGATGGACAGAATGCAGAACAATGTCATACATTCACCCCAGTACAGAGATCTGGGCCTAAATCCATCGGTTTTTTTTTTTTTTTGCTCACCATGCCATTCCAGTTTGAACCCAGCCATATGCAAATCAGTCTTGACCCTGTGCCTCATGGGAACAGTCCAGCCCGAACTGCCAAGCCAGGTCCTCCCTGGACTGGAAACAAGCATCCTAGGACCGGTTTAAAAAAAAAATGAACAGTTGCACATCACAGTGGTCATGTACATGAAACACCAAGGATTCTGTCCCCATGAACACGTGCACAGCCTGGGAGTGGCTGCCCCCAAGTGACACCCACAGAACAACATGTTCACCCCCATACACGGAATAGGTAATGCAGCCTTACATGCCTCAGGATACAGTGTGGACAGGGTGTGGTGTTGTAGGTCTGCCCCTCACTCCCTGGGAAGTATATGTTGCTGGCATATATTCACCTGTGACAGGCATGGTGACATATGCCAGTGACTTGTACAGGGACGCGTTGTACAGCAATGGACCGATCGGTGTGCCCGGCCGGCCCATTGCATTCAATGTGAGCGGTTACCAATCAGTAACACAACACATTCTTGCCTCAAATGCCTCAAGCAAGCATAACTATAGTATAACTATGTGGTGTAGGCCTCAAAGGTAAAGCAAAACACAGGAGTTCAACGCTACTCAACAATATCAGCATAAGAATATACCTCTTCAGGCTTGACTGAACAAAACAGAGGGAGATTTTATGTTACTCAATGATCCATCTTTAAATACTAGACCTTGAAGTCTCTTCTGAGAACAATCTGACCAGTACAACAGTTCATCTCCTCCCTGAGATCATACATCAACATTTCTAGGCCCAAACAATCAGGAGCCTGCTTCAACAGGATGAAAGGGGTTTTGTGTTAAGCAAAATAGGGTTAAACATGCTGACTGGTACTATCATCCTCTATACATTATGTGCAACATATTTACACAGTGTTCTGGTCAAATGGTTATAATTTTAGCTGTATTCCAATCAATAATATTCTGTTAAAAAAAACAAAGGTTACAGAATCCATCCTTTCTTCATTACTTTGCCTTACTTAGGGGAAAGCACCTTTTCCAGGATATCTACAAGTAAACAAGAATCCAACATGGGATTGTCAGAAAAGTTAGCTAACAATTTTGGGATTTTCTAAGTTAATAAACTATCCACTAGTTCCTACTGCATTCTTATTTACTGTCATATGAAGACATCTCTCCATCTCACATTCAGATAAAATATACAAATCCATAATCAAAGTGTAGGACATATGGCTGAGCCCTCACCCATAAAATACCTATGGTATCGGAGGGGGGCGTGACCGGGGGTGTAGACCAATGGTCAACACTGGGAAGTGAGTGGCCGAATAGTTGGGGAAATAATGACACAAACTGTGGTCCAGTAACCCGACTTACCAAACAGCAGGCTCCTCTGAGGACGATAAGATACAGGTGAAATTAAAGTTAAGCAAAAGAAAAGTGGGAAAGTGAACACATAAAATCATTTAAAATGGGTATACAACCCATTAAATATGTTGCCCAGTGCTGCAGGATCCAGGCACCTCCTGAACAGGGCACAGTGTGCCTACAAGGAAACAAAGAGTTGTGGGCTATTCAGGGTCTCCGTAGCTCAGCTGCGCGGATACACTGAGAGTGTCTTCAAATAGCCCTCCATCAGAGGGGGGCGTGACCGGGGGCGTGGCCAATGGTCGACGCTATGAAGCGAGTGGCCGAACAGTTGGGGAACTAATAACACAAACCGGGGTCCAGCAACGCCACTTACCGACCAGCAGGCTTCCCTGAGGAAGATAAGCTATTTGCGAAATTATAGGTAAGCAAAACAAAAGTACGAAAGTGAACACATAAACTAATTTAAAATTGGTATACAACCCATTAAATATGCCGCCCAGTACTGCAGGATCCAGGCACCTCCTGGACAGGGCACAGTGTGCCTACAAGGAAACAAAGAGTTGTGGGCTCTACAAATGTCTCCATAGCTCAGCTGCGTGGACACGCTGAGAGTGTCTTCAAATAGCCCTCCATCAGAGTGGGGCATGACTGGGGAGTGTGGCCAATGGTCGACACTTTGAAGTGAGTGGCCGAATAGTTGGGGAACTAATAGGGTGCAGTAACCTCACGTAACGATCAAGATGCTTCTCTTAGGACGATAAGAAACTGACGAAATTAAAGGTAAGCAAAAGAAAAGTGTGAAAATTAACACATAAAATCATTTAAAATGGGTATACAACCCATTAAATATATCGTCCAGTCCTGCAGGAGTCAAGCACCTCCTGAAAAGGGCACAGCGTGCCTACAAGGAAACAAAGGGTTGTGGGTTAACAGGTCTCTGTAACTAATGCTTAATCCACTGAAAACAAAAAGTCTCCTATTATCCTCACCAAACTGCCCTATCCCAATTAAAACAAGACTCAAGTCACTAACAGTGCTAAATTGTCTCCTTTCAATCATTGATCTCACCAATGGCATTTTTCTTGGAAAGACAAACTTTAGCCTTCAAACACAATATTGGTCAAGGGGCACAATTTCATATTAACAACTTACATAGAATCAAAGATAATAACCTAATTCAGATTTTAACAATTTAATCCCTTGTATTGGTGAGATTTAGTTAAGGAAACTCCCTGCTCACAAGAATCTCCACATGTCACCTTGGTCCCCTCAAAGCAGTCCTTCATACATCTCCTAGGCTGGCCGAAAGAATAATAAAATGCAACCACATCTCATTTATTCTTGTCTCTCAAATGGCTCTCCATTGCAACATGGCAAGGCACATCTTTAAACGTGCCTGCATCATGCACAAAGTTATGTTTTAGTAACCCTAACAAACTTTTCCAGGAAGAGGACACTTTCAGCACCCAGCAGCTCCTTTAAAGCATGGATAACACTATCCTTGTGATACCAGGATTTAAGAAGAAAAGCATCAAGGGTAGGGCTCTCCATGTAAAACCTGCAATTTCAACAACAGTTCACACTGTGAATGGGTAAATTTTGCTGTAGTTTTCAAAACAGGAATATTACTTGATATTGCCCGAATGTTTAGATTGTGACTCATTCTGTATATCATATGCCTGCAATTTGCAATTCTATTCTATTATTCTACATGACACTTTTTATCACTAAGATATATTACATATTATTTTATATTTTCACTGTTCCTATATGAAGGTGGCTTCCACACACTCTCTGTATCACATGCAGAGAGTGAATAAATGAATGAATGAATACATAACTAGTACATTGTACAAGCATGGTATTCAGTTAGAGAGGAAAGGGAGGAAAATGTTGGCTGAACAGTAGCTGTTAGCTTTTTGGAGCCAGGCAAGGAGTGGATAATGTAGATAGAAGGAAATGGAATTCCACATTTTGGCTGCACAACAAGAGAATGATTAGATCAAAGTATATATTTTATTAAAGACACAGTACTCAAGAAGAGTGTATGAGCAGCGTACATGCAAACCTGAAATATTTTGTTTCCTGGTTAAATAGTGAGAAGATTTATAATTATGAAGTTAGTGCACTAAACACAACAGTTTGCATAAGGATCCACAAGCAATGTGTTGTCTGCTCAGGGAGAACAATATCAAAGTTACAGTCTAAATAGTTTCACCCACAAAATGTAAGAGAGTACAATGTAGAATTGGCTTAGGAGGGGTGAAAAGAACTTGTGAATACCTGAGAGACTGGAATTGCAATTGTCCTGTCTTAAGAGAACTTGAGATTGGATGACTTCCTAGACGTCTTGTTCAGGAAAATAATGTTTATCCCTCCAATGCATTTAAGCTCATAATTGAAATCTGTGGTATATTATTGATGTGTTTGTGAAGATGGAGGTTGCCATCTACAATAAATCTGAGGGAACTGGAATATTTGATGATAATCAGTATACATTCTAATGTTTATGGAGGCCATCTTGTTGTGCACCAGTGTAAACAATGTTACAAACAGATCAGAATAAAATGTTTTGTTAGGATAAAATATGAGGATATTCAATGCACTCATAATTTGATATTGTGTAGAGTCTTAGCCATTTAGAGATATCATCAGGAGGATACATCTTCAAAAAGAATTAAGTGTCATCCACATATATTTGGGGTATTGTGTTGGGGTCCTTGATGATTTCCACCAGGGAGCTTGGAATTTTTAACTGTCACGGCTATACTGACCCCTCTCATGTTTTCTCAATCAAAAGGAATGAGAGAGTAATCAGGATGAGATCAAGATCAAGGCAAAATTGATGATGGAGTCAGTGATCTCAATCAGATATATTGCAGCCAACCAGTTTTAAAGTAAGCAGCCTGAGGTGGAGTGTTGTTTTTAGGTAGGGATGGAAACCTAAGGGAATCTAAGTTATGTTTTAAGGTTCAACTCATCCTTTGGGAATACCATCTAGCCTTAGTGGTGAAGAACTGTGGCTAACTAACAGGGAAATGTTATAGACATCAAATTGGGGATTTAGTAGCGTTGAAGTGTTTAACCTTTAGTAGGTCACTGAACTCCTCCAGGTGGAGAGGACCAGCTCTACTTGGGAAAAGTAGTTTGTTTTTTCTAAGTAACGATCTCTTAGTCACTGAGAAAGTCAAGATCAAGGTATATTAGTCATATTATTCTTTATCATCTTTAAGAGCCCAATTTTGAAATTTGTAGTACTTGATTTTTTGGCTGAAAGGGTGTTAAGTTACAAGTATAAAGATGAGGGGCCAGAAGTACGACGTGATTTTGCATGCGCAAACGGGTTTGCGAACCCGTTTGCGCATGCAAAATCACTGTTGGCCATGTACAATTCCTAAATAGCGAGTCGCAATTTATTTGCGACTCGCTATTTAGGAATTGCGAGTCACAATTAGGAAGGGGCGTTCCCTTCCTGATTGCATCCGTAATGCTATGTGTGAATGTTTTGTGACCGCAATTGCGGTCTCAAAACACTCATAAATTACCACCCTCTTCAAGAGGGTGGTAATGCAGTCATATTTGGAAGGGGTCCCCAGGGGACCCCTTCCACTTTGTGACTGTCTCTAAAAATATTTTTAAGGGCAGGCAGTGGTCCCAGGGACCACGGCCTTCCCTTAAAAATGAAACAAAAACGTTTCATTTTTTTTTTTAAATGCATCCCGTTTTTCTTTAAGGAAAACGGGCTGCATTTTTTAAAAAAAAGAGCTGCTTTATTAAAAGCAGTCCCAGACATGGTGGTCTGCTGAGCCCAGCAGGCCACCATCCCTGGGAGGGCTGGCATTCCCTATGGGCTCGCAGATTGCGAGAGGTTCACTAATATTAATGAGCCTCGCATTTTGCGACCCCATTGGGAATCGCAAAACAGTGTAATAACACTGTTGTACATTTCATTTAGCGCCTCGCAATGAGTCACAAATTGCGAGGTGCTAAATGAAAGGGTCGTACATCTGGCCTGAGATGTTGCTAAATTGCTGACAGAAGCAAATACATGATTAAATGCACCAGCAATTTCTAGGGCATAGTGGAGGTTTAAGGGTTGTGATACCATTAGGCAAATATCAGCTGAGACACTCTAGAGGTATTTGAAATAAAAGGCTTGGTATGTCTGTCATTGGTTATGGGCATTCTAGTAGGTAGGATAGTGGAGTAAGTACATTGAAGAGAGTAGGAGTGCAAACAAGGAGAAATGAAAGCATTATCCATTCTACTATAGGGAGAGACTGTTTTGGGGTGGGGAAGGGGATAGATATGTTAGGATTTAGTGTAAGGGGATTTGTTTAGGTACCAGTAGGGAGGACCTGGGCATATACATGATAAGCGAGATGATGGAGAGAGGAAATTGTTTTGAGGAGAGGAGAATTGAGAAGAGGGTTCCAGGTTATATAGATCTTGCACACAGAGGCATATCTGATGAGGGAAGCAAGGAGACGGAAGGCATGGATAAATTGGGCTTGGAGGTTTGGAAGTAGAATTAAAGAGGCGGAGAGTGTTGTAGTCCGGGTTGTGAGAAGTATAGGATAAGACAGGTATTTCAATGAAGTGTGCATAACTAAAATCAGCTCAGTTTCTGTTGATGGATATGAGGGGATATCTTGCTACAGTGTTGGTTCCAGTGTCAAATTATTAGGGGCTAAATGGTGTGTGTGTGTGTGGGTGTGCATGTGTGTGTGCGTTTGTTTGAGTGTGTCTGTGTGTGTGTTAGAGTCTCTACTGTGTGGTGTAAGTGACTAACTTGGATCTGCAGCAGAGCAACAGAGCCATAGGAAATTGTTCATGTGATGCTGATCTGTGTTAAACTCATCACTGACATAAAGTGCAGCATGCTCTAGTTTTAAAAATCCATGTCAAAATTGTGTATAACTGCCACGAGAAAAATATAGACTTTAGTACTGAAGCTATTAAGGTTTGTCAATAAATAAATGGTTTTCGATATGACTTCCCTGCTATACTGCTACTTGGTAGAAATGGTGTCATCCTGAATTCCTGAAAAATGTAGTTGGCTTCTCAAGCTTGTCATGTTCTACCGCTCCTGGAGATGCATTGACTTCTAGTCAACACCTTATTCAGTGATGTAGAGCACTTGCATTTTCACTTGTTTTATCCATTGGTGGGCCTGCTTAAAATCATCTAGGACACAAGCTACCTTGCATATTAGTCAGCCCTGGTGTAAAGATGGCCCCATCCCATGTTGCTGTTGTTATAGCCACTACCAGCCCTAAGGCAGTTAACACTGTGCAGTGTGAAATGCCAGTGGGTCAGCAATTGCATTTTCAGCTGATGGCAGGCAATTTTGGTGCATCTGAAATCCTCACAATATATGCTGTATGCTTTACAGCTATCAGAGATATAGGAACATCTTATGTGCCACAGGGAGCATGTCATGTGCATGCTGGCAACCACTAAATTGTCACCTTGAGGTCAAGAACATGAGCAACTGACACAAATTCTATTCCAGACCTTTAGGCCACCAATAACATTCCAGTCGTTGTCCACTGCACAAATGACCAGGTTTAGGTGAACGTGTCTTAGCAACCCTGCAACCATCTCCTGCACTTTCTCCAATATGCCAGCTCCCCTGTGGTATTGTCAACAAAATTGTGCAAACACACAGTGGCTTAATTCAGGCAAACACTACATCTCTCCCACCTGTTTGCAGAAAATTAACCATTGCACAACTATGGGTATCAAACCTGCATTTTGACCACAGGTACAAGACAATAGTGAAGTACACTTCCTGAGTCTTTAACTCATTTAGTATATTTCTCGTCAAATTATCTTCATTCTCCAACAACGAAGGTATCACCTTTGGTGCAAAGTATTTTTTTAATTAAGAATTTGCCATTTGAGGGCACGTACTAGCCGTCAGTCCCCTTACAGCTTTGTTTTTTATTCACAATTTTTACAAAGAAATATGGCAAAGCTACTAACACGATAAATATTCTTTGGTCAATGAGAAGCATAGATATGCTGCTTCAGCTGATACTCCTGACTGTGCTCAAATGATTCACGATGGTTAAATTTTCACATTACTGAGTTACTATTGATTTCTCTACTGCTACAGTGTCTTTGAATGCACGTAGTACAATAGTTACTAATACCATGGAGCTATTTTGGGTAGTCTTTCAAACATGTGCCAACATGTTGCTGAACGTTCTCTCTCTCTCTCTCTCTCTACTCTATATGCTGTGCCCAATCATATGTATGGTATTGCTTGGCATGACCTAATGGAGACCAAAAGCCTGATTTCGATCGTGGTGACGGATATCTGTCTGCCAAAATATAAATCCCATGGGATATATTGGGATTTATATTTCGGCGGATGGGATATCAGTCACCGTTGTGATGGAGTTACCCGTCCGCCAGGATCTAAATCAGGCCCAAAGTGTCCAACCAGGCTTACCATGTAATATAGCTGAATGCCTCAAAGTAAAGGTGGCAAAAAGAAGTCATTCATAATCTTTCACTAAGGAATTCCACACAGAAGACATGTGCCATAGAGACACACATGTCACTAAGCCATATGCATAAGGAGAGTCAACATGGGATTCGCCATGGTAACCAAGTGGCATTGACACACTGTGACTGTTTTGTGGTTATAATGACTTTGCTGTTGCTGTCATTAGTTGAATAGATGAACTCACACTGTGGGATCCAGGGGTTTACTTATGATGAATACTTTGTTTTACATATGCCAATTTAATATGCTGAGTTGGTGCCATTTTTCTATTTTGTCCATCCATCCAACTCTGCATCAGTAGAGGTTTCAAAGGCCTCTTTCAGAATTCCTTTATGCATAAATGGGGGAATGTTCTCTATGCCTTGGTCACCACAATGACCATCTTCAAAATTTAATTTTACTGGTTTGAAAACTGTGAAAAATGCCATGGGTTTGAAAATAAGTGTGACATTCTGTTTCTCAAAAACTGAAGGTTCACTGTAGCCCTGACATACTGTAGAGAACTGTGACTCTGTTGATACTACCAATTTGACTGTGTAGTCTAATCCGTTGGAACATGAATTGAGATTAATGGTATGCGCTTCCTCCTCGTCCAGACTCTTATGTTAAGGAACACAAGCCATAAGCTGGCTATAGTGATGTTTCTGGCACACTTAGCCTAGTGAACATATATGATGTAGTAGACACTTCATCCGGTGTTTGAATGTCCAATATGCCAACAGCATCAGTCAATGCACTATGTGTAGCTGTGAACAGAACCACATAAAACACTTTCCAACACAAGCTGCAGCCTTTTTTTGCAGTAATTTACTTTATAATTATAGTCCTTCCTCTAACTCTTCCATGTTTAGCCATTGAGGACATGATCATTGTTAATATATGTTTTTTCCTCACAGGCACTAAGTGCTACCTGCCCTGGTAGAGGTATTCTAACTATAGCACTGTAATAGCATGAACCCTGAACGTAACCCAAAAAAGAGCTGTTCTATGTTGTTTTATGTGAAACCAAAGAGGAATGTTCTACCTTTGCACAATGTTCCACCAGATGTGCAGTTTTAAACTATGCAGTGACTGCAGCTCAGAATTCTGAATGCATTTTTGCACTGAAGATGCATGCTCAGTCTAGCTCATGTTAAAACCACAATGCAAGGAAAGTCTGTCTCTTGTTCATACGTACCCACAGAGAAGCTTGACTGTGCATGAGCAAAATGACGAGTGCTATCTGTGTTTTGCAATTAGGGGCCTAGTGCCAAATATTCAACCAACCTGTTTCGCGGCATTACATCACACCAAGTAGACCTGCCTACCTGCAAATCCAAGTTGTTATGAATTCAATTTAAACAATTAAGCAGTGAGTATGTACAATCCAGTGTCTTGATCAAAATCATTAAGTTAGCAGTGCTATCAAAAGACAAAGAGGCTTGCATTATACACATCACCAAAAATGTATGGGACATCCAAAGTCATTACCAAATCAAGTACACAGAAAATGCATCGTGCTATTGATCATGTGACAAAGCACTTGTCTGTCTACATCCAATTTAAACTTCAGGTTTTCTAAAAGGCGTAATGGAGCCAACCACAAGAGTAGTGTTAGAGCGCTCTCTGTGTAATAATATCCAGAGATAAATTATCTTCCATCACCCCATACAAGTCGAAACCCCTCCCAAGCAATGCACTGCATCACAATTGTTTTCAAGTTCAAGTGAAGTACAGAGTGTTTTATGTTTTATCAAGTGCCTGGTGCCAACACCTTTATCAATCCGGAGCGTGCTCCTGGCAAAGAAATGTAAATGAACTTCAAATTATGCTGATAGACACAACCTCCAGAACGGTTTCAGCATCACTGAAATATAGGGAAAGCTTTGCATTGAGACTGCGCCATTTGGGGATGGGTTCTCCCAGGGAACGATTTCTTTGGCCTCGAAAGCTTCCTTTTGCCTCTGCAGAGAGAGGAGAATTGACAGAAATACCCCAGCCTGACCTCTGGATTATGCTTACAGGACAGTGGGCGTGTTTAGAATCTGAAGCCATATAAGGAAATCCATAGCTCTTGCAGGGAACTGAAAACAAACTCCACCTGACCCCTGAATCAGTACACACACATCTCTGATATTTAGAATAATTAGCAATTATTATGTGCTAATCTAATGCAAGTCATCTGAATTGGCATTATCACCTCAGTAACAGATAATTCAGTGAGTATGAGTATTACCAAGGTTACCAAGATATTACCAAGTATTATACCAAGATGAATAAAATATGTACCCCAATTATTAATCATCACACACCTCTAATCAGTTAGTTTACAACTTCCTGTTTGCCTTGCAGTATTACATTACCATGTGATGCATTGCCAAGTCATGTAATGACACCGCCATTCCAGATGTGAGCCCAGGTTGTCAATAAAATTCCCCGAAGGACACCATGTTCCCCAGCGTCAGGTATTTCTTTCTGAGCCTCCTAATTATGGAGACCTTGTAAACTGTACACCCACCGCCTCATAGCTTTTCCCTGGAGCTGGTGGGGGCCTTCTTACTTGGAACTCCAAAGTTGCAACATCCAGCGAGTACAATGCTTCCGTTCGAAGTATTTAGATGTTTTAGTATATCTTACATTCATAACACCATTAGTGCAAAAACAAAAGCCTTAATGAGGCCACTCTCCAAAAAAGGCGGAAACAACGTTTTCTCATTGATGCATCCAGTTAAGAGATTGAACATTCACCCACCGCTTTAGCAATAGGGAAGAGAAGGCATATGGTAATTGCGCAAACACAATAAAACATTAATCTGCTTGCATTAAGAAATTAAGAGAGGATCTCTCCTTTATTTTAGGAGTAGTTTTAGGAGTAATATTAAGGGCTTAGTTACGAGTATAGGGGTCCACGGACTGCCAGATTCATGGAGGCAAGGCGGTGGTGGTCTCCCGACCGCCCTATTAAAAGCAGGGCGCTCGGACCGCCTTTGCCCCACTGCAGCTGCCAGGGAAACGCCATTCCCTGGCAGTGTTGCGGCGGTCAGGAGGCAGTAATATGGTTGGCGGGACCACTGCGGTCCCGCCAAGCATATTACAAGTTTCCTCTCCATTATAGATTTCACGGCGGTTCCACTGCCATGAAAACCGTGGCAGAGAGGAAACAAAGGGGGCCTTACAGAGCCTCCTTGTGCCTCTGCACCCTGGGGGGCATGCAAGGGGCACAACATGTGCCCCCCTGTATACATGCACCCCAGTTCCTGCACAACATGGACTTATCAGTCCATGCCGTGCAGGAACTGTCTTTTGCATTCCCATTGCGGTGCCCAGTTTCAGGACACCGCTGTGGGAAAGTAAAAAACAAAGCTCACCAGACTGGAGGAAACTCCTAATCTGGCAGGTGGCCTAACCATGGCTTTGGTGTTGTGTGGTGGTGTGGCGGACCCAGCGCTGCACTGTCAAAGTCGTAATCAGGACCTTAGTAAATACATTGAATGCACAATCATGAACCTTGATAAGAAATATTAGGGCCTGTAATATACATCAACACCATCAAAATGATCACTAAAACCTGTCACATCTTAAATAAATGGTTTATTTCTCCCAGTATTAGTAATAAAAGAATAGCATTCTATTGAAGCCCAATCTAAACTGCTTATTTATAAATTTCACCTTAATAGCCTATGTTCAATTTAATCAAAATAACAGCAAGAATTTTGACCCTCTTTCCACTCTGCTGCTACCTTGATACTATTAAGAGCATGGAGAAGCAGCAATATTTTATATTTTGACAAACCAACCTCCATAAACTAAGCATCTAAGTGCAGGCAGTTTAGAGTTCGGCCTAATTAGCTTGCCAAGGTCTGCATAGCGAATAAAGGTCTGTATAATGAATAATTGCCCTTCTTGAAGTACTAAAGGTATTATTTTTTTGTTCAGAGTAAATGTTGGACGCCTGTGGCAGCACCATTGAATGTGTGTTCATTTAAACACAGGTTGGAATCCCCCATCCCAGTATGATAATCGTGTGTGCCTTCCAAGGTCTGCAATTTTTGCTGTTCTTTTAAATAACATGTTTGAAACTGACATTTTTAGCTGGATGACATGCTTTCAAACCAAAAATAAAAGTGAGTGAATTTGGGGTTTTGATCTAATGCAACTCATGTTTAGTTTCAGGATCATTCTTTGAGTGGTTTAATCTTGAAAATGAATACCAGGAAGACAGCCAATGTCCAGGCAGCACAATGCACTGAATTGATAAATCTGAAATAATATTCACCTGACTTTAACATCCCATTATTGGAAGCCAGAACGCATGTACTGTATATACTGTGTACAGCAAGGTCACTTTCTATGGACTGTGTTCAAATGGAAAAGGTGGCTGTCGGCCATCAGGCAACCACTATCACATCATCAATCAGAAGAATGAATTGCATTGCAGTCTGGCTACCTTTGTAAGCACTTTCACATGCTGCAAGCCTCCGAGCCCTGAATGGAAAGCTGCACAATTTAAAATCCCCAGTGGGAACATGATAAAGATGTTGCCAAAGCAGAATACATTTTTCAAACCTGTTGTATGAAATTAAGCCTTCTTTTGAGAACATTTTTCATTTATGGAATGGACATCACAAGTAATGAGGAATAATCGCTTCGGAGACAACACTTTTTGCCGAGGCCCTGGTACTAAGGAAACCAAACTATTATTTAAAGTAGAGATTTCTATAAATAGGAGATTTTAATGTCTTTTCATTTGGACATAGTGCGGCAAATAAGCATTGGCAAAGCCAATTGTATAACTTGCAATTTGAGTGCTGATTAATATATTTTAGAAAAGCTGTGTTGCAGTGACAAACATAGGGGCATATTATCAAGAGCCTGGACTTCTATTGGAATTCTCAAGGGCATATTATCAAGCCCATTATCGCCGCTTTAGCGGCAGTTTTCTGCCGCTAAACCGGCGATAATTTTTAACGCCGTTCTTGATAATATGCCCCCAAGTTTGTTTTCTGTATACGAAGTGTAAGAGATAACGAATTTAATGTGACATGATTCAGTGTAGTTTTTCGATGTAAAATAGTCACTTGTGCTTTGTAATGAAAGCTCTCCCTAGAACGCAGAATGTTATGCCAAACAGCCACGGAGAGAAATACTCCTTTGGGTGCAGCCAAATCCCGCTCAATGTATGTTTTAAAGAACGGGTAACAGTAGGTCATGCCTGGTGTCAAAACAAAGGATATGACGCTAAAGTCCTTTTGATGTGTTGTTTCTGAACGACATAATGCTGCGTTGTCTTTTGAACAGAGGAAAGTTCAAATCTATGAAAAGAAACAATAGCGGGGTCTATCACAGAAGCATGGCAACAACCGGATCAAAGAGAATATGAGCGACTTGTCGCGCCGCATGCAATTTTGCACAATTTATTTAGCACAAATTGCATCCTTGGGTCCAAAATGGACTCAAGGATTTATTTTTCGCTAAAAAATACAACAATGTGCTTGACAAGCATATAGTTTAATACTACATAATTTCACAATAATGTTTTGATTTTTTGACGTAATTTGCACAAAGGAAATTACACAAACTTTGCCTTCGTCAAATGGAGACGTGTTTAAATTCTGGGGCAATGGCTGCAGATATTGATAATTCCGAACATGGCAGTAACACAATATTTACCAAACAGCTTAAAACCGAGGTAAACCGCAGCATGGCTCTTGAAAGCCTAAATCACAAAGCATTTCACATGAGAAAAACATCCTCACGAAAAACGTTTCAAACTTCATAGAAAACTTTACACCAAATGACAACAACAGAATTGATTAAGATAGACGTGTAGAGATGTCGCCTAGGAGTGAGTGCAGAAGCTCCAGAAGGTATGAGGCCTTTCTGCATTTATGAAAACAAGGCCCTCATTATGTAAGGCCCGAAATTCTCAATTGGGCTGTTAAGGGCATCGCCAGCTCCATTGGATTTATGAAGTCTGTGGAATTAACAAAGTCCACTCACGTTCACCCTATAGATTTTGACTGATTAAAGGAGGCAAAATCCTGGCCGGGGGGGGGGGGGGGTGGGGGGTTGGGCCTGGACTGCCAAGGACAATGATTAGCTACCGGATGAATCAGTCCCGAAACATCCGATTCTCTCATTAACTCCCCATTTCTTAGAGGATTCTTAAGGCTCAACATGGAATCCCTTTTGATTCCACACCCCCTGGGATTTAAAGGACACCAGATATTGTTAACCGGAGGGTGTGCATTTACCACTCCCACATCTTAAGACCTTCTAAGGAGGCCAAGACACTGACAGGCATACAAATCATACTTTTTGCTTGCAAATGAGTGAAATTTTGTGATTGGTTTAGAAAGTCATCATTTGCCACAACACATAGGCACACACATACACATCATGTGATTGATGATGAGTACTTTAAGAAACAGGTATGATAGCTCTTTAGTTAAGTTCACATTCAGATCGACAAGGCAATGAGAAGCAGAAAGAGAGAAGTGGTTGTTAAATCTAAGGAACAAACATAAAAGTAACTAATGCAGGTGTGTTTTAGTATTTGCATGGTATGTGTTTTGGACATAGATTGTAGCTTCCCTTTGCCTGCAATTTATGCCGTGCAAGATATTCCCTTGCAGAAAGATCTGTTACCGAATAGGTGAGAATGGCTTTTGGATTGGAAAGGTAACTGGGTTCAATCCAACACTACCACTCATACCTCAAATAGTATGACATATTAATCTGGAGTTGCGTTGACGCAAAATGTGAGGAAAATATATTACCACATGAATAATTACAATAACAGTAAAGAGTGGCATAGAAGAAACCTGTGAGATGCATTATCTATCATATGAATCACTACAATACCATGACGCATTTGGACTTGAGAATTCCAAGCCTTGGGCTTCATGTAACATACAAAACCTGCAGAACATATAACTCTAAAGTTCACAATGCAAAAGTAAGACCAGAAGGGGGAGAAAGGTACTAAAACCAAGACATACCTGGGTGTCTTTAATGCTGGGTGTTGTATTGCAACCACAATATCTGTTTTGCATATGTTCTGTCTGAAGAATGATCTCAAAAGCTGCAGGTTCGGAATTTGACATGGTTGCGAGGGAATCATCAGATAAATAACAGCCTTATCCAAAATCAGGACTCTATCCTGAAGATTTTCTTCTTTGGTCTTGGGAACTATGCAACCTGAAGGAAAAGCCATAAGGCATAAGAGGCTCATCTAGGAGTTCATCAATTGTAGAAAAAGTAAGCATTTTGCCCACAGTCACCATCACGTGACCTGAGCAGGGAACCTTCTCAAGGGCTATTAAAACAATCAATTTCCCATTTTATGCTTGCAAAAGGCATAGCAAAAGTCTACGACATTTTCCTGTATCGAAACTTCTTGAAAAACAAATTAGATCTTTCATTAGTGTTCTGACTTATTTTATGTTGAAACAAGAGTAGATTGCTACAGAGGTAAACACACATATGCATCCAGTTTTTGAATTAGCAGTTGCTTTGTGGGATTTACCCATTTGGAGTCCTAAACTGAGAAAAATCCTAACTTTAAGACTTTTGGTATTCACAGAAGGCATTTAGGAGTCCTAAAGTTAGGACTACTAACTTCTGTGAATACTGAAATGAGTAAGTTCATTCTGTGAATACCAAAATGAGTAAGTGTATTCTGTGAATACCAAAAAGTACTAACTTTACGTTTTTGACGTAAGTTAGTTCTGTGAATCAGGCCCTGAATGTGTGTTGTTTTGTGCAAAGTCACTGTCAAATCCTTGTGCGACGTGCCAGTCCTAGAAAGAGCTGATTTGATTGATCTACAAATAATAAAAAACTTCGCCAAAATACTGGCATGACGGGTGTAGGAAGTTGCCTCTCTATGTAGTGTACTAAAACGAAGTACACTATGCAGAGAGTCCAGTGAGACCCAGATGGTATGCAGAGGCAAAAGTAAATAATACTAAGGCTCTATTTGTGGTAGTATGGGCGAGCAGTTAGACTTATCAGAGGGTACGGCTAAGCATTTATTGTCCTCACAGAAGCAATAAATGAGACACACACTCAAGAATAAATCCGAGACCAATTTGCAAAAATAGCACTGATTTTATATACATTTTAAGACGAAGAACTTTGTTCACAGGTAAGTACTTCTTTGTTATGAATTTTTATAGTTCAGAAAATAACTCCCAGTTGTGCGCAATTATTTAGAATTGAAGCCTATGGAGAAAAATAGAAAAAAGTGTATAGAAAATCGTAAAGTTGGTTCTCGGGGTTCACCTTTGGATTTTAGGAGGGCAGCAAGGCCAGGTCCAATGTTTTACCAGCAAATCATTTGGAGCATCCTGGATTCAGCCGGGAGCAGGGTGCTAAGATTGCTGGTAACAGGTGCGCTATGGAGAAGGGTGCCACCTCAAAATGGGCTGCACAAGGGGACTTACAGGTAAGTTCGGGGGACCCCAAATGAGGGATCAGGTTGCAAGGGCCTCAGAACCACATGAGCACAGCTGGTTCATTTGTATCCAGGCCCGACGGGTTGGGTGCAGAGCAGATAAGCTCGCGTGGCTCTGTGTGTCAAGATGGTCTTCGCAGTCAGGGCCAGGCTGGTTGCAGGAACAGTTCCGGAACAGCTGGGCCACTCACAGAGTGGAACTCAGGGGTCTCGAGGTTCCTCGATGTCCCTCGAAAGGTGCTTGTTTTCTGGGCAGTTTGAGTCCAGATTGGATGTGGTCTAGTACCCCGGGCACTTGGTGAGGGGACAGATCTGACCCTCCGGAGCTGGTGTACCTCTTCTGGTTTGGTTGCTGCATCAGCGTCGCTGGGAAGCAGCAAGTCGGTAAGCCAGATTCTGTGGGTTCGGTGCCTGTGGACTGCAGGGGAGTAACTCCTCTACTCTAAGGGCGTTCTCTGGCAATTGTCGAAGGGCTGGATGTGCTCCAGGGTTCTTGGAGGCCTCACAGTAGCAGGATGAGGCAGCACACCATGATGGTCGAGTCTTTGAGGCAGCAGGCAGGATTTGTGCACCACAATTCTGCAGCAGGTACTCTGTTCTCGGGTCAGCAGCTCTTCTTTGTCGGTTTTCCTCTTAGGTCCGTCAAATCAAAAATTCAGGGTCCAGGGGTGCCACCTAAATACTAAATTTAGGGACGTTGAAGTGAGTACCAGGTAGTATCCAATAGGTTACCTACCTTTAGGGTGATTACACCCTCCTATGACCACTTCCATTAGGAAGTGGGTATATCCCTCACCCTGGTTGGCTAATTCTCTCCAACATAAGATGGGGGAATTGGAAACGTTCGGTCCACATCACTTGCCCCAACTTAGCGGTGATGCTGGCTGAATGTGGGTCCACCTCCTAATCTACCTAATTCTCCTGCCTGTCCTCCCGCCAAAAGTCGAGCAGGACGGGGGGGGGGTTTATGTTTAAGGGTTTTGTATAGCGCATAGCTGCCCGTGGGCCTCCCAGCGCTGCGGAACAGGAGTAAGTGCGGATGACTCTCAGCATGGGAATAGCCAGGTCTTTAATTTCTTTCTGAAAATTCGTTCCTCCTTGGTCACTCTTAGCTCTGAAGGCATTGAGTTCCATAGTTTCGGTGCCAGATGTGAGAAGGATCTTCCCCCCCATCTGGATCTCCTTATTCTGGTTGTTGTGGCAAGATGTTCCGAGGAGGATCTCAGAGTTCTGTCTGGTGTGTATGGGGTGATCAAGGTTTTCAGCAAAGTTGGGCCTTTTCCCTTTAGAATCCTATGTACTATGCATAACGCTTTAAACTTAATCCTTGCATGTACGGGCAGCCAGTGTAATGATTTCAGGGCTGGCTTGGTGGATTCATGCTGAGGAATTTTTCGGAGAAGTCTGACAGTCGAGTTTTGTACCACCTGCAGTCTGTTAAGGACGTATTTAGGTGATCCCAGGAAGAGAATGTTCCCATAGTCCAGGCGTGACACCACCAGTGCCTGAACTACGGTTCTCTGCGCTTTCTCTGGGATGCGGTCCATGATCTTTCTGAGCATCCGCAGGATTCCGAAACAGGTGGCAGCAAGTTTGCTGGCTTGAGTTTCCATTGTGAGGTTGTGATCTAGCCAGACTCCCAGGTTTTTATGGAGTTTTTATGTCCTGGTGGGTGCCCTAGTTCTTCTGGCCAGTTCAAGGAAATTTGTGGATTTATTTTGTTGCCCAAAAACATGAGTTCTGTCTTATCCCCATTAAGTTTTAGCCTGCTGTAGGTCATCCAGCTGGCTATTTTTTCTAAGCACGGGGCTACCAAGTTGTTTTTCAATTCAACCTCCTTTGCCACAGAGATTACCAATTGAGTGTCATCTGCGTAGGTAATTATTGACAGCCCAAATTCCTGGACAATGTCAGCTAGCGGCTGCATGTACAGGTTAAACGGTGTGGGGCTCAGGGAAGAGCCCTGTGGAACCCCACATGTGACTTTAAAGTTATCTGACAGAAATCCTCCTTCGGCGATTTGAAAGGACCGGTCATTCAGAAATGATACGATCCATTTTAGGGCATGCCCTTGAATCCCTGCCCTTTCAAGCCTGGTTGCAAGCGTCGCATGGTCCACAGTGTTGAACGCTGCGCTCAGGTCTAGCAGAAGGACAGCGGCTTCACCCCCAAGGTCTAGAATGCCCTTCAATTTTTCTGTTACCAGCAATAGGGCGGATTCGGTACTATGTGCCGTCTAAACCCCATTTGGGTCGGATGGAGGATCGCATTCTCCTCTAAAAACTGGGACAGTGAGGAGTTTACATGTTTTTCGTCTATCTTACCTAGCGTGGGGAGGAGTGAGATAGGGCGAAAGTTCGCCAAGTCTGTTGGATCTAGATGTGGTTTTTTTATTAACGGACGTACTACAGCATGTTTCCAGGTTTTTGGTACTGTACCCTGGCTGAAGGAGAGATTGAGTAGTGTTGTAGCAGGTTATATAACTGTGTCCCCCACCTGTGCCAGTATGTGGGGGGGAATGGGATCCAGAGGGGAGCCAGATTTTATTCCTTGTAGGATCTTGGTTGTAATGTCTAGATGCAATTCAGGGAAGGCCTCGAGGGTGGGTTTCCCCCAGGTCTCCGTGTCTGCTAAGTTACCCTGCAGGTTTCGGGTGTAAACATTCTCTGACATGGAGTTGTAGATGGTGTCAATCTTATTTTTAAAGTAAATAGCTAGTTCGTTGCATCTTTCTATAGATGGGGGTATCGTAGAAACCTCCGGTGCTAATGTTGTGAGGATTTTACAATTTTGAAAAGTTCTCTTGAGGAATTAGTGGCTGCCTCAATTTTCTCCTGCAGGTGCTTGGCTTGAGCGATTTTAATTTCATTATGATAAAGTCTAATCTCTGTTTTGTATTGTTTCTTTAGTAAATTGTCGTAAGACCTCCTCCATTTCCTTTCTATTTTTTTACAGGCTTTCTTTAAAGCTGCCAGGTGGCTGTTGAACCATGCTGGTCCCTTTCGAGGACGGTTAGATCCAGTACTCCCTTTTTGTTCCCTCTGTTCAGCCGCTTTAGTGAGCCAATTGTCCCACCTCCTGTCGGCGCTCTCTACTTCCCCAACTATCGTAGGAGTACCTTCTTTTAGGGTTTCTATTAGTTTATCTGGAATTGTTCTTGTCCATTTCCTGCTCGGATTAGAGGAGACGTGTCTTGTATTCTGGGGGTGTGTATTACTTAGGGAGAAAGGGAGAAAGAAATGGTCTGTCCAGGGCAGTGGCAAGGGGGAGTCTACTATGAGTATGGGATCGTTAGTAAATATCGCATCTAAAATGTGTCCTTTTTCGTGTGTAGCTACTTGTACTTTTAAACTCAACTGCATAGCATCCATGTCTTGAATGAATCTAGAGGTAATAGGATCATCCTTTTTATCTAGATGGATGTTAAGGTCGCCTAGAATAGTTATAGAACTTTTTGACATGATGCTCTCTGTCAGCATGTCGGGAAACTTTCTAGGAAAGTAAGACAGGGTCCTGGGGGTCTATAAGTGAGGGTACCTGAGAAGGTTTGGTTAGGTGATAGCCGAATGCTAAACAGTACATTATCAGTGTTCAAGAGTGGTTTAGGCGTGATGATGCAGCTATAGTTTTCTTTATATATAATTGCTATGCCGCCTCCGGTTTTTCCCACTCTATCCTGTCTCCTTATGTTATATCCAGTAGGCATAGCCATCAGCAGGTCAGGGGTAGACCATTCCTTAAGCCATGTTTCGGTTAAAAGAGAGCATCCAGCTGCTCTTCCTCTATTAGGCATCTCAATTCGGTTTTATGTGCGGGAATGGACCTACAGTTAATTAGCCCCATTCTCCATATGGCTTTCTCATTTAGGTTAATAGGGTTTCTGGGGCGTCCCTGTATGGGGGATACCTCCTTTAGTGTCCATCCACAGTGAGTGCAGAATCCCCTCTGGTCTTCCCAGTTTTGAGGTGTGATGTTATGCTTGCAATCAGGACGGCCGGCCGGTCTAAGGCCATTAAGGTCATGTGGAATCCTCCACTAACTGGAGATGCCTAGGTTGCATTTCAAAGGCAGCATCATCTTTGAAGCTTCCCATCTTGGAATGCCAGTCCAGCCTGAAGGAGGTGTGAAGCACCTCTGCAGAGGGCAGGCATAGTTCCTGGCCTCTGAAACCGAAGGCTCTCACCCCATGAGGTCAGAAACCTGTCTGGTGGTGGCAGGCTGGCTAAGACTAGTCAGAGACCACACCAGTGTTTGGCAGTTTTTCAGGGGGCACCTCTAAAGTGTCCTCTGTGTGCATTTATTAATAAATCCAACACTGGCATCAGTGTGTATTTATTAAGATGAGATGTTTGGTACCAAACATCCATGGGTAGAGTGAAGCCATCATGGTCCTGGGGAACTCATAATGATGGGTGTCCAACCTATGTACTCTATATGGCTTCCTTGCGCACTTACAATATCCAAGAATGGACTTACATATTGTAGGGTCATATGTGCTCAATTAGATATGATCACACATGTCGTATAGTGCACCCTACCTTAGGGCATTTAGGCCTGCAGTAGGGGTGATTAACCTATTCCTCATGCAGGATCTGGGGGCATGGCACACAGGGATGTATTAAATTACACCAAACTAGAAAGCATACTCATACATCAAAGCGATCACACACATTCATTCTAAAAAAGGTACATCCAATCCATTCAATAAAAACAGTGCTTACAATCCCAAAATGGCATTACTGTCAATTCTCTAACCAATTGTATGTTAACACATTCATCAATTGACATTTCACACAAGGTATACAGTATACATCTGCACTAATATCATTTAATACATATCTTTCTCATGCATTGATGTCATTAATAGTTGGTTTCTAACAATTGTGCTCAGAAAGATTACGCTGACGCTTGTTTTGGTGAACAGAAACTCAGAATTTGTTATGCCACCTTCATCAGGACACTGAACATAGAATATGGGACGTGGCAAAGGCCATCCAAGCAAGAGAGACAATCAAGGGAACCCGTTTCCAATTTGGATAATGTCTGAAACATGAAAATATAACAACTAATAAATACATAAAAGATACACAAATATATGGGTAATAAGAATGTGTTCTGACAACGATGAAAGGAGAAAGATCATGTGGCAAGCTGGACCCAGTGAATGTGAAAGAAAACCAGAGAAGGAAAAAATACTAGTGTGCAAATATTTACAAAAATTAAATATAAAAAGCAAAAAGATAGGGTAAAGGTCCAACTTGCATACAACGGCCCATGTGCAATACCAATTTCTTTCAAGAGAAAAAAGGAAGGTGTATCTGGTAGGTATGCGTGCACATTCCATAAGTACCTTAAATCCCACGATAAAGTCTCATAAGTAATTGTCATAAATCAAAACACCTACTGTGTTGCTATGTCAATGAGTTGTTTAACTCTCCTACAGAGCAGTATCGGAAGCAGGTAGTGCAAAGTACTCCAGCCATAGTATATTGTAGATTCGAATCAAAGTACCCAATAGAGATTGGGCCTTTCAGAATAGGGTATAACAATAAAAATGAGTTATATTCTCTTTGAACAGAGTGGATGCATCCACATTTATATAAGACATACAAAGCGGGAGCTTTCTGTATGTTTGGTGCTTACCGTTGGCGGTCTTTCAAATAAGATGGAAGTATGGGGAAAATCAGATAGAATGAGGAAGATCAAAATATCTATGTCATCAGGAGCAGAGATAGGTATGGATGTAAGTCTTTCTCCTTAGTCATAGTGAGTGGCAGTCCTATCAAGTCAGATACAAATTGAAAGAACTACATCAGTATAATCAAAGAGAAAACAATAAAATATATGAGCGTGTACTGACAAAAGAATCCATATCTATCATGTAGAGAACATGTGTAGATGGATATATATCTTAGGACATGAAAATCCTTATCCCGTAGGGCCAAAAGAGCAACACAGATACAGAGAGGTAAATATATATATGGTCTTTCGGGAAAGCGATCCCCGTCTTATTGTCTTACTTGCAAAGCTTCAGGGTGAGCATCCAACATCAGTGCACAGGGAGAGAAATGTAGCAGAACTAATGTATTCCGCATCCGTGGCATAACCTATTGGGCACCCAAAGCGGTTCTCAGGATGTTTAGAGAACATGTCAATACAATATAGAGAACGAGATTGTTACATAGTTACCTGCGTCATACTGAAGATAGTCATAGTCCATCAGAGGCTATAAGGGACCTGCAGATACTGCAGGGAGGTAAGGAGACAGCATGCTAATATATATACATATACGTAGCATGATTCCTAGATCAGTTTAAAGATAAACTCTCATTTTACCTAGGTAAAAAAGTGCATAGCATATACACCACACCACTTCGTAAAGGCAGTCCCTCAAGCCACCCATGTTCTAAATATCCCGTCCTAGATGGAAAATTACCTGATATGATGAAGCAAAGGATCCAATCTCAATTTCACGGAACAGCGGTATGGAAATGCCACGAAGAAGGGTATTATATATACCTAAAATCTCCCTCATGTTTCAAATAAGCTGCACCTGTGTCAGCCGAACAAAAAAGGGAAAGAGGAATGAGATGATGGCTGGCCTGTTGACGTCCGCGGGCGTGATGTTATGATAGTATCAGCAGTTCACATATTTCAGAAATCGAAACGGAGCTACGTATGAATCAACCCTATTAAAAAGCTAAAGGGCTAACCTAGCATCGAATGAGCCATATTGCAAGTTAAAGATTCATATGGTGGTCTCAGGTTACAAAGTGCGTGGCTATAATATACCATCCAAGTAACCATCGACATGAGGACCATGAATAATTTTAAAAGGGCCCTGCTGGGTTTATATTCTGAAAAAATATAGGAATAGAATGGGGACAAACCCCAACATAAATGGAGAAAAACTCATTCATCCAGATGGTAACATGGACTCTACCTCTCAAAGAGAATCCAGATCCTAATGCATAGGTATAAGTGAGGTCTAAAATGACCAAAGGTGCTAAGATGGAGGACCCACCTTCATTCATCGTAAAGGGCCAAATAATTGTGTTTTCCCATGGTATCATTTCATTAAGCCCCTGGTCAAATGTTCCCAGGAAGAAAATCCAGTATACTTCCCTCTTTCTTCATTGTGCATTGACATCTATGCCTCCAATACTTTTGATCTTTTTCAAGATATTCCAAGTCAGGTCTCCCTCCGTTTTTTGGTGAACCAATGTTCCACTAAGGGGGCTCCTGTTCTGTTATTCCTTGTGGCCAATTTATGTTCGCTGAAGCGTGTCCTGAATTCTCGGTCAGTTTCGCCAATGTATCCCAAGGAGCAAGGGCATTGGATCAAATACACAACATTGGACGTCCTATAGTTTGTCATTTCAGAAAGTTAAATTTTCCTTTTTCTCCAGATCAAGGTATCTGTCACAATAGCACTGACACAAGCATGGCAGCTGCCACACTTGTGATTTCTAGAAATCGGATTTGATCCCGTGATGGATTTCTTGAATAAAGCTTGTTTCTTCCTCAAAGGCAGCTTTGACAAACGAGTTCCTCAGATTACGGTTGCGTCTAAATGCATACACAGGTTTGGGAATTTGTTTTGTGTGGTCTCCAGTATTTAGAATATGCACTGTGACCCAATGCTCTGTCTGATTTTATTGTTTTAGTTTCGAGTGCCGAGTGACACAGACCAGTTTTTCTTCACTGGTCCTAGGCTTGTCTTGAATCAACATTTCCCTGTGGTAGTACTTTGCCCTCTTGAATGAATCTCTAATGGGTTGCCTGGGATAGCATCTAGTCAGAAGCTCATTCTTAAGAAATTCTGCATTGGTATCAAAGTCAATCAATCAATCAATCAGGGGCTTCTAAACTCATGAGGGTCTCAAGGCGCTGGGGGGGGGAGGTGCAGCTCTGGGTCAGCCGAAAAGCCAGGTCTTGAGGCTCTTCCTGAAGGTGTGTAGGGTAGGGGAGCATCTGATGTTGACTAGGAGCTCGTTCCCGGCTTTGGCTGCGAAGTAGGAGAAGGCTCTTCCACCTGCTCTGGCTCTGCGGATGCGCTGGCCGCTGCTAGGGCGAGGTCGGCGGAGCAGAGGTTTCTTTTGGGTGCGTGGAAAGAGATTCTTTCGTTGAGGTATTTGGGTCCGATGTTGTGGAGGGATTTGTAGGCATGGGTGAGTAGTCCTGACTGTTTGTACAGTTCCTGCGCAATCACAGGAACTAACTGAAGGGAATGCCCTGTTTCTGGCATTGTGGATGATAACTATCAAAATGGAGCAGAGTATTTCTTGCCGTGGGTTTTGTGAAGAGGAATACCTGGATAGAATTGATATGATGAAGGATCCAGATATCTAAGACTTCCACTTTTATTTTGCTAGTTTTAGGGCTGAACTTCATATGGGGGTGATACAGATTAATCCACACAAGGAATTCTTGTAGTTGTTCCTCCTCGCCTTTCCATATAAAGATTATATAGGATAGGAAACTCTATATCCAATCTAGATTCGGTTCCCTTCCTGTAAACTTATTTACATCAGCTTGGAGGCGGCACACGCCTGTATCAAAGCACTGCCCAGGTTGCCCTCTAGTGACAGAGACAATTAGCTAAAAAAAAATTGTTTGCCCTCTGTATAATCTCCAGAGAAAGAATGGCTAGCCCCCGTTTGTAGACTATTGGGAATGCTCTACCATCGAGAGGCGCTTTGCATCTTGAAATCCGATTGTAGGCCCTCAGTCGCATGCGGAGTAGCCAAGTTTCTCAGTAAAATGTGGATCATCAGAAGGTACACGTCTAAGATGCGATAGTATGCATTTTTTACTCTGTACTAACTTTTTACTGCCCTGGGTGTCAATCCCAGTATTATGTACTGTATTTGGGGTAAACGCATTTGAAATGATAGTTTCGATCTTTTTAATGTCATTTTAATATTTTAATAGTGATGGCTCAGACTTTTTTTACTGATGTATTGTACTTAATTAACTTCTGCTTTGCATTTATTGCTGGACTAACGTACTGTAAGCATTTGCACTTTTATGGTCATAATGACCGAATAAAGTTTACTGTGATTATGATTATGAATATATCATCGATCTATCTTGCTCACAGGTATATGTTTTCTGAAAACAGGGCTATCTCATTATATATAAATTTCTCTTGGAAAATTCCCATATAGAGATTGGCCACATTTGGGGCACCGGCCGCTCCCATGCTAACACCCTTTATCTGTTGGTAGCATATTTTGCTGAACTCAAACAAATTTTCTTTGAGTACAATGGCTAGACATTGTAGAATAAAATCATGATGCTCATTTATACCTATTCTGTCTAGTGTGATTTTTACTGTTTCAAAGGCCTTTTGCTGCGGAATATTGGTTCATAATGCTTCAATGTCCATGGTGGCTACGATTTCTGTCACTGGATCAAAAGGAATACCTTCAAGTTTAGAAATCATCTGGCCAGTATCTTTGACGTATGCCAGAAGGGCATCAATCAAGGGTATAGGAAACAAGTCAACATATTTAGATAGAGGTTGTGCAGCGATCCAATAGTGGATACAATGGGTCTGAGTGGTGGTCAAAAGAGCCCTTATGGCAGATGTGGGAGTCTTTGAGGATGAAGACTGGCGAGACGCATTGGCTTCCCCTCGGGAAATTGCCATCCCCATGAGACTAAGGCTGGTCCAACTTAAAACCCTACATAGAGTCTACCTTGCAGTGAGAACCCTGGTTAAGATGGGGAGGAGGACGAACATGCACTGCCTCCGACAATGTTCTCAGGAGGGAACCTTCTTCCACACAATGTGGGAATGTCCGGCCATTCAAACCTATCGGGCTGCAGTTACAACCAGAATGGAAATGTGGGGGGGGGAAAAGCTCAACGCCTCCTCGAAACTCTGCTTATTAAATATGTGGGAGCCACCGACCTAACCCATACTGAACAGTCCTGGGTCTCATTGGGGTGGGCCCTCGCCAAACGGAACATAGCGCAAAAATGGGGAGTCAAGGAACTACCATCAACAAGTAGATGGGAGGCCGACATGGACAGGGCCATGATAGCAGAGAAAGACGTCTTTGAAAACAGGGGATGCCCTAAAAAATGGGACCGTAAGTGGGCGGCTTGGAACACATATCGGGGCGAAATATGCTTGTCCCCCACGGTCGAACTACGCAGGAAGGAGGGGGCCGCGGGATCCACTAGATGCAGAGGGAGAGATATAATACTGCTGAAAATACTTTGGACTGACATAGTAACTGTAATGAATGTCTGGGAGGTACCCGATCTCTGTCTAACTGCTTATTGTATTGCTGAGCTTTTTGTTGTTTTGTTAAATAAAAGAGTTAAAAAAAAAGAGCCCTTATGGGTTTTGGGAACCCCATACATCAAAGGTGTCCGGGTTTGTGATCTATTAAGACATTCAAACTCTTGTTTGTAGATGATGCCTTTATTCATCGCATCCTCTGTAATATTCAGAATTTGCGCCTTAAACCTTTTTTCGGTATTACTTTTAACTTTGCAGTAATGGTCAGGTATCTTCAACATAGCTTGCATTTTGTTCTTGTATTTCTGAGTGTCTAATAGGACAATGCCCCTTCACTTATCACACGGTTTAACTGTGACATCCCGATTTGATTTTTACATAGATTGTTGAGGGCGATATTTTCTTGAGCATTAAGATTATAGGGAGGTTTTGGTGTATATCTCAATATGGTTTAAATTTTGTTAGATACAGCCTTTTCAAAAAATTCCTACCCCTGGGCCAAGCTCATCCAGCGTGGGGATAAAAGTGGATTGGGGTTTCAATCATGATCTGTTGAGGGTAGTTGAAAGCTGTGATTCTATAAAATACTTCTAAGTCGAAAAAAGAATGTAGGTCCCGAACGAGTTCAAAGCTCTTGATGATAGAACTGGGTACAAAAGATAACCCCTTAGATCGAAGTCCCAGAGAGTGTTGGTCTAGCTCAACAGAGGAGAGATTGAAAACCAGAATGGGATTCAGTCCCTCCAATACTGATGGCATCTGGTTTGTAGATAATGGGGTGTGCTGTCTGTATGTTGATATCTTCCCCTTGTTTGGTTCCTGAATCTTGTTCTAGGAGTACCCAGTTGATTCACTAAAAAATAATTATTCCTATTTGGTCCATCAAAATGTTATCCTTCTGTTTCCGTATGAGTCAAGTTGTCAAGTCAAGTTTATTTATTTGCATAGTTCGTTAAAACCATTGCAATACAAAAATACTTCATTTTAAAACAATATATACGTATAAAACTCCATACTTCATATACCCTGTGTTTACAATTTTTCTAAAAACTGTACTATAATTATACAATTTCCAAATACGGGGTCAATTTCTTAGCCACATTGTTTCCGACTTTGCACATATCATTTGTTAGTCAAAGTACTTAATTCACGTCCGTACTTTTCTTCATTGATTATATCAGAGATTAATACGTGCAAATAAGGTGCTTACAGCTCAAATAAAGTTCATTAGTGCCTGACAGGGAGCTCCTCCTGATCCTGCATTTGTTCCACACAGCTGGGTTGTGTAAGCGGTTCGGTTGTTTTAATAACTAAGTTGCTGGCATTTTCTTTTCGCATATCCTCAAGAACTTTACCAAGGAGCAATTCAGTTGTGGGTCATTAGGTGTAAAACAAGCCAGAACTGCTTGCCTCCTGGTTCGAACCCCTCGCTGATTAAATTTACCTTTTAATAATTGTTTCCGTTCTTGTAAAAGTTCTTTACAGGAGCATAGTAGATGCAGCAGTTCTTCCGGTGCTGAACTGCATAGGTGGCACGTAAAGCCCGCTTTCTCCTTTAGCCAGGGTGGGAGGTGCTGTATGCAGGGTAACAGACCAAGTCTATACTTCATGAAGCTAATTTTTATATATATATTTGGCATAGCCCAAGTTAAAGTACTTTTGAGCAGCTGGCGCCGTGTAGGAATTCAGAGTTATCCATCCGTGAGCCCTTTCTGAAAGAGATGCCTTGTCCTCCAGCCATGAAAGATGTTTGACTGTTTTCCAAACCAGTTTCTTGAACATGGTGGTGGTTGTTGGTATTTCCCAAAGTTGATTCAATCCCATTTTGAGTAAGCCATTTTTAAGATAACTCGCTGCAGGTGAAGCGGTATGTTGTTGTAGCTCCTTCCATAGCTGTTCATTTAGAGTTCCCGGAGGGGCTTTCCGCATTTTGTCCCAGGTGATGATGTATGCCCCTTGTCTTGCAAGAGATTGTTTCTGTATGCCAAACTCGAGTCTAATTTGCGAGGGCGAGGTATATTTGGGCAGCCCAAATATGACCCTATACGTAGTTGTTACTGTAGAGTCAAGTATTTTAGCATCTCTTCCTTTCTGCGCCTCACTGCCGTAGGTAATTGTTGGCAGTAGCTTTGCACGAACCACCTGTACTAAAGGCAGAATCGATGGCCCATTTAGTTTAGAGTTTAATGCTTTTAAAGAAGTTGCCAGGGCAAGGCCTTTATGCCTGATGCTATTTCTCTGTGCAAGAAATCGGCCACCTTTGTCTATCTTCACGCCAAGATATTTATATTCCAATGTGTCCTCAATTCGGGTCTCCCCCCAGAACCAAGCTGCAGTTTTTTCCCTTTTATTACTGACCGTCATGGTTCTTGTTTTGTCCAGATTTATCGTTAGACCATTTGCTTTAGAATAGTCCTGTGTGGCATTTAGAAGGTGTTGAAGGCCTACTTTCGTTTGACTGATCAGGACTATGTCGTCCGCATATAGGAGACATGGCAATAAGATGTCTCCCAATTTTGGGGCGTGTGAATTACAAGCATTTAGTATTGGTACAAGGTCAGCTATAAACAAGTTAAAGAGTGTAGGTGCTAAAACACATCCTTGTTTAAGCCCTTTATCCTTTGGTATGCGTCTCAACAAGTACAAGTCAAATTGGTTGGAGCTCCCCTCACCCTTCGACTCAGACGCATCTGAGAATGTCAAGATTTTTGTATTTGACCAATGTTGGCTGTGCACAGGATAAGTACTATCCTTAGGGATATTATAATAATGTGCACTTAGATATGGGTACACCCTTTCTTCAGAAAAAAATCTAATATCTTTTTAAGGTCATCAGTCTTCTTCTTGATTAAGTACTCACTAAATGAATTCAATTCCAAGTAGACCTCCTCAATGCATTTTTTTATTTCTTCCAAAGTATTGTTCTTTTTCAAATTTTACTCAATTTCCTCAATTTCTTTCAGCAATGTCTCAAACACTTCCCTGGCTGTTTCAATGATCGAGATCATCAGATCTTGAGAGCAGCGGTTGGCTATTAGGGACCACTTCTCTACGAATTTTCTGATCTCTACAAATAACCCCGGGATATTTCTTATTCTCATACCATTAGCCATCACTCCTGCTTTAAGATATTCTAACATGAAATCCGCATGGGATTCTGACCTTTTAGTTTTCTTTTTTGGGGTTTAGCAATCGAAATCATTCATCATTGTATCCCTTTGCCACAGGGAATGGTTTGATGGTAGCACTAGTCTGACCTAGTAATTGCGAAAAACCCTCATCACTAAATCCAAAGGTTTTGATACTCTCCATGGGAAATCTCATGGAGCAAGCAGAATATATTTTGCAGGACAGAAGAGGTCACAAAGACAAACCTGTATGATAGAAAATAAGTAATAAACCACGTTTTGAAGATGTCCGTTTAATGATATTGATTATTTATTAAGCTATACCTATTTGAAAATTAGTGGAGAAGCTTCTTTCAATCTACTGTGATTTTAATTTTTCCCTAGTGTTGTCTTCGCCTACTACTAGTTTACAGGAGCCCTCTTGTGTTTAGAACTGAGCCCACAAAAAAGAAGTCAGTAGGGGATTATGGTCCCTATGCACATCTCATTCAACCCTATAGCTTACAAGGGAGGAAAATAAACAAGCAGAAATAAACATATTGTCAATTATGGAACTATTGCCCCTCCCCTTAAACGTGGGAGTCATCTCTTTAGTGCTGGGTTCCTCCCCTTCATCAGATTAACTAGACGGTAGTTTATAATCAAATTATTTAAGAAGTCACCCTCCTGGGTATGTTTAAGGTGAACCTGATCTATAAATGGCAAAACATTGTCGTGATTCTCCATGGGTATTGCAGGCCGTGCAAGGATGCATGTTAAAATCCCCCAGCAGCAGAATCAACATAAAATTAGACAAACAATGAAAAAATCATCTAAAAACCTGCTATGTACTATAACATCATCTTGCTCTGCTCTATTTAAAACAGAATCATAAATATTCACAATTATCAACCAATGCATATATGGGAAAATCAAAACGACGCCTAAGATTATAGATGAATTAGAGCTAACGAGCTCTGCTTTGCAATTTAACCTCAAGTTGATAAGTGTCACTAAAACCCCTCTAGCTCTGTCATGGGTGGAGTGAGTTGCAGTAGCAGCAAAATAAACATAACTATCACAATGCAAACACCCCTCTCCATACAAAGTCTCTTGAAGACAAATTATATCATAAGTACACAATCTCATAATATATACCTCATCAGAAGTTTTACCAGGAACCCCAGCTACATTCCAGCTGATCTCCTTAAGATCACTAGGCAGGCTAAACACCTGGGGCATCTCCAAGATTCCTGCCTCAGAAGTAATAGCCACTCAATCAGGGCCATCTAATTGGGCCAAAGGTTTGAATCGATTGTTGAACTGCAACCTAGAGCTTTTGCCTGGGTGGAATAGCCTAACAGGGCCATTGCTCTGCCAAAATGTGCCCCCCACATCTGCTTAGTCTTGTCATGATGGGGATTATAGAAAAAATCTAGCAGTTAAATCGAAATTATGTTATTCAAGGCAACATTGTACCTAAGATTATGGAGAATGTGACCCACCTTTACAGGATTACAAAAATATTATACAATCACCAGGGCAAACTTTGTTGGAGTGCCCTATCCAACCTGCTCTGCAGACTGTAATGATCTCATCGTATAGAGGCTGGTCCAAGTTAACCCATTGGTCAACCAATGGTCACTTTGTTCTTAAGTTGCTGGAAGCTCTCTGTTTCCTTGCCCTTAAGAGGGGGAACATTTCTCATTATAAGTACATAAAGGGTGTAAGCAGGGGGCAGCTGGTGAACCATATCTCATGGATTCTCACTAAGTGTGACCTTCGTGGAGTGATGTTGTGCACCATCTGGACGATCGGCTACTATACTTTTGGTTCTTTTGTGAGAATGGTTCATACTGCGACATTTGCTCGAATGAATCACCTGAGAAGCAGGCTGGGTGTTCTGGCATGGTGGGACCTCGGGAGTTGAATTATCAGGGGTGTTGCTTGGGCTCCCACCTCTATATTAGGGGTAGGAAGAACGAATGATTGAGGACAACTGAACTGACTGGATTGACCTTGCGGGGAGAACTTAGCGGTATCATTAACAATATTGGACAGAGAGGCTAATTTACACAAAAATTTCTCCATATGTGAATGAATAAGACCGATTGTCACGCCTAGTTTCCTGCCTGCTCCTCTACAATGGGAATTCGAGAGCTAAATGTATCAAAAACAGCTGGAATTTTTATGTCTAAAATAAGAACAAAATCATGAAGGCTACATAATCCCAAATGTGAAGCAGAAACCAGAGCAGAATTCCCCTTCTTTGCCCCCTTTCCAGGTTTATTACCCATCTTGGATGAGCCCAACAATACAGAGTTTTTAGTTTTCGCCATGGTCCCTTCTTTACAGGCTCTGCCCAGGTTAGAGTTGGTCAGATGCTCAGAATACTTTGAATGGGTTGGGTGCACAGCCATGATCACAGGTCTATGTGGTGGGTGACAGACATTGGAGGAAACCTCAGTGGGCACAATTGTGGGTGTAGCATCTATTGGGACACTTGAAGGAATTACCTCAGTTTACGGCCAATTGATCTAACACAATCATGTTCTCCTCAGTAAAGACCCCCACAGTGCTGTTAAAGAAGGACAGTATAGACTTATTGGTCCTGGGACTTTTGTCAATCTCATTAGTGGACTTCACTTTCTCTACCCCATATTAGTGTTGTCTCCAAGAGTGAGAAAGATTTGTCCCTTAGAAAAACACAGGTCCAACCAGTAGAGAAGGCGTGGTAACATAGCTAGCAAATAGTAGCCGAGACAATGACTCACCAAGGGACCAATGAGGACCACAGTGACCAACGTTTGAGGGGCAGCCCAATCCAGCCTCTTTCGGGCACTGACGGGGCTGCTCTTGGCCCAGTCGTCACAGGGGCATGCGCCCAGGCATGTCCCGCAAATGTCCCGCATTGCAGAAGTCCTGAAGCTCTTAAAAGTGCGCTGTCTGCACTCCGCCCTCCTCCTGACCTTAGTCCTTGCTGGGGGAAGAAGTCCCTCCCCAGATGCAGGCAAACTACAATGCAGGCAGGTAGCGCATTAAGCATTGCGGAAGTCTTGAAGCACTTAAAAGGGTGCTGTCTGCACTCCGCCCCTCCTCCTGGGCTCAGTCCTTGTTGGGGGAAGAAGTCCCACCTCAGATGCAGGCAAGCTGAAATGCAGGTAGGTAGCGCATCAAGCATTGTGAAAGTCTTGAAGCACTTAAAAGTGTGCTGTCTGCACTCGCTCCTCCTTCTGGGCTCTGTGCTTGCTGCCCACCTTAGCTGCAGGCAAACCAGAATACGAGCAGGGAGCGTGTCCCCAATGAGTTAGCAGGATCCAATTTGACCTTTTTTTATTAAAGGCTATACAATTTTGTGTTGAAGGGCAAAAGGATAGATGACCCACAGAAATGAGGCACTAATGACCACATTCAGGTCCTCCACCAAGATTTCAATATTGGTGTGAAAGTGAGAACCCAACATAATATACAGGCCAGATCACCTCATCTTACAAATCACCCTCATTAAGAGCTCAGAGCTAAATTCCAGGCCCCCTGCAAACACATGCTTTCACAAGGACCGGGATTACAAGTTGTGGGATAATTATCATACCCTTGCAGTTTTCCCCTGATAAATTCCGGTAGGTCAAACCTGCTGAAATGTATCAGGGGAAAATGCCTTTTAAACAGGCAAAACACACTAAATTCGGTGTGTTAAAAACATATTCTTTATGTTAAACCTAATGTTCCTGTTGAAGTCTTAGAATAGCAGGTATTTACCACCCATGCTAAAAACATCACCCTGGGGTAATGGTATGTACCACGTGTGGTAAATACCATACCCTGTTCTGTAAACCGTGTATTGAGGGCCACTGTGCAGTTGTTAAAATAGCAAATCTAGAAAACTGGCAGGCATGGAAAGAAACGTACTTTCTTGACTAAAGCAACTGATAATAGCACATGTTTGATCCTCTATGTCTGAATATCACTAATCATTATAACAAAGAAGCCAGAATTTGATTCACATATTTCTTGACTTGCAATTACTGATTTATTTTCATTGGTCGCTGTGGTTAATTCTTGGTAAAGCTAACAAAGTCTTGAGTTTTACTGCATGCTTCTAAAATCTGGCTTGTATATATTTTTTTCTTTAAGGACCAGTTTTTATAACATAGAATGTTTCTTGTATAGCTCTTTATCAATTTCTTTTTTGTAGATAGAAATGTCTTTTGTGGCTTACAGGCAGGCACCCTTGTCTACACTGACTTCCAGTTTAGCCAGTATTTGGGCCAAAATATCCTCTGGGTCTGCCGTAATACTCAGCTCTGTCTCTTAATTAATAATTAGCAGTATTTCTTTACTTCTGGGATATTTAAGTAACTAGCTTTGTTTGACAAACTATGAGGAATGTTTTTCTTTTCATATCCAAATGCTTCAGGACAAGTACAGTATTACAATAGCTCAAGATATTTCCAGGTATAGGCCTGAGATGGAAATCCTTCTAAAGAGACAACAGCAATTTGAGTTTCAGGATCATCTACAAGACAAGCAGTGCAATTTGTATGAAATAAACAGAAACAAAATGCATTCTATGCATGTATGTATATATGTATGTCTGTGGCATTTCTATAGCATAAATCTAGCCAAAAGGCAGAGGAGAGCTGTACAGGGTTGAAGAGAAGCATGAAGCTGGCAAGTGATAGGAAAGAAACCTGGTTTGTGATCTGTCATTGCATTGTGATGCAGTGTTCTTTAAAGAGGCGTGTCTTTAACTTTTTCCTAAATTGGAGCAGTATTGAGGTGGTCTTGATGGATAGAGAGATGTTGTTCCAGATAGTTAGTGCACAGAGAGAAAAGGCTTGCTGCCTTGCTATTTCTTTTTGCACTTCTTAATTTGCAGTCTGATTGTCTCCTGAGTGTGGATGTGGTGAGAATCACCAGAGATAGTGAGCTTGTCTGCAAGATTAGTGGGGGTGCTGATCTTGATGGCTTTGTAAATGATGCAGCTGGTTTTGAAGATGGTGCCACTGGCAAGGTGAGTCAATAGAGTTCCATCAGGATAGGGGTGATGTGGTCATATTTCTTCAGGCCGTGTAGGATGCCCTCAGGGGGTCTGTGTAGAGCAGTGAAACTCAAAGTACGGCCCAGGGGCCGCTTGCGCCCCCCCCTGGTGAACAGCAGCACGAGCTGCTGTGTAGTTGCTGAGCAGTAACGTTTAGAATTTTTTTTTTAAATAAACAGCAAGTGTTTATTAACCTGCAAATAAATGCTTGCCCGTTTATTTAAAATGTTTTAGACCTCCTCACAGACTCCCTGACCCACCCAGACCCCCTGCCGCCACCCTGCTGGCATCAGTGCGGCCCTCGGTCACACCACAGACTGTACTTTGTGGCCCTTGGGCAAATGTTTGTGAGTACCCATGGTGTAGAGTCTGGAAGGCCATGGAGCAGGGCACTACCACCATCCACTAGTGAGAGTAGGAGTGTTTAAACAGCAGTTCTGACATCACTTTCTAAAATAAATGGTTTCTCTTGCTTAAGAAGAGAGAGCTGGTACCAGTCTGTCTTTGTTTTTTTTTACAATGTGTTCCTTGAGGGTGAGGTTGGTGTCCAGCTAGAGTTCAAGTAACTTGGTATTCAGTGAAAGTTGGGATTTAAAGCTGTCAGGGTATGCATCATTGAGCCGGGTTTGTACTCTTTTTTTCTTAGTTGGGTTGAGCTTGAGCATTGGATGTCTGAAGCAGAGGAGATTTTCAAGTAGAGCTGTGTATCTTCAGCATATTGGCAAATCGTGCCACTGCTATCTGTGAGTAAAGCATAAAACAGCTCCATGTAGAGGTTGAAGTTGACATGAAGTATGGAACCCTGGAGGAGGGGGAGTGGGGGACTCCGGAGATGATAGTAATCTTTTGGGACCAGGAGATGCCCAAGTGAACAAACTGGTGTTGGTTGGAAAGGAAGGAGGAAAACCAGTGTCATTGAATCCCATTCAGACCTCTAGGGTGCATGTGAGGGTGGGATGGTCAACTGTGTGGAAGGAAGCTGAGAGGCCCAGCAATATCAGGAGGCAGAGGTCATCTTCATCTGTGGTTAGGAAGACATTGTCTACGATGTGTATAATGTGGTGTTCTTCATGCTGCACCATAATTTGAAGCCAAACTGGTAGCCATGCAGGATCTGGTTAGCATTAATGTGATCTTGGAGAAGACCGTAGACTACTTTTTCAATTATATTGATGATCCATAGTAGCTGAGTAATGGGCTGGTAGTAGGTAAGATCATCAAGGTCTAGGGTAGGTTTCTTTAGGAGTGGGCAAATTTGGTCTGTCTTCCAAGCTTCTGAGAAGATATCTTCAGTGAGGGAATTATTGACAATGGTGAGTAGGGGTGAAAGAGCATCAACAGAAAGAGCTTTCATGAAGGTTGAGGGTAAGAGATCATCTTGATAAGAATTGGCTTTGAAGGAGATGAATACGTCAGCAAGATATGCGAGCGATAGAGCTTTAAAGGATTCTACAGAAAGGGCAGGGTGTAAGAGATGAAACAGGCTTAGTTTAGTCGATGTGCATTTAGCTCTTATTCTTTGTCACTGAAGAAGAAGTTGATGGCATTTCACTTTTCATTGGAATAGATGGATCAGGCAAGGCAGTTTTCATTGGAATAGATAAATCATGCAAGGGCTTGATGCAGTGCTTGTTTGTGTTGAAAATAGTTCTGCTTCTGTTGGTGGTTTCATTGATGGTATTGATATAGTACTTTGCTTAGGCTAATGTGATGATCTGTTTGCGTGTTGTGAGGAGGGACTTCAGTAGCATGTGGTCATCAGAAATTCTGATATTCAGAGGACCCACTTCACAAATTATCTTGCACCCCTATTATCAACTGTGCAAAATGTTTGTTTTGCTCATGGACATTCCAATCTTCACAGAATCAGAAATTACAGAATTATCCATGTGCAAAGGACATATGTTTTCAGAAGGTCTACCACTACATTGATATTCAACATTCAAAGTGTAATTGTACAAGTAGTTTTAAAGGCATTCCTTATTTGTTCCATCTATATAAGCTGGTGTGCATCAAAAACCCATACAAAACATTTGCAGTTGAAAGTTAACACAGTTGTTAACACATATAAATCTACTCCAGTCAATTGCATGAGAAATGGGAAAGGTGGGTGTGACAAACTGACAAAGGCCATATGCTCCATATCAATGCTTTAAACTGGAGGGTTTTTTAAGGTAACAAATCAATGAAGGAAATTAGGATATTCATAGTTGTAGGTTGCTGTAATGACATGCAGCCTGTCTTTCACTCATTCTAGACTTTTATATTATCATTAATAAAGTTTTTTCTAATTATCTTTGTTCACTCCAGGGTTGGTTATGGACGTTCTTCTCTTTCATAGTAGGAAGAGGAAAGAGCCATCACCATCCTGTGTTGGCATATAGTGTGATCTCCCACTTCCTACCTAGGTGGTATTTCCCCAAGGAGGACATTTCTTGCAGCCTTTCCATGTCCCCTCTAAAAACATTTTCACTCCCTTGGCTAGATGCCATTGACAGCATGGCATTTTTCCTGACTTTCCCTACAAGCCACCTGCCGTCCATTTCCAAGAGGGATTAGTTTTGCACAGAGGACCCCCTGTATGTTGGTACTGGCAGGAGCACCAACTCCCAAATCCTCTCATACATGCTATCATCTCAACCTTGGGAGCTGACCCACAACCACATAGAAGAGACTTCTGGGGCCATGGCACCACAACAGTACGCACACTTGCATATTTGCAGGGCACAGCAAAACTCCACACATCCACCTAAGACTCAACCTGGTTATATGCCCATAACCTCGTTCTTGGATAAAATGTTTTTTTCAAAATTCTTTATACAGTTTTCTGAATCTAATATTCTACTGCATTCCCGTTCATGCTAAAATGCTCTGTTTTAGCATTCTTATGTTTTTCCCTGAATAAGATATCGTACACATTTGTAAGATCATTTTTTAAAAATGTTACGAAAAGCATTCTGGATGCAATAGCAACCCCCTATTCTGACTATATATTCACTTATTTTAAATTTTTATATACACTGGGCCCATGCTGCTGAATTTGGTCTGCGACTCCATGTCTCTATGCTATTTCTATCTTCCTCTCAAAATGGCCTCCCCTCTGCACCATCCCCATCGTTTGCTCTCTTGATTCCAAAATGGCCGTCCTTGACTGACCCCCTTCCCCTCCTCATGACCTGCCAGCAACTAGAACGGGTATAGGCCCCAGTTTCCTGTCCTCAGAAAGTAGTGTAGGACATTCTATTACCTGACACCTCTGCAACACAGCGGCCATCTTTAAATGTGCTCAGGATCAGGGATCTCTCTGAGATAACGTTTAGAACCACTCCTTCAGTCTGCTAAAAGTTTGTGCACCAGGCTATACCCGATTCCTCTCTCTCACCAGTATGGCAGGCTCATGCCTGAATGCAACAGGAGGCAACTCTTACACCATCTTATACCCACCCAACCTCTCCAAGACCGCCGCAACAACCTTCAAGCACAATCTCCTGAGAAGACACCCTGAGACTCTGATCTCCGACCTGCACTTTAACTCCGTAAAGGGCACCATTGTCACCAAGAGCTAACCTTACTATTACAATATATAAAAATGGCACCGTTCTGATCCAAGCGCCAAATAAGGATCTCAATAAATTCGATGACCTCTTCACCATCCTCAAAGAGCAGGTTCATGACTCCTATCCCTCTACGCACCCCCAGTGTCCGCTGTCTCTATCTGACTCACGTCGGAGCACTGGTCAATACAGCTCAAAGGCTAAGGGTAAGGACTTCCCGCTTATGTCCACCAAAGCTGTAGCTACTCCCCTATACTCCCTTACACTTTCTCCTAAAGATTGGGCTGGCATGAATCTCCCCAATGTATTATCCCCTCAGCACGGCACTCAGGGCAGCATCTCCCCGAGACCTGTTAGAGAACCACCCTCCACACCCCCCATCCTCTGTCACTTCTCAATAAGGCAAAGCCTCCACACCCCTCTTCCAATCCTCGCCCCTTTCCTATGTCCTTAGTGACTAATACACAAGTCACTCATAGCTCACCGGATACCCGTCCTAATAGTCCTGTGGCCACTCTGTTGAGTACGCCTAGCCTTTCGCACACCTCTCCACTCAGAAACCCAGCCTCAGGGTGGTTGAACTCCTCTACCAGACTCCCCGAATATGCTAGCAGATCAAGTCCTGAGCCACAGGTTCCCTCACCGCAAGTGCAACCTTCACTAACGGACCTGGAAACTCTGAACCTTAGAGCAGTCAACATAGCTCAGAGCATCCATAAATCGTTTCTCGAACTGAAGAGCATCCGATCCTACACCTCACTGAACACTCTCTCTCGAAAATCAAGCTCTCTCATAAATCAGTTCTTCTCCCACTAACCAAGCCCTTCCTTCAACCCATGTCGTTGGCCAATAGACACCTTTGCCCTCGCAAACATCTCAACTACCTCTCTGAGGACGAAATTCTAGCTCTCCTCTTATCTTATGAGACTACCTCAAAATCTCATCCCTAGAGGAGATCAACTCTATGAATGAGGCCCTAAAGCTGACTGCACAATGGCTCGCCAGCAACCAGCTCAAACTAAATGCACAAAAAACTGAGTTCCTTCTAATCTCCCCTCCTAAAAGTACCACTGACATACTGGAATGGACCAAGACGATCACAGCACTAAACTGCACACCGACCATAGTGGACTCAGCCAAAACTCTCGGAATCACACTGGACAGCAACCTGAATATGTGAGACCATATCAACTCGATGGCCAAAAATGCCAGGTTCCACCTGAGCTACTTGAGAAAACTAAAACCATTCCTTGATGCTTCGGACCTAAAAATGGTAGTTCAGGCATTAGTTATCTCTTGAATCGAATATGGATGCTCAACCCTCTCTGGCCTACCCAAGATGTCCACAGCTCCCCTAAAAGCTTGTCTCAATGCTGCTGCTAGACTCTTAACAGGCTCAAACAACTTTTACCACATCTCACCGCACCTAAAGACACTGAACTGGTTTCCACTTGAAGCCAGAATCCAACTCAAAGTGGCCTGTATCATGCACAAAGCGCTACACTCCAATTCCCCTGCATATCTTACCCAGAAAATCGTGGTTTTTGGAGGAGCCAGAAACTCCCGGTCCGCCAGAGACCGCTCCAACCACCCCGCTTCCGAAAAGAAAAAACATACAATTGAGCCTTCTCTGGGGCCGCACCAAGAATCTAGAACTCGCTGCCGCCTAACATCAGAAGAATACCCTCTCTGTCAATATTAAAAAAGGAAGCTAAAACCTTCCTAATGGGCAAATTCCTCCCATAATTCTCATTCATTGCACACACTGCACAGCGGCATAGCTATATATTTTTGCTCTATTTTTTAATGTTTTTTTTAAATGACCTGTTTTTCCCCAAATGTAAAAGCTGGTTATCTCTGCATAGTGCTCTCATGATCGCCGCTCTGAATATTGTAAATATCCTGTTATTCCTCAAATGTATGCACGTCCATCTATCCCTACCTATGTAATTGTCTATTTCAAACTTGTATACATGTTCGCGCTCTATAAAACACTAAATAAATAAATAAACATAGAGCTACTCTGTACATAGGGAGGGCATTACTGTGCTTCGCAATACACAACCAAAGAGATCAAAGACTCATTATATTATATTGCAACGAAGAAAAATGAAAAAGGGAGAGGAGAGTAAACTGAAGAAAACAATAATTGCAAAAGGAACGTTTTGGTTTCTCTCACTGTACAGCCGAGGCCAAAGATCAGTGATTGGTTTAAAGTAATGCTTCCTAAGAGCAGAATGGATAAAATCGTTCCGTCCAAAATATGGTTGTAAGTCAGTGGTGTAAAAAAACAGAGAAATAGTTATAGAAACAGTGTACAAAAAAAGTATACTTTCAGTTTTATCCTAAACTAAATATCTTCTTGACGCCTGAGGTTTTCTGGAAGAGAGTTCTGCAATCAGGGATCAATCTCAGTAAATGATTATGACAGTCAGGTGAGAACTAAGGGCCTCATTTACAAAAAAATGACACAGCGCAGAACCACAAACCATTTTGCTGCGCCGAGCTGCGTCATTTTTAAAGCACAGGGATGAGTCGTATTAACAACAATACGAAGCATCCGTGTGCTTTCCCCTGTGCTGGTGCACAATTGGCTGCCATGTGTCAGCGTAGGCACCCTTGCGTCATGTTTCAAGGGTGCTCGTGTTGCAGAGATTTATTTATTTGGCAGACTTATGATGCGCAAAGCTACCCCGAAGGGTTTCCCGGCGCAGGATAGATGCAGATAGTTATAACCCCAGCAAATATCTAGAAAAGCCAAGTTTTCAGATTTTTATGAAACACCAATAAGGAATTACAGTTCCTAAAAGTGGCAGGGAGAAAATTCTACAGCTTGGGGCCAAGATAGGAAAAGGAGCGTCCCTTAATGCGGGTAAAACAAAACCTAGGTGTGGTGAACAAAGAATGACTGGCTGACCTGAGCAAACGCGTAGGCCTATAAGGAGTCACCAATCCTTGAATGTATGTGGGGGCGAGGTCATGTTTGGCCTTGAACATATAGCAAAGTGCCTTAAATTCAATGTGTTTCGAAATCTTTAGCGAGTGCAATTCCTGGAGCAGAGGCGAGGAAGGGGCATGTCTTGGTAACTAAAAAAATTAGTCAGGGCTTGCCATAGACACGTCCATTCTGCCAATAATTTAAAGGGTAAATGCTGGAGCGGCTACACCGCTCAACACTGGAAGTGAGCACCGCCCCGGAAGTGGGTGCAACTTATAGCTCAGTCACCCTCCGCACAAACGGCACCATAGCCACGTTGGACCAGGGCAGGACCAGAAGGAAAACCAATGAGCAGGTAAATGAGAACTAAAAACAAATTAAAATACCATTTAAAAAGACGAGTAGCAATTAAAATTACCCCGTAGTGTCCAGGTGTGAGAAAAAATGACCCAGTAAAAGCGGGGCAGCGTAGCAGCAGAGATGATTGTTTTCATGCAGGAAGGGACACCTTCCTGCACAAAAACAATCATTGGTGGCATTTTCCTCTTTCTATGCAGAATACAGCACGCACGGAAAGAGAAAAAAATGAGGAGAAATAAAAGTATTTTTCCTAGTTGAGCCACTCTTACGCCTCCCCTGGAGAGGTGTAGGATTCTGATGCATTTCCAGCGCTACAAAACTGTGTAAATCTGGGAATGTGTCAGGTTCCATGGATGTTGTATGGAAACACCCACAGCAACACCCATGGAATGCCCCTTTTACGCAGAATAATGCATGAAAGGGGCCCATATTTACAAGGCCATCGAAAGTCATGCAGGGTGACTTTACGTGGCCTTGTAAATATGGGCAGGCACACTGCGCCGCCGGTGCATCAAAATAAGTGACGCACCGGTGGGACAATGACCTTATAAATGAGGCCCTAAATGTCCACGTCTCAAGTCTCAAATTGTCTCTCCTCCTAAGATTTTTTATCCTTCTGAACTTAGGAGGTTGGGTAGGTGAGAATGTGGAGATAGAGCCCCTTGAAGGTGGTTCTCGCCACTTTCAATTTAATCCTGACTTTAATTGGACGCCATTGAAGGTCTTTTGATACATGGTTGCTGTGATGAAATGTTTTCTACCTTGACAGTAGTCTAATGGGCAAGCATGAATATAAGGGGTGACAACACACTTTTTGGAGGACCGTTAATGGGGGGGCATTGCCATTGTCTATGCAAAAGATCACTAATAAATGTCTTTAGGTTTTACAAATGTTTTTTTTTTATAGGTTTGAGTGAGGCTTTAGCACTTGTTAGTGAGTGTTTAATATGTGATTCTACATGTAGGTGAATAGAGAACGTGGATTACTCCATTAAGATTCTCCGTGGCTCCATTTACAAGATAAACAGCATAGGTGTATGTATGGACACTAAGGGTCTCATTTATGAGTTTTTGACGCAGGGCAGCACATCAAGTCACTTTGCTGCACTGCCCTGTGTCAAAAGGAATGGACAGGAAAAGGAATGAACAGGAATGGGCCATACTAATGAAATACTGTGCATTCCTGTCCTTTCTGCCTGTGCCGGGGCACAAATTGGTGTCTAGCTACAACGCAGGCACCGGGTGTCTGTCCTGTTGGCACGATTGCTTTTGTGCAGGAAGTGACACCTTCCTGCACAAAAACAATCAATGGAGGTGTTTTCCTCTTTCTATGTGTGCTGCAGAATGCAGCACACATTGAGGAAAAAATGAGGCGAAATATAGTTGTTTCTCGTTGTGCACATTTCTGAAGCATTCCTAGATTTACAGATCCTTGTAAATCTAGGAATGTATCAAAACCCATGTGTGTTGCCTGGGAAAACCCACAGCAACGCCCATGGAACGCCTCCTTGACGTAGAGTAAGGCAAGGCAGCGCTTTATGCTGCCTTGTCTTACTCCATATTTATGAGGTCATGCATAGCCATGCAGGGTGGCTTTGCATCGCCTCACAGATATGATTGAGAGGCCTGCACCACCGAAGCGCCATAAAAAGTGACCCTCTGGCAGCGCAGGCCTCTTGTAAATGAGGCCCTAAGTGCACGATGCATCAATTGTATTGCACATTTATTATTAAAAGGACAAGATAACATAGTAAAAAAATAGTATTCTGCAAACATGCAGGTGAAAAAAAATGGTAGAGACCTAGAAGAAAAGTGAAGGAAATACACACATTAAACGGAAAAAGTCCATGCAATAATTAATTACGTTATGGATTTTTTATTCTAAATAAGAAAAAAACACTTTTCTCTATGAAGATTGCAGCATGATCCAAGAAATCATGGGGGTTATATGGAATAAACTGAACAGTTTCTCATACAGCTTCTAGTACATCCCATTAAATACAATAGTACACTGGTGTCAGAAATGAGATTATTAATTTGGGGTAGGGGGCACCCCTATCAACTCAAAAACCCCACTTTGGTTAGGTCAAAACACAATTCTGAGAGAATCACTCCCCTATCGCTGGTAGCTATGGCACAAGCAGCAGGCAAACCTCAGAGACCTGCATGCTTAATTCAAGCAGTATCATAATTCCAAAGTAAATAACCCAACACAATAACATTTAATAACTAAATGATTAAAATAGAGAAAAGAATTAATGAGCAAAAATGCATCAAGATCATCAAGATAGGTAAAAGGTAACCATAGATATGGGTTTTAAGGCAAAAGCACCTAGAATAAAGTAAAGCACTACGGAAAAACAATAGTTTGCAGTGGATCGGACCTGAGTGCAATTTCAGGCCATTCGCAATGGAGCGGAGGTTGGATAATTCAGACTAGTTGTCTGGGTCAAATATTTGACCTTCAGACTTAGGGGACGCTTTATATTTTGGTGAAAGTCCCATTGTTCCGCCAGGGGATGCAGTAGATTACTCTGCCCTCCTAGTGGAGGGACTGCCCGCCAAATTTATAAATGACCACCAAGCTGGCGGGCATCTATAAAGCATTGGCAGGAAGCACCTCACAGCAGTTCCTGTCAATGCACCAGTCTTATTTTTTCCATTTTGAAAATGAAGATCCCAAAACTCGATTTTCATTTTCAAAATAAAACAACTAATGCCCCCCCCGCCCCCCCGCCGGGAGCTATCTCCCATGAGGGGGAGCATTGTTTACATTTTACTGTCCCTCACTGCCAGAGTTTGCTTGGTGGTGAAGGACAGTAAAAAAATGGCTGCATGTCTGCCCATCTAAATTGGGTGAGCAGACGTGTAGCCAATTCTTAGACGGCCCTTACTCTGTTGGGCCGTTAGAGAGGTTTGGCTAAAGCTGTGATGGAGTAGTCACTGCTGTAGACAATCCTATGGGCCGCCCGCAATTAAATCGGGTGGGCGAACGGATCATTATGTTGATGGTGTGTATACTCCCTTTACCATTGGCACAGCGTATTCACACACCATATAAATCGGTCCCTTAGTCTCCAACTGCAGGTAAAGGTTCTTCTGGTTCTGGTTCTTCAAAGCAGGCTTCTGAGCACCAGCCAGGTCTTCTGCATGGTCTAGCCCTCTTTAGTCAGCTGGGCCCTCTTGGAGTCATTAGTTATTTTGTTTTTTGTTTTCTTCAAGGAGGTAAACAGGAGGCCAACCACTTGAACCTTCAACTGCAGCTCCGGTCCATGGGTGCCAACAGGATTCAGGTGTCCTTAATTTTTTGTTCCAGCAGGAGCCAGGACTCATGAGTTTTCTTTCATCCGGGCCTTTTTTGTTCTGAAGAGATTGTGGTGAAGGTGCCAGATTTATCCTGTGCACTAGCCAGTGATTGTAGGAATTATGCTGCCCAATGCTAACAATATTCTCACAGTCCCCCAACCTCCTTCTGCAGCGCTTCCTCTTTACCTCAATGTAAAATTACCCAGAAGCCCCTGTTTTAAGATGGCGGACCTAGCTGACACTATGCAGGCCTGTCTTCAGTTTCCTGGTCCCTGCCCTACCTAACAAGGTCAAAGCTCATTTTCCTTCTTACTGCATGCGGAATCTAACTTACTGGGAGGGTCCTGGGGACGAACACAAGACAACCTCCTTGGCAACTCCAAGAAACAAAGGTAGTGTTAAAGCCGCCCTTTGTTCTGCCTACTGTTCCTATACAGTCCCAGATAGCTAATAACTGATAAGTGATCAGCACTTAAAAGCCACTGGCTTTTGCTAGACCCAAAGACAAGCCATTGTTCTATGAGCCAGAGTTGTTTGTTACCTCTTCCAGCTAAAAAGATGTATTCCAGCTCTGGAAGTGTGATAGGTGGCAGAGCTGATTTTTCCTGCTACTGTGACTGGGGACGGGCTGTGTAGGAAGTCCTGGGAATTAATAGGAGATGATGTCCCTGGCATCTCCATGTCAAAAGACATAGGGCCTGATTGTGAGTGGATCAGTTGATTCCAATCCGTGCATAAACCTCTGTTTACGCACAGGTCAGAATTACGAGTTTTGTTTTATTGAATGCATCCGATAATTGGTGCATGACTATTATGCGTAAACATACTGACCAAAATATGCCCATGACATCTTCATAACATTAGAGGCTGTTCATGTGGAAGATGATTAGAAGTGGCCAGCAGTGACTTAGACGACTCAGATGGCCACAGTGGAGAGGATCCTTCTGCAAATGTGTGTAGCAGATCCCACAAATAAAGGGCATGTTATGAGAGGAGGAGAGAGTCGTACCCTTACCTGTCAGACAGTGCGGTCTAATCAATACACCACAATTAGGATAAGGATAAGCCAACCAAAGTGAACCCTAAATGAGATCAAATACCATTATTAGTTCTCGAGTTGGTACATTACTTGTACATCCTAGAGTAGGAAGGAGTAAACAAACCACATTATATCAACACACCAAGAACATCCAGACAAGGGTCATTGATTATGCTTTTTATATTATCTCCACTGCCAGAACTGTATGTAGAAACACACTAATCACCTTTTTCAGCATTTATAACTTTTATTCAATTCCTGCAGCAATTAATGTACTCCTGAAATAAAATCTTCCGCAACCGACTATGGAAAAAGGCGATCTCCTGAATGATTAAGACGGGCTTGGTGTGCAGAGTCCATTACTGCTAATACTTTGTTGTTTTTGCAACTCCCCAACTGAATTTCAATCCCATCATGTGTCACTTTACTGCAATTTTATCAGCCCTTAGGAAAACTATTCAACTTTTTTCAGGTACAAATTGTATGTTCTAAAGTGTGTCTCAAAATACCTATATTTTCCTCCGAGTCACAAAGAGAAAGGTTATGTGCTGATGAAGGGTCTGTTTGTACCCTGATCCGCGCGTGCTTACTGAAAGGCGTTCACAAGTTATGCCTGTCTTTAGAGTACTGCACTTATCTTCCTCTCATCATGTGTGTGCATTCTTTAAATGCCTGCATTGTCAAGTACTGCTTCAGCACTTCTTCCCTCGCAAAAAATGCTGAGAAAATCATAATGCTCAGCAGGTGATACTTCTAAGTTCATGTTGTCCACCAAAGATGTCACAATGTTTATCAAATATTGCTGATACAAACCAGTTGACGTCTGTGCTGAAATAAAAATATGTACTAAAGCAATGTTTTCACGCGGCATCTGCAGCACTACTGACGGAATGCAGTGCCTCATCGGGAGAGAATTAACTAATGCAGTGTCTGGAAGTAAGAATTAAGAATTTAGGCACGTTGAAGGAAAATAAACTCAAGGCTTGGTTGTGGAATGTTGGTAAAATACTGATGAAAATCCTCACTTGTTTCAAAGACATGTAATTCGTGCACTTTGCAACTTAGAAAACATGTTTTACTGTCCCTCGGTTATATTATTGAATAAAACTGTAAATTGAAACAAGCATCGGTCTAGGTTTAATGTGCTGGCGCACATAGTGCTAGCAGCACATTAGAGCATGACTCAGAGGAGGAAGGCCGCAGGAGTATACAGCGAGGACTACAGTTATAAAGTGGTGCCTCATGCAGTGCAACCAAAGTACTCGAGCGAAGAAGGATGATAGGCCTAAACAGCCAATAGCATTACCTGAGGGATGAGAATACTTCACTGGGCTGAGCCAAATGTGATTGACAAAGTCTCAAGCCACTGAGTGAAAGAAGCCGTGTGAAGAGCACCAGTGGATGAAAGTGGTGGAACTAAAGCCCATGTACATGTCAGCAATAAGTCAATTTGACAGCTAACTCTCAAAATCCACAAGCAACATGATCAAAAAAACTTTGGTATGTTTGCTGCTTCTTTAGTTAGTGGTTGTCCTCAAGACACTGGTTCACTCACTGTGCTCCACACAACTGTCTAAGTGTCTGAACACAGAACACAAACAGTGCTGGGAGTGGCGAGAAGTGTCTTTGAATTAGATTAGCATCATTTATTATATTTGTCTGATATGGATCCTGCTTAATCTCTTTGCAGTCTTTACCACAAACATTTAATCAGTCAGTTCCTGCCTTGAGCTAATCTAGAATTGGAAGTCATTTGCTTTCCTAATACTCAAGCTCACCATGACAGAAATCCTGTTTTCACCAAAAGCTCCAAACTGTCACCAGTTCAAGCTGGGCTATGTGACATGAATCTAGACGCCTTTTCAGCCCAAGTGACAGACAAAGAGGAATCACAAAGATTCAGCCTGCACAGACCTCAAAGAACACATCACCAAGAAAACAACAAGCCCTCATGGCATCAGCTTTTCCTTCTCTAAACAATGAAATGCTTCTTTCCAGAAGTCAATTTCAGAATGAAGATGCAAGCTCTGTGTAATATGGTAACAATAGGAGTATACAACTGTTAATAGAATAACGCAGGTTTATTGCTGACCCATCCACAGTTAAGAATCAACTGCCTCTTTGAACTCAAATTCTCAGAAGCGTTCCAGCACATGGAACTTAGAAAGCACTATGGTTCGCAATAGTTACCCATGTGAGCCATTACCAATACAACACATTTTCCCTTTTTACGAATGAAATACAAAGTACGCATGTGCATCACTTGAGCTGAGAAGAGCAGAGTATAATTACTCTGTAATTGAGAAAGAGGCTCTGGAAGTGAGTTGGGCAATTAAAAGATTCAAATATTTCTGATGGGGAAGGCCATTCACAGTAGCAACTAATCATAAGCCCCCAAGGGAGATCTTCTAGAAAAAAGAGTTAGTGTGTCAGCCAGAATTCAGAAATGGGTGAATACACATTCTCCATCGAGTATGTTTCTGTTGTGCAAAATTGCACTGGAGATTGTCTGTCCCGATTAGTCACAGGATGTCATGATAGTGGGTGCGGCAATTTGGATGACACAATATGGGCTGATGAAAGTGTTTGTGTTGTGATGGATGGGGCCATCAGTGAGGAAGAATGAAAAACAGAGGTGAAGAATGGTGAAATGTTGATGTCCATCATTCCATATACTGTGAATGGATGGCCTGTTAGAAGCAAACTAAGTGGAGGAGTTTTTCCATTTTGGGTGGTCAGGATTGAACTTTCTGTTCATGATGGGTTAATGTTTAAGGGCAATCACTTGTTTGTTTCTGTGAGCATCAGGAGTAGAATCATCAATATGGCTCATTAAGGACACTTAGGAGTGAGCAAAATTAAATTGAAGAGAGTATTGGATCGCACTTTTGGTGATCGGAATTGGACATTGAGCCTGACAGAAAAACCTGGGAGTGTATAGAGTGCAGGGAAAGTGACAAAATACATAAAACTAGGTGGGTGTCCATGTCTTGTAGAAAACTGCTGAGAGGCCCATGTCAAGAAATAGCCCTTGACCTACTTGGTCTATTGAGAGGGGAGAGGGCTACTTCTAATATGATTCTAGTAGTGGATTTGCTCTCGAGATGGCCTGAAGTAGTGTGTGTGTCATATATGAAATCAGGAGGGATATTAGTTTTTTGGAATGTCTTTTCAGGAGGGAAGGGGTTCTGAACAACTTATTAACAGATAATGGAGTGCAGTGTTGCCTCAGAGAAGTAGAAGATTTTTTGGCATCATATGGGGTAGGACAGAAAAAGTCAGCCATATACCATCCCAAATCCAACGGAATGGTAGAAAGATTTAATAGGACACTTAAGGAGGGGTATCAATTGGCTAAGAGCATTGGGTTGGACAGGAAAAAGGAATTACAGAATCGCCTAGCATCATATCATCTTTCCTCTCACATGACAACCAGTAAGTCTTCGTTTGAACTGTTTAAAAGAGGGAAGCCCAACTTTAGGTTGGTACAAGTACCAGAATGGATGGACTGGAACATGGGATGGGTAAATGTCTCAGTGAATGATAGCTGGAGAAGCAAAGAGTGTGAGAAAATGGTTAAACGGAAGAAGGATTTTGATGTGAGGCATGTAGTAAGAGAGTTGGATGTCGTAGTAGGTGACTGGATGAAAATAAAAGCTCCTGTGGGAGTCCAACCTGGGTCAAAATATACTGCGCCAAGAAAGATAATCAAACTATTCAGGAATGCCATCAAAACGGAGTACAGTAGGATATGGAATCTTAGTAGAGTAGTGCGGTTCTGTGTTGTCTTCCAGACGGAATAGCACTGAGCATGTGATACCATCTGATAAGCTGCAGCACCACTTCAGAGGCAACCGCACCACTGCACACCTGTAGAGACAGCTGCAATTGGAATATGGCATGTCAGCAACCTTTTCTGACTCTCTTCTTGCCATGTTGGGGCAGAGACCTGCTCATCGCCAGTAAGACTATGCACATTCAACTGTTAAGTAGGATAAAGCAGGTTTATTGCTGTCCCATTCCCAGCTGAGAATCAACTGCCTCTTTACACTAAAATTCACAGCAGAGTTCCAGCACATGGAACTTACTCACTATGACTCACAATGCTTACCCATGTAAGCCATAGCCAATGCCACACATCCTGATCCTCTCTCACCTGGATTTGGGTAACACTCAATGGCCTCCCCAACACTAGACTGGCATTGTTGAAAGGAATCCTTAGCACTGTGTAATATCTCATTAAGGGCCTAAAAAAGTTCATCTACATCATCATAATGATGAAGGAACTACACTTGCTCCACCAATCAGCCCACATCTTCAAGTCCAGCTACATCCCTTACATAGCCACTAGTAATTATATCTCTACTTATCTGACCAAGAAACTAAACACCTCAAGTGGACAGCGCCACATAATGAGCAAGAATATCGCCAGACTGAAGCCAAACAAGTGCAATAAAAAAAGAAAACAGAAAGCAGGCTTTCACATCCATGTTCCCAGGATCTGGAACAGCCTTCCCACCATCATCAGAACTGCTACTGACTTTCCAGTGATGTAGAAAAAAAGTAAAGACATATCTTTTGCAGGAGCAATATCCCCCTACACAATAGGAACTACTCTTTACCTGCTCACTTGTAAATGACCTGGGTTCTACCCCAGGATGGCGCCTATTGTTCAGTGCTTGGGTGCTTCCTAGCTAGCTTTGCACAACAGAAGCACCAGTGCATACATCCACATACAATATGTGAGATTTAGCCCCCTGGCTTAGTTGTTTACGTTGCATTCCAGAGACTCGAGTTCTATTCCAGTTTCGGCATTTGAGCAACAATCACATGATTCCAAGCACATCAGTGTTTCAAGTTGTAATTGGTTTTACTGTATAACTTATATATATATATATGCACAATTAAAAACAGCTGTACATTTGCCTGACTTGTTCTGTCCAATTTAAATGTTCATCACCTCTGGGTTGCTATAATCCAGTATCAGCTGCATTTACACATTACATTTCTATGTACAGCACCTCACGTACGACATGCACCTGCTGCAATAAGAATTTTCAATGTAAAACACTCTATTTCCCCTTTGTGCAAGTTCAAGTATATCAAAGAAACAGTACCAAATGTACAATCTTTTTTACAAGAAAACACATGCCAAATTAATTTGAAGGAGAGACTTACTCTTCGTCCAAGTGGGAATTTACATTCAGGAATGAAAGTGCAGTTCGCGCTACATCTTTTCATGCTATTTTAGTAATGTTGATCGAAATTATGTGGCGATGGTCACGAATTGCTGTTGCCTTGGTATCTATTGGTGGACTTCAATAGTCAAATTTGAAACTAGGCGCTACAATAAAACACACATTATTATTTCCTTCAATTGTTTGAAACTGTAATTGTAGGAAGGTAGGATCTGACTGCATGGTTACCCCCACTTTTTTCCTGGTGTTTTGCTGGTTTTTGATCGAGTCTGACTGGGATCCTGCTAATTAGGACCCCAGTCTATCTGCTTTCTCCCTAAATTGGTTGTGTAAAGTACTTTGGTACACTCCAGATTGGATACTGGGGTGCCCTTATAAGTCCCTAGTATATGGTACCCATGAACCCAGGGCATAGGTACTCCAGAGGCCTCCCCTGGGCTGAAGCATGTATTATGCCACCCATGAGAGGCCATGCAAAATGGAACTCTAGGTCTGCTACAGCAGCCTGTGTAAATTGGTGATTGCACCACTTACTTAAGATATAGGTGCACTATATCTATATATATCACTACACTTAAAAACTTATAAGTCACCCCTATAGCAGGCCTTAACAATCCTGAAGGTAGGGTGCTGGGTTTTGCGTGAGAGGGTGCTCCTGCATGAGCAGGGCCACTCTGCAGTCTTCGGAGACCATTCTCCCGGCCTGTACGTGATACTACCAGACATATAGGTAGAGGTGCATTATAACCTCGCTGTAAATGCTATCTCGAAAACGACTGCAACAAAGTATGTCGTGTTTGGTGTCAAACACCTTGGAATCATACCTCCACACCAGTAACTGGTGTGGGAGGTATGATTCCTCCCCTCAGAACCGAGGTTCTGGGGGTACCTAAGTCTACTGGTACCAACTTTCTCGAGCCTAACAGCACAAAATGGATGCTGCCAGCCACAGACACAAGTCTGCCCTCCTGCTGCTGAGCCAAGCTCGAGCAGGGGAAGGCAGCACAATAGGCATCCTGTCACAGGGAGGTGTTACCACCTCCCAGACAGGATTTAGTGTATTGGGGCTGGGTGGGTGCACTGTCTCAGTGCCAGAAAGTCTGCACGAGGGGCACACTTGGTGTCCCTGTGCATAGTCCAGTTCAAACCAGTTCTGGGAGCCATCCGCTCCTGCTCTGGTGCGAAACTGGACAAAGGACATGGGTGTAGCCAACCCCTGTCCTGTCCCTCCCCTAGGAGGGTCCCTAGAATCTGTCCAACCCTCTCCCGAGGGTATAAAATGGGCTACCTGGCTACAGGACATTAGATTTACGTGGACAAGATTCTGCAAGAAGATACCACTACACTTCTACCGTCTGGACCCCTGGACTTCGCTGGACCTCCCTTGGGCTCGACTTCGTCTTCCCTTGCCGTCCCCAGTCTCACCACTGTCCGTGATCCATGCAGGCTCCGTGCAGGACCCTGTGGACCTCCAAGACAACAGAAGAATCTCCCTTGGAGTGAAGGAGTCACTTCCCTGCAAACGCAGGCACAGTAATGCATCTGACCGGTTTGCTGATCCTGAGATCCTGCAAACTCCGAAGGCTCCAGCAACACAGGAGGGGGGTTTCTTAAGGTCTCCGAGGTTGAGCTGCCCTCTCACTGAGTTTGAGGCGGATATCCCTTGTGGTGACCGTATACCCTTACCCCTGTGCACCGCAATTATTTGCAGCTGCACATGCTTGTTGTCGTGCAACAATTCTGTGCATTGGACCATTTGTAGCCATGACCCCAGTGCATCTTTCCTGAGAAGAACACTGGCATCCTTGCACTCTGTGTCCTGCTAGCTGTTATCCTGTGAAATTGCCTGAGGTCCCCTTGCGACTCCTGTGCCTTCGGCCTGTGGGTCCACTTGAGGGTCAACTTTGCTTTAATTGGGTTTCCCTGGTTGCTCTAGGCCTGCCCTGACTCCCCTTGCTGAGGTGAGTCTCCTGGTCCTTGCTGGGACAGATCGACACTGAACTTGACCATCTACGTTGTTGCCGCTGCCAAGGCTTGATTGATGCTCCAGCCGGACACCGACCCCTCAACACTCAACATCCTTCATGTGACAGCTCGCCTCCAGCTCCTGGTTGTCCTAGACATCTCCGGGTCCTTGCAGGTGAAGAGTCAAACTCACAGTCAACACACCTGAAGCACCCAACATCTGTGGGCATTCGTCTACCGAGCCCCTGGTCACTCCAAAGTGATGCAGACTCTGTCCCCTCTGCTTTCAGGTTCTTCTCATCTAGAATCTACATTTGGATTCCACCGGACACTTTTCGTTCTTCCCGCAGCAGCTTTTTTTTGTCGACATCCATAGAAAACGACAAGGGTTTCCGACGCCACTTCGTACCTATGCACCCAGCTCCTCTGGGAGAGGTAACTCTGGTACAAAGGTATCTACGGGTGGGGTGGCCCTCCAAACCCTTAAGTTCCAAGGGCTGTCTTCGTAATCTGCTGGGAAGGGTCCTTAAACTGTGATTTTCCAACCGCGACTTTCCCATTGAATTATACCGAGCACGCAGTCGTGTTCCCACACTGCACCCGTCCTCCGTGGGGTCCCTATTCACTCACCTTGGGTGGTTCCTTGGGGTCCCAGTGATTCTACACCTTCTAGACTAGGTCTAGTCCTGAGTCGTGGTTCTTATACCACTTACTTAGTATATGGTTTGGCCTCCCCCGGGAGCCCACTGTGTATTGTGCTACTTACGTTTGATTCTTTGCAACTGTATTATTTGATTTGTGTTCTATCCTCGTGCAGAGGATACTAGAGAGTGTTATATATAATAAATACATATTTTTATAACTACTGTGTGGTTTCCCTTTCATTTAACCAATACTATAAGGATGCATTCTGGTAAAACAAGGTGCTTAACATTCCTTCAAGACTTAGCCTGAAGGCTGCTCTCCATAGCTACCACTAGGATAGCTTTCAAAAGGTTATCTTTGACCTCATCACCATAAGGGTTGTTTGGATTTGTGCAAGGTGCCCACTTTAATTAGTGGACAGCATATACCAGGCCAACTTCTCACAGTAATATATCATTTTAAATATATTACATCATCACCTGCTGTTCTTGCAAACTCTTATTTTGCCAATCTATTAAAATTTATAAATTAGGAGAGCTAGGTCCACATGTCTGCCAGCTGTCTTGAAGCAAGGATAACGAAGTGCTTTGAAATCAATCGGTGAGCTGCAGTTTCGGGGTGGCCTCCAAACAGGTGAGCTTGAACTCTAGTAGACTTTACTTTATTAACTTGTGAAAAGACATAGCTTGGCCTACAGGTTTGACGTCCTCTGTGACAGCAACTAGTTTTACTATGCTCAGAAGATGGCACTCAATGCCAATGGTTTCAGATGATTGGACAAGGTAAAGATAAGAAGAAAGAGAATGCATTGGGGCAGAGTGGGGATGGAGATCTGTGACTTAAAGGAGGCTTTCAATCTTACCAGGATTTAACTTTTGTGAGAACGGATCTTTCATTTTTCCTTATTTCCAAGCTGGGTGTCCCTGGCATATTGGTGACTGTATATACCAACATCTAGAGCAAAGATTGACAAGGCTTTTTACAGATCCCCCTTGAGATACATTTCAAGATAGAATAGAGGGAGTAATACCTGAGCTTTTCTTCTACCTGAAAGAAACAAAGCCAACCTGAGAGATTTAATAGTACTACTCTACAAAAGGCTCAACACCCCTGTATGTGCTGCCTCAAATGACCGGAATCAACATCACACAGGGAAAAGGCAGTTCCCCAATGCATGCCACCAGCCTCTCTCAGAATATTTGGGACATCAACCAGCATTTGACAGCAGATGCCGCTGTGGGGCATTCTGTTCTGAAGCTTGAAGTATGCATAAGTGTCTTTAGTTAAGGTGCATTGACACTTATGAAACGTAAGTAGATTGAATCAGAAGAACAATTTTTCAAACATTGTGTTGTAAGAGGTTCATGGGTGTATGAGGGTGGCTGAATTGTACAGATAGTCATTGATAGCACAGTGAACAATATGGCGGGCAGATGAAGGATAACTTCTGTGCCTAGTTGACCAAAAGAGTGTTTGGAGTGTCAAAATAGGCATTTTTATTAGCTGCTGTATTTAGTTTTATCTTTTTTGGGCTGTTTTTGCAAGGGAATCAGCTGGGTGTGTATGTGGTCCATCTAACCCCGAATTGAACGGCTGGGTGAAGGGCCAGTGTAATATTATTAAATTTAATTGGTAAGGGATTTATTTTGGCTAAAGATTAGAATATAATGTGTTGATTTGGATAGTAGCTCAATTGTAAGAGATCAGGAAGTTTGCAGGTGACTTGTGTTGTTGATTCCATGTACTCGGGTTTCTCCATATAGTCCTTAGACATTTTGATAATTACATTTGCTAGTCAATGATGGAATTGTTGGTGAGTTTATAGATGATAAAAGGGAGTTGAGTTATCTGACAACAATTAATGATGAAATGACACTAGCTTTGATTAAGTTGAATTGACAATAGTGGAACTGCTACACAAAGGCTCTAGGGCAGGAAAGTCACTTAATCAATGTGGAACTATGTCCACTTAAATAAGTGGTAAAGCAATTTTTGATAATACAAATATGTTTCATTGAGACACATGAGCAAGTTACGCATGGCATAAAATGCTTGTGCAAATTTAGGCAATTCACTAACATAGGAGCTCTTGAGAGAGCAACTGAGGTGATTTTCACCTACCAAGGAAACAAAGGGAGATTTTTCTATTAATTTTTGTCATAAAAAGAACAATTCTTCAGAAAGTCCACATTTGTTTTTATTTAGGGGTCTAACGAGAAATCATGAAAGTACAACATGACAAAAGCAAGAGGTACAGAGCACAGTGGCGAACCAAGACATGCAAAAAGGTCTAGGGTGCATACAGCAAGATATGAACAGCTAGTTAGTATTAGTACAATAGTATGGATACACCTATGGGGACATTGCCACTAGAGCATAAGAATAATATGTGATCACTTATGGTGGTGTTGATGGTTCTTGCTCCAATAAGTAGAAGTGGAGTGGACCCCAAAAGTCTTTAGGTCTTGATATAGGAGTACTGCTGTGTATATGTCTCTTTAGTTCCTACAGTATGCCATGTCCTGGATTTAGTGAACAATTTTCAGGACCAGTCTGCTCATCCAGAGCATCACCACCCACCTTTTGGCAAGTAGTAAGACGAACCGGTGGCTTTGTCTTTCCTCTGCACATAAGAATGCAGGGAAGCTTGAGGCAGAGCTGGCAGGCCGCAACATTCTCTGCCTCAATTTACCTCTCAGTGTCTGGCTCGCCAGTGTAGTTCCATCCCACGGTGTTCCTCTCCAGGGGTGGCTGGGGGGGGGGGCATACAGCTATCTTCCTTCTTCTGTCCTTTATCCTTGAATTCCTTGTTTGGAGCTCTGGGAAAGATATAACTTCCCAATCCAAGATGGCCAACTCCAATTCTGATTCCTTTTGGCTTGAAAGTAATTTTGGCTTTCTCACACGACTTCCCTTTATTTCCAGTTCCTCTAGCTATTTAAGGGGAGGAGATTTGACAAGACATTGTAACCTACATGACCCACTTTCATTAACTGGCTGCTAAGACTACTTGGATGGAATGGACCCTAATAACCCTTTTCTGAGAGGACTGAGGGAAGAAATAAAGGATCAGTTGGTTCATTCCATTCGGCCAGAGACTTTTCCGGAACCCATGGATCAAGCCTTATTAATCGAACATCGTCTGCAAGAATGGAAATCAGAGAAACAGAAGACTTAGTTCACTCCTGTTACCAGAGGACCTAGATTTCCCATTTGTAGGGACGCAGTACCCTCTGGTGAACCACCAACTTCGTACGGGAAAGAGCTCATGCAGTTTGGCCTGACTTGTGAGTCTCTCACTGAGACAGAGAGAGAATATCATCACAGCAAGGGATTATGCATGTACTATGGATCTTCAGAACACTTAATACGTTCCTTCCCAGTCTCTCCTCAAAGGCCTTCAGAAAATGCCAGACCCCATCCCTTGTGAAGGGAATAAGGATGGGGCACTTGAAATTCCTTTTGTTGGAGTCTCCACGGATTCCTATGTTCCACTCTTTATATTGCCGGTCCTGCTGGAACTTCCTGAGGAGAAGACGATGAAGGTATCCATACGGCCATCTTCCTGCTTCTGTCCTTCATCTCTGAATTCCTTGTTTGGAGTTCTGGGAAAGGTATAACTTCCCAATCCAAGATGACCAACTCCAATTCGGATTCCTATTGACACCAAAACCATTTTGACTTTCTCACATGACTTCCCTTTATTTCCTGTTCCTTCAGTTATTTAAGGGGAGGAATTTTGACTACTCTTGCGTCACAGCACTTCAGGTAGTTGTCGCAGTGTTTCCTCACTGCTGGTTTTCCTGGTTTGCCTGTGTTGCTAGTTCTCCAGTCTATATTCTGGTTCCCAAATTTTCCTGTACCTCCAGCTGTGTCCTCCAGCCTCTTTCTCCTGTCAGAAGCTCTCCACCATAGTTGGTCCGTGTCTGTGACTTTCTTCTGGGCACTCTAACTGGCAGTCCTACCATCAAGACCTTCGTAGGTTTTGTGCCTTGCTGGCTTTTTCCTCCTTGGGGCTTGTTCCGGAAGGCACCTACTGCTAGGTGCTTCTTTGTGTTTGCAGAACAGTGGCTACTGGAAGTGGTTGCTTTTATCTCTTGCTAAGAAAATCAGTGAAGAATTGTCCTTCCAGAACTAGGAGTGAACTCCAAGGATAGTTCAAAATACAGCAGCGGGATAGTTTGCGACGGCCACCTTCCAGCCCGGAAGAGACCGAAATGGATCAAGTCCAGGAATTGACCCAAACAATCCAACAGCAAACACAAGTACTCCAGCACCTATGCGACAATAAACTGATTTTGAGGCACGCTCTTGCTGCCAGGGCGTCAGGTGTGCCAGCATTATCTTCAGCCACTCCTCATTTTTCATGTGATCCAAAAAAGCTGAAAGAGTTCTTGGATTTCTTGTCTGTGTTTGCCACCCTATGTCCAGGACAGTTTACTCAAAACCAAGCTACGGTTGGGTATCTCATAAGAACCCTGTCAGAACCAGCATTATCATGGGTGACCCCTCTTGTCGCCGCTAATAATCCCTGTTTATACAATTATGACACCTTTCCTACTGCCTTCAAAAATATATTTCAAAGGCTGGATCTAGAATACTCTGCTGAGGAGGCCTTATGTGAAATTCAGCAGGGAGTGCAAGACGTTCTAACCAACAAAACCCACTTTTTGACAACTGGCAGCTAAGACTACTTGGGTGGAATGGACCCTTATGACCCTTTTCCGAGAGGACTGAGGGAAGAAATAAAGGATGAGTTGGTTTGTTCCATTCGGCAAGAATCTTTTTTGGAACTCATGGATCAAGCCTTATTAATCGAACATTGTCAGGGGATCTCGATTTCCCATTTTTAGGGTGGCAGTACCTTCTGGTGAACCACCAACTTCGTCCAGAGAAGAGCTCATTCAGTTTGAACCGGCTTGTGGGTCTCTCACTGAGACAGATAGACAATATTATCACAGGTGGGGATTATGCATGTACTATGGATCTTCAGAACACTTGATAAGTTCCTGCCCAGTCCATCCTCAAAGGCCTTCAGAAAATGCCAGGCCTGTCCTTGTGAAGGGAATAAGGATGGAGGTACCTGAAATTTCTTTTGTTGCAGTCTCGAGGGTCTTGCGGTCCTGCTGGAACTTCCTGAGGGGAAAACTATGAAGGTTTTGGCACTTATAGATCCTGGTGGCAGTTGCCTATATTTAGAAAAAAATTGGGCTAAAGAAATAAATATTCCCTGGGTTCTAAAGGAAACTCTATAACAAATTCAGACCATTGATGGAACTGTCTTAACATATGGGTCCAGTCAGAGTAATGGCAGCTCCCTTAAGACTGACCTTTGGCAAACATCAGGAAAATATGTCTTTTGATCTAACTGCTTCACCTAATCATGTCGTAATACTTGGGGTTCCGTGGTTGGCTGGCCATAACCCATATAACAACTGGGAAAGAAGAAGAATCTCCCTCTCCTCCCAGTTCTGTCATCAACTCTGCTACTCCTTTGATGATTATTGGATTCCTAAAGGAGTTGGTGCAGTTTATGTTCCAGATCTTTGGATGAAAAAATCTTCTTCAGGATTTTCAGCCCAATATCAGGAATCTGCTGACTTGTTTGAGAAACCAAAAGAACTGTCTTTGCCCCCTCATTGGGAGTTCAACTGTGCCATCCCAATTCGAATGTAGTTCCACTGTTCCTTTCAGACAAATTTACTATCTCTCTTTGAGAATGAACAGGAGGCTTTAAGACAATATCTACAGGAAAATTTACAAGACGGCTGATAACCCGATTTTCTTCCCCTGCTGGGGCTTCAATGTTTTTTGTACCCAAAAAATCAAATGAGCTAAGGGCTTCAATAGATTTTAGAAGGTGGAACAAGATCAGAATCACAGACAGATAGCTCCTCCCTTTAATCAAAGACATTTTGTAGTCTGTAGAAGGAACAAAGGTCTTCACTAAACGCGACCTAACTGGAGCCTCCTATCTGCTCCAAATCAAGAAAGGCGATGAGTGGAAGATAGCCTTTAGAACCCCTCTGGGCCACTTTGAGTACTGAGTAATGTCCTTTGGGTTGAGTAAAACACTCACCATTTTTTAGTGTTTCATTGACCATAACTATTCTAACAAACTCAACCAATTTGTTGTTGTCTATCTCGATGATATCCTGTTTTTATTTCAAAGACCTTAATGAGCATCATCAACATGTTTGTCACGTTCTTCACAGTCTCTGTCAAAACCAACTTTTTTTAAGCTTGAGAAATGTGAATTATACAAACCTGAAGTAGAGTTTTGGGGTTTTCCACCTGAAGAGCCACAGAGCCGCTATGGATCCTAAAAAAGTCTTAGTCATTTTGGATTGGCCTTACCTTTCTAATATCAAGGAAACTAAACACTTTTTAACAGCAATTTAAAGGTGGATTTGCCAGGTTAACTTGTAACATTACTCGCATCTTAAAGAAAGAAATCCTCTTTCAAGGTTTCCAATGGAATTCATTAGTGGAAATTGAAACTAGCCTATACCTAAACTCATATTTTATTGCATTCTAATGCCACCCAAAAAATCATTGTTGAAACCGATACCTCTGACTAATCAGTTGAAGTGATACTTTTGCTATTTCAAGAAGATGTTGGTTTAGAACACCCTTTTACTTATTTGTCCCACATTTTAACTGACTCTGAAACGAATTGTTCTGTTCTAGAAAGAGAACTAATGGCAATGAAGATGGCCTGCTCTGAGTGGAGACAGTTTTTGATGGGAGCCGTTGATCCTGTGAAAATTTGTACTGACCATTGAATTCTTCAGTGTATTAGGAATATACAATACAGAAACAGTCGGCAAGCCATTGGGCTTATTTTTTCAGTCAGTATGATTTTGGCATCACCCACATTCCTGGTTGTAAAAACATCTTAGCTGATGCTCTTTGCCGAAGGTATCCAGATTCTTCATCCATTCATCGTCAGAATATTCTTTCTCCTCAAAGAATCTTTGGTGCTGCATAATCTTTTTTTGACAAAGTTCAGGCTACCTATTCCAAGCTATCCAAACAGAAGTAGGATCTCATCCGGGGTCCCCTACACAGACAAGGGATATTTATGTTTCATGGAAAATTCATATTTGTTCCTTCCAAGAAAGTACAACTTGAAGTATTGAAAATTTGGTATGATTCTCCAGTTGCAGACTACATGGCTGTGAAATCTACCCTGGAATTGATCTTTGCTCCTTTTTGTGGCCATCTGTTAGAAAAGATACAGGATTTTATGTTGTTACATGACCAGTTTATGCTCAGGGGAAAGCTTCTCACATCCTTTCCATCTATCTAGACTACTTCATCCGCTACCTTTGCCACCAAAACCATGGCATGCTATCTCTATGGAGTACATCGTTGCCCTGCCTCCATCCGATGGCAATGGGGTCATCATGGTTACCATTGACTGTTTTTCCAAAATGGCTCATTTCACTGACTTGAAGAAACTACTTTCTGCTACCACCCTGAGTCAAATTGTTTTTACAAGAGATTTTTCATTTGCATGGTTTGCCGCAAGTCATTATTTTTGATCATGGGCCCCAGTAAATTTCTAGCTTTTGGAAATCTTTTTGTAAGACTCTTCAAACTGATGTGGCCTTATCTTTTGGCTTTCTTCTGCAAACCAATGGTTAGGCTGAATGACTTACTCAAGGCCTTGAGCAATATAGTTGTTGCATTTGCATTTCCACTCAAAGGTACTAGTCATCCTTCCTTGCCTTGGCCAAATTCTGTCCATACTGCTACTCAGTCCTCGCCTTTTTTATATTCATGGTCTTCATCCCAGGACTTTTCATACTGATAACCAAAGTTCTATCATAGTACCTGCTTCTGCTAGATTTTTAGGCAGTTACAGACTGTGAGACACAATCTGTTTAATCTGAAGGATTCTAACAGGAGGATAAGTCATACCCTGATGTTCATCATCAATCTTCTCCTATCTTTAAGGTTGGAGATAAAGTTTTATTATACTTTAAGTGTTTGCCTGCTCAAATCTCTTTGAACAAATTCAAGCCTTGATTTTTTGGGCCTTTCAAGATCATTCACCTTATCAATCATGTGGCCCTCGAACTCCAATTACTCCTGAATTGAAACCCTATTGCATGTATCACTTTTAGCATCAGCTTTCTTTAGCTCTGCCTGTCCTGGTCAATGGTGTCACAGAGTTTGAAGTTCAGGAGATCTGTGATTCTGGAACCTTTTGAAAGACGCTCCAATTTTTGATTCACTGGAATGGGTATCTGCCCAGCGAAAGATCCTGGGAAGATGCTTCCTGAGTTCATGCTCCTGTCCTGGTACAATGCTTTTTTAGAGACTTTCCTGACAAACCGAGTGCTCCGTGAAGGGGGCATACTGTTGCGCCACTCCTGTGGCCACTGCCCTATCTGCCGCTCTCCTCAAACTAAGCCTCAGGCACGCAGGATGCTTTGGTTCATATGCACTTAGAGTGCAGGGAAATTCGCCACTCGGCTGGTGGGCCGTCACATTCTCTGCATCAATTTACCTCTCAGTGACTGGCCTGCCAGTGTAGTTCCTTCCTGTGGCATTCCTCTCCCCGGTGAGGGGGTCTCCATACTGCCATCTTCATGCTTCTGTCCTTCGTCCCTGAATTCCATGTATGGAGCTCTAGCGAAGATATAACTTTGCAATCCAAGATGGCTACCTCCAATTCTGATTCCTTCTGGCTCCCATGCCATTATGGCTTTCTCACATGACTAGGAGGAGTTTTGACTACTCTTGTGTTGCAAAGCTTCAAGTAGTCGTTGCAGTATTTCCCCGCTCCTGGTTTTCCTGGTTTGTAATGTCAGTTCTCAAGTCCTCATCCTAGTTCCTGTATTATCCTGTGCCTCCAGCTGTGTCTTCCAGCCTATGTCTCCTGTTAGAAGCTCTCCATCTTAGTTGGTCCAGTCTGTGCACCTTTCTACTGGGAATTGGGTACTCCATCTGACAGACCTACCATTAAGACCTCAGAAGCTTTTTTGCCTTGCTGGCTTTTCCTCTTTGGGGCTCCTTCCGGAAGGCACCTACTGCTAGGCGCTTTCCTGTGTTGACAGAACCGTGGCTACTGCAAGGGGTCGCCTAAGAAGATCCATGAAGACTGGCCCTTCCAGAATTAGGAATGAACTCCAAAGATCGTCAAAACCACGCCTGAGTGACAGTAGCCCACATTTATCTGACCACATTTTTTACAGACAATATTGGCGTTAGGGGTGAATTTGGCTGTGCACTCCAAGGTGTAGCAGTAGAGGTGCAAAAACTTAAAATGCAGTAGTTTATGTCTGTAATTAAATGGTACATGTTTAACTTGTGCACATCAATATATGCCCATACTGTATCTGATGAAGAGGTACCAAGCTCCTTTTCCAATTCCTGCCCGACCGCTAGCGAGTCATGGAGTATGCTAACCATGATTTCTGAATATAAAAAGAAATAGATTTTCCAGTGTCCACCCGTTGTATAATATAAGAATATAATATATAGAAGCATGAGTTCTTTCGTGGGTTGAGGAAAAATAAAAAAACAGCCTTTGTTGCATAGTTGATGGTAATAAAGGATTTCCCAATGGAAATAGCACACTATCTCCCACCAAGCTCTGCTTGACATGCCCACCCTGCTGATATCTGCTCTGAGGGATGGTGGCCTGCAGTAGATAGTAGACAGCGGGGCAGCGGGGTGAGTCAGAATGTACTCTATATGAGGGTTCATGAGTGCTGGTCCCGATTGTAACCAATACTTTGCATACTGGGCTTGTGCCACCAGATGATAAATGAACGGATTAGGGCTGCCAGGTCCCCAATTTTCATGGGGAGAGTGTATATGGTGTCTCTATAGTTTATTATACACGTGGTTGCCCTGCCTCCCAGATCAACCGTGTGAGCAGCTGTCAGAAAGTCTACAATTGTAAATACAGTGTAATTGCTATATTTTCAGTATCTAAAGTAAAAATCAAAGAGTTACTTTTCAATGCTCTTCTAAAAGTGCACGCCTTGAATAGGCAACGTTTCCTATATTAGGAAAATGAATAAAGGAATCCGCATCAGAATCCTAATGTCATAAAATTCCTGATGTGGAAATCGAGGAAGGACAAAGAATACTTTAGATGGACAAAGAATACTTTATTACTAAGAAACACAGATATGACTCGTTTTCTTCCATCTTGTGAGTCACCAGAACTTCTGTGGGAAGTACTACTTTTGTGAGTGTGGATCATTATTTTCATTGCCTGTCCTTGAATGCATATTTAGCAGCCATAGGTGTATTTGCGAGAACACTTTACGCTTGTTAATAGGCCTAAACTGTCTTTGACCATGACCATTTGACTGTGTCGATTCAAGCTTGACCTCTCATGAGTCTGCTTTGATGCACAATTTAGAAGCTCCTGGCACACGGATAGCATGATTGAGAGTACTAGAGTAGGCAGTTAAATGGAGGAGTTTCGAGTTCCATTGTAATTTGGATTTGCATTCAGTTGATGAAGTGGGTCACATTTTTGGGTCATGGCTTGCTGGGCTCTAGCTGGCTGTGGATGATGCTTATTATGATTGGATGGAGACGGCCTGAAAAGTAGATATGTAGGCAGAAGGTTCCAGCCCGAAGAGATGAGGTGAAGCAGTAACCACAATGAGATTCGAGCCACTTTACAGGCAGGCTCAGAGAAGTTTCACTCACTAGGCATTTGTCTCTCATTTACATGAAAATGGAGGTCTGAGAACAGGGTGACCAATTACCACACAGATGTGCCTGTGTAAAGCATCTCGCTTTAGGCAGCTATAAACCCATTTTGTAATCGGCTTGCCTGATGCTCAAGTGAGCATGGCAATTCAAGCCCATTTGGGCGTAATTGTGCTACATTACTTGTATCCCCTATACTGTAAGAGTAACATGGCATGCTGCAAATGTTTATGACTGCTCTTAACAGTCAGAAACATCAGAGTGGTTACTACATGCCACGAACACGAGATACCTATTTGCAACAGGACAGGTCTATCATGGACCACTGCATCAGCTGTCATTGGGGTATAGAGTGACTCCTCAGGCATGCTGCCTGTGGCCCATTTTACAATGTGTGGAAAGTCATGCACGGAAGGGATCTGTACCCTGAAGATTTCTGTCCCTACTTTCACTGCTGTGTGCCTTAAACCCTCTGTGTGTTTCTTGATGATCACTTAATAAAAAGTTTTGTCTGAAGATAGCTTTGTCCATAAGGAGTTGTTCATAGGTATTTTTTTCAATTTTGCACAGTATGCGCTGCTCAAGTTAATTGCTTTTCCGCACTTACGAGAGAGAAAGAATACAGCAAAATCTGTAGGTTGCTTAGGTTGCAAATGGGAGGTTTTCTTTAAGAGTGTGCCAACCACTGTGGAACGCCTTTCTTTTCAAGTTTCAGAGTTTGCTTTGGAGCTTATGAGAAGCATCAGTTTGTTTCATCTGAAGGGCCTGGATGTGGTGTTTAACATGAGCTGGTAGTTTCAGGTGGGCCCCACCAGCACACAATTTTGGGGAGCCAGTACTTATTAACCGTCATCTGATTTTGATCCAGAATAAGGGAGAGATAAGCGAACAAGAAACAAGAAGAAACGTGACAAAGGGAGAAATCAGCAACCTGCAAGAGTGAGATAAAGGGGCAGGGATTGTCTGCGTCTGGATTAAAGAGGCATGAGGTGGAATCAGACTACGCAGTCTTAGTATTCAGAATGCCGGCGTCAATAGCACTGGCTGCAGGCTTCTGAGCAAACGTTGGGCACTGGCACTGCTTCTTTTACAACTTAAGCACTGCCTGGATGTTGTGCGTCAATGATGTTTCATACGCATCTAGCTGCGGAGCCTTTTAGGCAACACAGGGTGAGGTAGAGAATTTTGAATACAACTTTGGGGCAGATTTACCAATTTTTCATGCAGCGCAGTCCAGCAACCACAAATGCTGCGCTGCGTGAAAAGCAGAGAGGAGGAGAGCGCCAAATTTACTGAAATAGCGCCAAATTTACTGAATTATGGTACTCTTCCCTTTCCCTAGCGCCGGTGCTGAAATTAGCTGCTGTGAGCCACGGAGACACCTTTGCGCTATGATGCACGGGTTGTCGTATGGCCGATAGGGTCATTGTCGATATCGCTAAGTTAGCATGAGCTCTGCCGCCATGATGCTGCTTTTGCGCACGTTACTACATGACTTTATTTTGCAAGACTCTGTTTATGCCTTTCACATGAGAACTGTCTGCTTTGTGCGTTCTTGGTCTGTTCCTGGAGTTTAGTCTGAACACGGTGAGCAAGGTGGATAAACAATGCCCCTTGTTATTCTGTCTGGTCAATCCCTAGCAACTAGACAAAACATGCTAACACAGCTGCTGGAAAACTCGTGCTTTGATATTATGGGGATGCATGTTGGTTTAACACACACTTGGAGAGGGGCCTTTCCAGGGAGAAGAGCCAAGTGGTTCCTATGGTGTAGATATACCATCTAGGCACTAAGGTATGGGGTCTGCTGACAAAGCCCAGAGATCTTCTTTTATATAATAATACTTCTTCTTACCAAGGGGAGGGTGGTTAGGCCTTATAGTCCCTTATCCACTGTCTTTATAAGATGACATCTCCCTTTATAATATATGGACTTGCGACAATGCTGTCTTAGGTTTATGCGTTTTGCTGCTGGTAGTGGCTCGTATACTGCGTTATAGAGCACGATAGTTAAAATAAACATTTTAAACTATAACAGTGTCTCTGTCAATTCATATTGTGGACAAGTACGAGTGAGTGAGCGAAAGGGTACGTCTTGTTACCGCGATTCCTGCGAGAGTCGGGAGTGTTGTGTTCTGGGGTGTCTAATCATTTGCATCTTCGTGATTGTTTAGGAGAGTGAGTGAGACACTATAGCTAGTCGGTCATGGGATTGTGGGTACTGAGGCGGTAGGAAGGCTTAGCCCCTATACACCGAGGTCCCGTATTCCTGTGCATAGTTCTGTGTATGTGCAGAATCCCTGCAACATGGCGCCACCAGCGTTTGGTCTGGTACTTACCTGCGAGACTCCTGAGTAGTGTTTGTGCTTGTCCACAATACCCTCACTTCTGTTTCCGGAAATGGATGTGACGGTGTAACCTCCTATAATTGAAATTTTATAGGTTTTTCAAGCTTGAATTCTAAAAGGTCTTTCTTTTTCTCTGGCCCAGTATTGCGCTGCCGCAAGTAGGCTGTTTTAATATTCTTTTCATTATGGCGGTTGCCATAACGGCTCCAAACCGCGCTCCAGTCACAGCTTATTTGACTCAACATGGAGTCCCTAATGCTGATGCTGCTCTTACTTTTGTTGTTGAGGCGGATGCAGCTCACCGCTTCGAGGTATTCTATTCTTGGGTCCCCTTTCCGGCAGTGGATGGGAATGATAATTTCTTTCACAAATATACTGCCACTGCGCTTCCGCAGAATTATTGACCTTATAGATTTCTTGAAGCTCCGTTGACAGCTTGGCAACATACCATATGGTTTAATGGCACCCTTCCACACCCTTTGACAGCGGTCCGTTTAGGCCCCTTATCAATTGACGGGCCACGTGGCCTGTTTTGGCTGGGTATACCCCACATCCAAATTACCTTAATGTTCCTGTCGCGGACCTACGCGTATTACATATGGCGTTAATACATGTACATAGAGCTGTTATACAGTTCATGTCGCGCAACATACAGGTGGCACCACCTGGAGTTGCTGCACTACCGCCGGGACACTGTGGTTTAGTTATAAGTCCCCTCATGATTAATTCAGTGATGGACAAACGTCCGCAAAATAAGGATGAACTTCCTTATTGGCTTGCTGAAAAATTTGGGCAACTCAAAGCTGTTTTTCAAAATACCATTCCCGTTGAGAAACACAGGATCTTGAGAATGAGCTTGCCAAAAGTCCTTGTTCCCGAGTTAGCTGATTGTAACACATGGGGTCGAGTGTTTGCAGCGGTATATTTGATGTGTTTTGGCACCCCCTCAATGACCGTTCTCCCTTCCGTGATAAAGCGTGTACAGGATGAACACGGGGACGTAGCGGTCCTGGAGTTGGGAATGAGACTGGTGGGAGTGTTCGACATTGTTTGCGATATGATCCTTGCTAATGTGAAGGGTGAAGCTGTAAGCTTACAGGTGGCTCAACTCTTGGAGGCTGTTGCTGACGCAGACAAACAGCGCAAATTACCGAAGATTATTGCTAAAGCATATAAAACCTTAGGGCACAATAGTCTGGGAATTAAGCCTTTTACTCAATCTCAACCTCAACAAAAAGCCCAAACTGAGAAGGATGGGTGCCCGTTCTTTCCTAAAAAGAACTGAAGTAAAAAACAGAGGCAGCAAACCCAGAAGCAAGGTTTGCGTGCTTGTTCACCGACACCTGATTCTTCTGAGCGTACTTATGATTTGCACGACCGCTCGAAAGTTAAGACACCAGACAGATTTCAAGTCCCTCATCAACGCTCTCCTCGTTCTTTGCGGGACACATCGGACTCTCAAGTCAGTGATGGAGAGTGCCAGGATCACAGCAAAGCTGTGACTGGTCAGCAGGGACGGGATCAACCTTGCCACTTTGACCTAAAAGCCAAACAAGAGGGACTGCCTCGTTTTCGACCCCGGTATCAACAGAAAAAAGTTGCCGCTTTAACTGCGAAGTATGCCTCAGACAGTGAGAACGCTACTCCTATATTGGAGATGGGCAGTGACACTCCTCGACAGCGTGGCGGAAGTTACCATAGTGCGGGAGGCACTGCGTCCCTGTCTGGAGGCGAGAGCAACTGATACATTTATTACAGTGAAAACAGCAGATACACGAGTTGCGCCCCCTGATAGACTATATGGCATAGTCCCCCAGATTGAAGGTGATATACAGCGTACAATTACTGTGGTTTTCTGGGAAAATCTCACCACCTCGTATAACATTTTGTTGGCAGAGGCAGATAAGCGTCCGCCATTGGTTTTGGCTTCTTCTCGAGGGGAGGACGTGATACTTCCGAGTTTTTCGCGTTACGTTCCTGAGGAAGCTAAACAGGCTTACGCATCGGAGTGGGCATTGGCCCTGGCTGCGGCGGTGTATTGTAATCAAGTGGGCTGGGACACCGGCACAAGAGATTCCTTTGCGATCTACACCGCAGCCCCAACCACAATATCCAATCAGACAAGAGGCTAAAGCTTCCGTCTGTGACATTTTGTCCCAATTGGAATATCAAGGAGTAATTGAACCCTGTGTATCACACATGAATAATCCTCTTTTTCCGATATCGAAACCGGATGGTTCATATCGCATAGTGTTAGATTATCGAAATTAGAATAGTCATGTTTGTACGTTTGCAGTACAGAACACGCACACCTCTGCGTTAGTGAATAAAATTGTTTGCAAAAAACACAAAACTACACTGGATATATCCAATGGTTTTTACAGTCACAATTTGGCCGACGAGAGTCATGATTTGATCGCATTTAGTGCGGTCGGCAACCAAAAAAGATTTACGCGTTTGCCTATGGGCTATAAGAACAGCCCTGGGGCATTTGCTGCGAGTGTTGTGTCTTTGTTACACAGCATAGACCCAGATGCGTTCTCCTACGTTGATGATATTTATCTGACTGATGACGAGCTCATTCCACATCTAGTACACGTGGATCGGATTATTCTGTTGTTTGCCGACTTTGGTTATAAATTTAACTTTGCAAAATCACACATCGCTTGTTTGGCGGTGCTTTTCTCGGGCTATGAGCTCAACAATGAAGGTAGGGTCGTTGGCCCCCCACTTTCTGGAGAAATGTGCACAATTGCACTCTCCGTCTACTCTGAAAAAACTTCAGTCTTTGCTGGGATTTTTGAATTTTGGGAGGACTCTATGGCATGCCTTTAGTTGGTACTCCCCCAGCAGACAATTACGATCGGCTAATGCTTTCCTGATGCTCACCTCCAGAGTCAGGACGATGAACTGGGGGGAGGAGTTTCAGACATGGTGCTATTAGGCTATGGAACTCCCTTCCGCTCGCTCTTAGGAAGATATCTTCTTTGATTGAGTTCAGGAAGAATCTTAAAACATGGCTTTTTAAAAACTAATTTCCCCTACAGTATGCGGTCCTTAAGCGCCTAGACACCTATGGGTATTAGCGCGCTATAAAAGTTGTTATAACATAACATAACATAACATACATTCCGGATTATGCTCAGCGTATCAAACCGCTTTACGCATTGATACAACCCACATATTCTTCTGCCAGCTGGCTTCCGGAACATACCTCTATTCTACGATCTTTGCAATCTGATCTGCTAGCAACTAATTTCTTGTTGACAAGTGATAATTCTATGAACCTGGTCATACGAATTGTGCCGGGGAAAGTAGGTTTCACTTACTTAACGTTTAATGAAGGAGACACAGTGCCAATTGCATACAAATCACATTTTACACATCAGCGGAAAAGCAGTTTTCCAATGTTGAAAAATGTTTGACTGCGGTCCAAATGACTATTCTGAAAGAACGATCTCTGGCACAGGGGAAACGCATTCTTATGGTTTCGCCTATACCTGCTTTAGAAGCAGTCACTAAGGCGAGTGTACCGAATTCTAAAGCTTTACATCCCCATTGGATACAATGGGCTGCATCTTTGACATCGGCTGATATCACGTTTATCTTTAATCCCGCTCTGCAGACACAGGAGTTTTTACAGTATGAACATGTTCATCCTCCTCCATTGTCCTTACTTCCTTTGGAGCAGTACAATTGTATCATTTACACCGATGGCTCGGCTCAACCGGCCATCGGGCCCAAACATGCTTATTCAGCAGCTTGCGCTATTGTGGCTTGTTCACTTGTAAATGGTGAATTTAAGTCTTCCATAGTACATACACAGGCACTGGGGGACTGTACTGCACAATTGGCAGAGCTGCGTGCTCTAGTTTTAGCTCTAGAGTGCACTGATCCTAATGTGAACACTTATTGTATGCGACTTCTACTACTGTGTCCAGTCTTTTAATGACAACTTATACTTCTGGTCTCAAAATGATTATTGAGACTCCAAGGGCAGTGCAATAAAGCATAAAACGCTTTGGGTTCGAGTGGTGGAACTTAAAGAATGTCTGTCACTCACACAGGTTATTCATACTCTTGGCCATCAGCGTGTGGGAGCACATGCTGTTGGAAACTCTTTGGCTGACGAGGCAGCCAAATCTGCAGTAGCCACGTGTTCCATTGCAGCAGTTACAAGGTCCATGACTAAAATAGTTAATGAAATACTGGCTGCTATAGCTGCTACGAAAGATGGAACTAATTTCCCGCAGGGCTTCCCTTCTAAGCATTCTTATCATCTGTCACCCTAACAAGTTCCTTATGTTACAATACCGTCGGTTGGGGATCGGCTGATTCCCAACATGGACTGCAGGCTTCCTTTGATCATAGCCACACATGAGGGCATGGCTTCGGCACATGCCGGAGTGTCTGCGACTGTTTCTATTTTACAGCAATGTTATTGGTGGCGTGGTTTATATAGACAAACCCGTAATTATGTGCTTTCTCGTGACATTTGTCAACAAATCAAACGATCCACGGTGTCGCGTCCCGCACAAACGCAGCTATATATATATCAAATCAGTCATTTGGCTATGTATATCTTGATCACTGTGGTCCATTGACTTCTGATACTGCATATAAATATATTTTTGTTGCAGTTGATTCGTGCACTAGATTCTTATGGGTTTGGCCACAACGCAGTGCTGATGCTCGAAATGTCATTAGAGATTTGCGTGTCTTTGTCGGGACATTTGCCTGTGGCACCTTCCATTCTGACCAAGGTCCAGAGTTCACCTCTAAGGCATACAAGGACGTGATGAGGTCTTTGGGGGTGCTGGTGCAGTTTTCGTCTCTATGCAGGCCTGAGGGCAATTCTATAGTGGAGCGAATGAACCGTGACTTAAAGCAATCTTTGACAGCTAGAGTCTTAGGAACTGGCTGGCCCATTTGTATGGTGTTCAACGTGCACTTAATAATCTCCCGAGAAGATCTCTGGGTGGGCGGACCCCATACGAAATGCTCTTTGGCATTAAAATGTTTGTGCCAGACCTTGATGGTCTAGACGTTGTGGTGGCTGCCGCAACCTTTGATGTAGATAACCATTCTACTATGTTACAGGACCTACAAAAGACCTGTGACAGTTATGCTACAGAACATTTACCCTCTTCCAATGAAGCCGCATTGCTGATTCCGGTCGCCAGCTGGCTCCCTAAGATTGGAGATCTGGTACGAGAAAGTTGGAGAACAAAAAAGAATTTGGTCACTCTTATCGTGCACCTGTCCCAGTTCTTGGATTGAAGGGTACTCGTACAATGATACTACCACCTTTGCCTGGACGCAAAGAAAACAGATATATTTCAATTGACAATGTCAAACTACACCATCTGGCCGATTCTGAATAGTGTGACTCCCAGTGTTTCGAGCAACGCTATCTCCCTGAATCCGGTGGTTTCTGACTATTCAACTAATGCCCGTATCGTTGAGGGTGAGATGGAGACTTCCATTGACTTTCTGCCCTTTGTGAACCTCCTCCTCCTCCTCCAAAGCTGACGTCGAGTATGCTTATCCTGCGGTTGAGTGCCATATTGAAGTACCGGACAGCCCTTTACATCATCGAGCTGATGCTGCACTGCCTCTGTTAATGAACGTGGGAGCAAGCAGTTATTTTGGGGACCGTACGAGCTTCTCTTATGACTCTTCTTCGTCATCAACTGTAACAATTCCACCGACGCAAACCAATATTTTCATTTCCTGGTTCAAAAAGACTTACCTGGTCCCACCCTGGACCTACATCTGGCTGCTGCTTATAGTGATTTTTCTCTTCATGTCGATTGGGTTTGTGACAGTGTTCTTCTTGCTAATCAATGGTCATTACTTGCCAGAACACTCTGCTGTGAAGTTGGTTGATGGAATTCTGGCTCCCCATACATTGTCCCATATCATGAAACGTGATCAAGCCCTTGTGAACATTTCGGCTTTCCCTGTGGCTGATGGCATAGTTTGGGATAAAGTGGCATTCAAAATCCATGGTCCGATGGAAGTCCTCAACATTCCATACGTGTTTCGCTTTTCCTTAGGAGATGTGGTAACACAGGACATACATTCTGATGATTGGGATGTACAAGCAGTACATTCGTTGTTTTCTGATTTAAAGTATTATGCTGCGTTTGATGCTGAAGATTTGTATTTAAATTCTGCCAATTATGCTGAGTTATTCTGTTGCCAACATTATGGTAATCATTTTTTGCATAAAACAAACATGTTAACACCTGTTTTTAATTTTACGCAGTGGGAACATTGTCCAACTCCCCTAGAGGGAAGTTCCAAAACACTTCAGAATAAGTTCACCTATTTTACTGATTACAACACGTCCAACCCAGAGTCCTATTTCTTTAAATTGAAATTACCATCTCAATCTAAATTTATGTTGACGCACACAAAGTTAATTTATTCAAATTCATTTAGAACTGGATTAGTCCTACAGGGTTATGAACACTGGAAAGATACCATTGATTTGAAATCAATTTGGGGTACCAAGGCTTGGCAGGTCCAGGGTACCGAAGCTTTGCATCGTGCATGTCTCATTCCGACTCAAATATTATTTTTAAATGACACGGTGCACCAAACTACTTGTTTTGGCTTGGCTACAGCCAACAATTTGAATATTCCATCCATTCCCTCATTGGCTGAGTATGATAATTGGTATAAACACACCAATCATACTATCGTCGAACTACAAGCACTGTTTCGAAATGGCGATTTAGATATCTCTGATGTTGACCCCACGGGATGGTTGTTGTGGCAAACCAATGCCAATGCCTGTCAACTGCGTTTTCATATTGCAGTGACCGTTTTCACTCACAATAGACCTTATCCACGTTTCCCACATTCACATTTAGTCACCACATACTCGGTGGGGAAACTGTGTCAGCAATGGTTGCAACACTCTACACAGTCGTCAGTAAAACACCACCTGTCTCTCTTGTCGAGCGACATTAATTTGGCGGATTTTATCTTGGGTCCTAAATCACCAAGATCGAAAAGATTTATCTATGAGGCTTATAATGAATTATGGAAACTATCGCAGATGGAAGAAGCGTTCTGTCTGCGCCAAATTGATAAAGCAAATTTTGAGAAAGTTCTTGCAGTTTTCGACAACAGCATTAATACATTGTCTTCCCAAATTTACATGTTAGATAATATTGTTTCTTCTGTCATTGATATTGTTCAAAGTGATGCATCTGTGTTATACCATGGTCAAAATCAATTATGATCTGTAATGCAGTTTGCATGGACGTTGCAAACTCTCAAAATGGGTAAAGTACCATGGGATTATTTGAACGCTTCTGCATTGGTTGTGCCATTTAACTTGAATGATAAACAAAGGTTCATGTCCATGAAAGACGCTACATACACATCGTTGCACATTGAACAATTAGAACATTTTCCCATTTTCCATAGTGGAGACTGATTCAGCTGTATGGTTAATTCATGGCGTTATTTCTCTGCCATTCTCACTATTTCAGTTTAAATCTTGCATGAAACACTTCCCGATAGGCCGCTTTGAACCCCTGGGTAGTGCGTTTCTTCATGAATTATGGTCCTTGCCTTTCACCTACAGATGTCAATGGGAAGATAAGAAGGTTTTCCTAACAGGGGAGGAGTGCGATTCCACAGTAGGGTATTCCCTAGTTTGCAAACAAGTTAAATTGCCCGGCGCTTGTAACGTGTCCGCTGCTTATCTGGCTTGTTTTTTGAAAGGTACGCCTGTCCCAGCAATAATTCCCACACTCACATTGCTTTCGAATGGCAGTTATCTTATTTTGAATAACCATGACTGCTGTGGCTTACGGGCAGGCATCCCGTATATAGTAACAGTTTCACAGCGTGTTATTTGTTGTAGCAATGTGCTTTTTCCACCCTTGCATTGGATTGTAGATAGTTCTCTTTGGCCTTCCATTCTGACTTTAAAACCAGAATTTAATATACTAAGCAGCCTCAAAGCGCTATTGTTTCAACAGGAAGTGGCTTCGGCTCGAGAGACCTTCAAATTGCAGATAGCGAGAATATCTAGTGAGATTCAGTTACTCCTGAATACGAATCTCCCACTTCATTTTGGGGCATTACTTGCCAGAACACTCTGCTGTGGGGCACTGATACATCAAATATTTCACGCGTCTGACACAGAAGGCCTTGTGGGATCCGGCCTTGTGTCCTCTTTTCAGACAATTTTTGGAGTAATACCAGCCTTTATCCATTCTATTTTTTCCAGCGCCTTCGGAAGGTTCCCCTTAATACTAGCGCTGGCGGCTGGCGTGTTGATACTTCTGCTCCTGTTACACAATGGCTGCCCATCTTGTGGTACTGCACAGACTGCAACTGTACCGTGACCAAATGCAACAACTTTTTGGATGCTTGCCATTAGCGACGCTTAGCGTAAGTTATGGACTAACTTTTCGCTTTGCCTACTTCACTTGCGTGTAACCTGTGTTCTACTGCCGGCGGTGCCCTTTCTATTGGGCCTTGGATTTATGACTCTCTAATACGTCATACGCAGACCCGGATTATGATCTGTTGGTGGGCCCATTACTGGCCCATGACCAGGCCTGTTCTGGGGATGACCGTTTGATGCGTGCAGCTGCACTTGGGGTGTTAGCTGAGTGGAATACCTGTCAGGCTGCACAGTGCCTCTGGCAACAAAGTTTCATCGAATATCACGCAAGTTGCCCGGATATGCTCTTGGAGGCATTGGAATATGAGGAACACATATGTTCCTTCGAACTACTTGACTGGATGGCATCCCTGTTTGCTACGAACCATAGGGATGACCTTTTGGAACAAATTGCATTCTTAAGTTCACAAAATTTGATGGATTTTCCAAATCCGCATTAGTCACGTTTTCAACGAAAAGATTTTTTTTCCTAAATTTTGCAAATTGCTTTTTTCTACTTTTTCTCTCAAGCGTTTGACTCTGCTTATCTTTGGACTCTGTTTAAGTCTTTTATATGCTACGACCTGGCCAGGGGGAGGGTGTCATATGGCCGATGGGGTCATTGTCGACATCGCTAAGTTAGCATGAGCTCTGTTGCCATGATGCTGCTTTTGCGCACGTTACTACATGACTTAATTTTGCAAGACTCTGTTTATGCCTTTCACATGAGAACTGTCTGCTTTGTGTGTTCTCGGTCTGTTCTTGGAGTTTAGTCTGAACACGGTGAGCAAGGTCGATAAACAATGCCCCTTGTTATTCTGTTCTGGTCAGTCCCTAGCAACAAGACAAAACAGGCTAACACAGCTGCGGCTGCTGGAAAACTCGTGCTTTGATATTATGGGGATGCATGTTGGTTTAACACAGACTTGGAGAGGGGCCTTTCCAGGGAGAAGAGCCAAGCGGTTCCTATGATGTAGATATATCGTCTAGGCACTAAGGTATGGGGTGTGCTGACAAAGCCCAGAGATATTCTATTATATATTAATACTTCTTCTTACCAAGGGGAGGGTGGTTAGGCCTTATAGTCCCTTATCCACCGTCTTTATAAGATGACATCTCCCTTTATAATATATGGACTTGCAACAATGCTAACTGTCTTAGGTTTATGCGTTTTGCTGCTGGTAGTGGCTCGTATACTGCTTTATAGAGTATGATAGTTAAAATAAACATTTTAAACTATAACAGTGTCTCTGTCAATTCTTATTGTGGATAAGTACGAGTGAGTGAGTGAAAGGGTACATCTTGTTACCGCGATTACTGAGAGACTCGGGAGTGTTGTGCTCTGGGGTGTCTAATCATTTGCATCTTCGTGATTGTTTAGGAGAGCGAGTGAGACACTATAGCTAGTTGGTCATGGGATTGTGGGTACTGAGGTGGTAGAAAGGCTTAGCCCCTGTACACAGAGGTCCCGTATTCCTGCGCATAGTTCTGTGTATGTGCAGAATCCCTGCAACAGGGTGTCTCCATGAGTGTAGCATAGGTTTTGTACTGGAAGGGTAACCTTTGAGTACCAAATACTATGAGTAGAGTGACTTAAACCATTTTCTCTCTTTGTATGTGTGCTGTACAGTGCAGCACATGTGCAAAGTCAGAAAAAGAAGGAGAAATTAAAGCAAGTTTTCTGACGCTAAACCCTGTCTACTTTACTTAGTAAACTGGGTTTAGCTTCAGAAACCTTGGGTGGTTGCATGGGAACGCCCATGCTCCACCGATGGTACGCCTGCTTGGTGCTAAGTACTGCAAAGCAGCGCTATGCCCGGCTTAGCGTTACCTTCACGTTATTGCCATCACTAAGTTTAGCGCTGGAAAGTAAATCAGAAAAAAAGATTTTTGTGACGCAAACACGGTGTAAAATCTTAGTAAATCTCCCCCTTTATCTTTTATTGATAGCCAGAAGTGGTTTCTGATGTGCTCAGCCCACAGATGAAGTGACTATCACATTTGTGGCTTTTCGTGGTCTATTGATTGCTTTAGGATGTCAAGCTGCTGGACAGTGAGTTGATGTGATCTAAACAAGAGTTAAACGGTGGTCCTCCATTTTAGTGGGGATATAGTCAAGACAAGAAAAGTTTTATTCGATTGCTTTTTGTAACAATCATAAAAGCACATAAGAAAAATGTACAAAGCTTTCAGTTTATAAAAAGATAAAAATAGAACAGACATTTAAAAACATATTAAAAAGTGATATACAATTCAACGTGGTTAAAAACAAAGAATGTTTAAATGACAGTGCGCCCAAACAATCTCGCTCCTTATCACAATGCTTTTCCTTTGGCAGAGCACTTTCTTCAGATACATACATATCCTCCAGGCTATATGCTCATTCTCTAAAAACTGCAGCTTGAATAGAGCCGGGCAGGATTGCCTCACCCCCAAAGCTTTTAAAAGAGGAACCAGCCAAACCTTTCTTAACCCCGTATAAAATGTACAGAATAAAACTAAGTGGATAGTTGATTGGACCGAATGATTGTCACAGGGGCATAATTGTAATTCACGAGCCCAATCGTTCATTTTTGGGAAGGAGACAAATCTATGGACAATCCCCAATCTAAACCTCGTTAATAGCAGTTTGTCATATCCACCAGGGACAAATGCTAAATATGGCTGCATGCTAAAAGTGGTTAGAACCATCTGATGCTGCTGAACGCTGGGCTTTAAAGTCTCCCCAGACAATCTTAACATATCCAGCAACTGGAGACCCTCCTTTCTTAGATTCTTTCTGGAAATCGACTGGATAGAACTTGGGTTAGTAAAATATTCCGGATGACCTAAATCTCTCATAAACTCTTGCACGTACTTAACCCACGGGATCTTTAAGACCCCTTCCAGTTTCAGGCTATCCCGTAAGATCTCCCTGTTTAGCTTGGGCTGTTCTTTTGTCCAGATCCTATGCCAGAGGAGAATGGGTTCCAGTCTTATAAGGTTGGAGATAAATGGGAGTCCCAGCTCAGCATGACAAACATATGTGGAGGTACTAGGTGGAACTGACAAAATATACCTTAAAAAGGTATTCTCCACTAATTGTAACGGCTGTGTATCAACAAAGCCCCAGACCCCCGCTCCATACATTGCGGTGGAAATGCATTTTGCCTTATAGATATGTTTCCTACCCAATTTTTTTGAAAAAGTGGCCAGAGCTGTCGTAGTTCTAATAAACGCCAGCTTTTTAGCAGTGACAGCTTGGGACCATAGATCGTTCTGGTTAAATAAAATACCAAGATATGAAAAACTCTTGGTAGGGGCTATTCTGTGCCCATCTACGAACATGTCTCTGGACCTCTGACTCCCCGTCCACACCTCATTATAAAGGTCTTAGACGTGTTAGTACTAAGACCAAGATCCTTCATAAAATTAGAGAAATTAATTAAAACCTTCTGGAGACCATTCTGTGTGCGGGACATCAATACAGCGTCATCCGCATAAAGAAGAGCAGGTATCGGGCGGCTACCTATTTGGGGTAAATCTTGACCATCCTTGAGGAGTGCCTGCCCTAACCCATAAATATAAAGGTTAAAAAGGAAGGGGGCTAGGACACAACCTTGCCTAACCCGTCTCCTGATGGGGAAAGAGGCAGTGCACTCGCCACCCAAACCAAAGCGAACTCGTGCCTTTGCTCCACTATAGAGGCGCTTGAGAAAGTGGATGATGTTAGGATCAACCCCCATGGTCTCAAGGATCTCCCAAAGTTTACCATGCCTCACAGAGTTGAAGGCCGCAGTGATGTCCACAAAGGCTAAAAACAATCTGCCCTTCTTCGCCCTGATATACTTCCCCACAAAGATGGCCAGATTTAAGCTCTGCTCTATTGTCCCTAGCCCCCCACGGAAACTGTATTGAATATCGGATAGGATCTGGTTATCCTCGGCCCAGTCATGCAGGCGTTCCAAAATAATTCGCCCCACAACTTTGGCCAAGGAATCTAACAAAGAAATGGGCCTATAACAGGCCGGATCCTGACGGTCCCCTTTTTTAAAAATAGGGACAATGATGGATTCCACCCATGACGACGGGAATGAGGCCTGACAACTGGCATTTATTACTTGTGTTATAATTGGGCCCCAAAGACTGATGTTTAACTTAAACAGGTCCACTGGAACCCCATCTGGCCCAGGGGCATTGCCGCCTAAACTTGCTGAAAGAGCTTTGTTTACTTCCTCCAAGGTAAAGTGGAGGTCCAAATTATGGGGGTTTTCTTGTAGAATATTGCTGTATTGAATATTAGAATTTTCCTGCCCATTATACATCGCGGAAAAATGTTTAATCCAAAGATCCTCCGATATAGCGAATTCCAGTGAAGGACCCCCTCCTGGCGATAAAAAAAGGAGCTTTTACTGCTTTCCAGAAAGCAGCGCTATTTTTTTGTTGTGATGCTATGTGGAGCGCTTCCCACGCTTCGTTCCTCAGGGCGTTCTTTCTTTCTATGAGAGCTAACTTATAATCCCTTCTCGCCTGCCTAATATTAATAATGTTTCGTGGTAGGCTGTGTAACTCATGCTTTAGATTAGTGTAAGCTCGAGTACAGTTCGTGTCAAACCAACTTTGGATACCCGCTTTCTTTCGGTTTTGTACATGTAATATTTGCCTTAGCGTGCTTGCTATAACTTGAAATGAAGATAGAATACTATCTGGTGTTGTTGAGTCACTGCAGGCAGGTCTCAAAGGCCTGTCTACATTTTGTTATCAGTTGTTTAGTCACCACTACGGGGTCCACCATGGACCAGCGTAGAGTATAACCATTAGTTTTGTCAATATTGACATTTGCTAGTGTCTGGTCGAAATGATTGACTTTTCCTGGCTTACTAGTAGGAAGAAAGACCGATATGCACAGGGGAAAATGGTTACTCATTGAGTTGTCATCAACTACAAATGAGTGCAGCTTAGGTGAGTGGATGTTTGACAGTAATATGTAATCTATTGTTGAACATAGGCCTCTACCGTTGAAAGTCTGGGACATAGAGATAGGTCTAACACATAAATCATTAGCAAAACCCAAGTCCAAGGTGAAGACCAATTCATTAAACAACTCCCCTATGCCGGAATGGCAAAAATGAGTGTTGCTAATACCTTCTTCAACGGGGAGACCACATGTTTTTACCATCCTCATCGGGACATAAAGCACAATTAAAATCACCAGCCAGTATTAACATCCTATCTTTAACATTGTCATTGCCCAATGATTTCAAGTCATTACCCAGATTTTTCAACACATTAAGAACTCTATTGGCTGGAATATTATTATACAAATAAGCCAGTACAATGCAGTGTGTTACACTTAGATGCAGTATAATTATTTGATAGTACGGTTCCCCTAGGTGAGCATCGATCTTGTTTATTATTAATTTGTTAGATATGTAAGTGCAGAGCCCACCTTTGGCTCTACCATGAGTGCCCCCATCTGCTTGCGTGTTAAAGGTTTTATATCCGCTAATATCCGCTAATATGTATTGATTCTTTCGACCACGTTTCCTGGAAGCACAAAATGTCAAAGTTTAGGATAAAATCTCTCCATAATGGATTACTAATCTTTGAACGTAGACCTGATAAATTCCAGGAAATGATACTACAGGCAGAACTGTCAAATATAGTTGGGGGATTGGCAGTTACCAGTTTGTGGGAGTTAGGGTCACCAACACTAGTGTGTACTTTAACCTTTAGCTTAGGGTCATGCATTTCGAGGATAGAAGCCTGGTTCCAGGGAGTAAAAACGATAAGTTGGGATTCCTCGTCAATAAGTGCTGGGGGTGGCATACAGACATTTTGCACTGTATCAGCTTGAACTGTGTAATCCTGCCTTAAGACCTTATCCCCAGAAAGCCCATGTTGACCATCAGCATATCTTCGACATATCTAACAAATTAATAATAAACAAGATCGATGCTCACCTAGTTGTAAACAGTAATTATCGACCCGAGATCTAAAGATGTCAGGGGTGTGGCCCAGCCCTGCCTCCTTCGGTCTCTGACGGGCGCGGACGGACCCGCCCTTGGCCCGGGCTTCGCCCGCGCGCGTCCCGCGCCACGTTGGGGAGAGGCAGCGCTTTATGCGCGTGTTGTCATCTAGCGCCTCCCCCTCGTTAGCGGCAGCAGGTTGCAGCGCGTTGCACCCTGGACTTTGAAGTCCCACACCAGGGTGATGTCAGTGCAGGCTGGGGCAGAGTGTAGAAGAAATCAAGGTGGCACGAACCCTGGGACTACGGTCCCACCAGGGAATCGAAGCAGTCACTTAGTTATGGCCCCAAACAGCGGTAATCAAAAGAAAAGCACAGGACAATGCTCCCGCGCCGCGGGGGGGGAGGCAGCACTTTATGCGCGTGTTGTCAAATAGCGCCTCCCCCTCGTTAGCGGCAGCAGGTTGCAGCGCGTTGAACCCTGGACTTAGTGGGGATATAACAAGTAAAAGTTTTTAGTTTGAAAAATGACACCGAGATCGGCATTCCAGAGAGTACACAGGTTTCAGATTTGGGTGTTGATTAGGAAAGTTTCTCCAAAAATATGGGGGAGGCTGCTGATGTCCATCTTGGACAGTGGCGGTTTCTCTATGAGTGCGTCGGGGCTCCGCCCCTGTTACATTGCTGGATATGCTCAGCAGTCATCATTTATAAAAAAAAATGCCCATGATCAATGATTTATGAGCTGCCAAAATGGAAAATGCCTTGAACGCGGGGCACTGTATGCCCCAACCTCACCTATACACATATCACCACTAATTGTATTGACGTCACGTCATGTGATTCACCCTCAAGCCTAGCCTAAGACTACGTGTTTGCCGGCTGAGAACCTCACAGCCCTGAAGGCTGTGATGTCATCAGCTTGGCAAAGACCTAGCTGCAAGCAGTAGGGTCCACCCCCTGATGGCGTGGAGGTAAAGTTAGCCCCGGGCGTTTTGAATACAAGCCTGGGATCGCTAACCCTCCACGTCAATCAGAGAGAGTGGAGCTTGTCACCACACCCTTTCCCAACTCGTAACAGGGCATGGGTGGGACCCCTCCCTGTGACAAGTTGGGAAAGGGTGTGGCAGGTGGGAAACAGGAATCGAGTCTGCGCAGACTCGACCACCTCAGGCGTCCCGCGCATGACTCTGCACTCTGCAGTGACTGTGGCAGTTGCCGGTCGGAGTGCATTTTTGACTGCGTCATAGACGGAGTCCAGACTCTGAATTTCCAAATCATCAGTGCCAGGCCAGCACTGATTACTACACAGTGTTGCTTGCTTGCCTCGCTCACTGCCTGCTGAGTGCTAACTTCGTCTGAACGAACTCGGGTCAGTTAGTTCAAGTTCAGAAGCCCAGGTAAGGCCCAGGCGGGCATTTTTACCTTCCAGTAAATTAGTAATATGGTTGCAGATGTGCGCTCGACATTTCACTCTCCTGAGCTTGATAGAGAGGCAGTGAGACAAACTGACTCATTTCTTGGCGATGCAGTAATGTCTGATGAGGCAGTTCGGAGCTGTGCTGATTGTGTTGCATTTTGTGTGCTAAAATCTAGTGAGGGCAGTTAATCAGGATTCAGGAGTGCGTGCTGCACGCTCACACTCCACCTGAGATCGTTGTGAGCGTTTGTGGAGTGGGATTCAGGTGACGTGGTTTTTTGACTTGTGAGGTTTATTTTCATAGTGTGTGCTGTACGTGGAGTTGAACCAAGTTTTTGCGTTTATCTGGACCCTTCTGTATACCAGCATTCGTAATGTATATTCCTTCATATAATTAAACGCTGAAAATGGGCTGATAGTGTAGATAACACACAGCACCAGTTGTCATGCAATCTGTGATTTTTTTTGTAATTATGAACTGTGTTCTGGCAAAATGCGTGTATAAATGCTTAACTCAAGGCTGTTTAATCTATTGGAAAATGGGAGATGTTACCAGGCAGCGGGGTTGCCGAAAGGTAAAGGTACAACAAAGTATGGCGGCATAGCGAGATCTCTAGGCACTTTACTTTTTTGCGCTCTGGGGACTGTGGCAAAAACATGGAGGATTCTGGCCATCTACATCTTCCTTGCACAGGGCCTAAAGTGGATTTGTTCAAGGGATGTGGTCTGCAAGTCTTTTGGGCGCCTGTTGTCCTGTATTCGGCACCGGGAGGAGGGTACTTATGAGCGCTTCACAGGTTCTATTGAGATTGAGATGCTTTGTGAATGCTGCCAGATGCCGTATACAATGTGGTTGAGGGTGTGTGATCGGCGTTGGCAGTGAGGTGCACTGAGCGCTGTGTTGTGCAAGTAACACAATGCCATGGTTTTTTCGGTCGATTTAGAATTGTTGCGGGTATTCCCTGACATGTATTGCTACCTAACTTAAGAGCATTCATTTAACGAGGGCGGAAGGATGAAAACAATGAGTGATCTGGCCACGTTGGGATTCGAACCCGAGTATTAGGTCACACTCTGACCTCTTGCATTAACCAAGCGAGCCGCGACACACGAGTTGCCATCACAATAATTACATTTTATTTTTGAGAGTTGCTATATTGCGCATTAAGGAGCTTTCGTTCAATGCTGTTCTTTGGTGCATAGTGAAGTATGTGGGACGTGCAGAGTGCATGTCCACTATGTAAAGTCTGAAGAAATACTGCACGCTTGTTTCACGCAAGGGAGAATTGTTTTCATACATAAAATATTTTTTTCCTTTAATTAATAAAGCGAACACACAGCCACACATTGTTGAACAGGGTGCTCAGACCAATACACAGTATGCATTACTTAACAATACCTAATCTGCTATAACTCCTGTTAAAAAAGGAGAGCCGGATTATGTGACTCACGCACACTTGCACACAATATCACACTTACCCACACACCCTAAAAACTCCTCAAACTTACACACTCACCGACTAGTCACTCAGGCGCACTTCTTTCCACTCCCACATATATTGGCTCACACACTCCATCCGACTTAATTGGTGAGGAAGCGCATTCGGGAGTCTGTGAAAAGAAGCTATGGGAGATAAGATATGCATATGGACGAGATATGTGTGCTAATGTCTAATGTGGTAGGAGCATAACAGGCATGACTGAGGCACTTTGAAGACCACTACCCCTTCCACATGCCTCAGTAATGTTTTATTCACATTCTCACAATTTCAGAACTGAAACATATTTTCGATATTATTTACAACAAAATCATTGTTACTCTCCATTGACAAAGCCAAAAGTCATGTCTGGTTTAAAATGTATGTCAGTTGCTGGGATATATATCTGCAGGCAAACACTTTAACAACTGCTTTATTAACCTTTTGCTTTCTCAATTATGCTTGAAAATGCACCATTTGCCAACTAATGTTTGAAAATTTGCTCGGGGGAAGAACCCCGGCCCTTTTGCCACCAGATACTTACCCGAACTTTTACGCCACACCACTTTCAAATGTCACCAGCCGCCACTGATCTTGGAGCCATTATGTTTTACACTATTCATGTTTTCTTCCTCTTCCTAATTCCATCGCCACCTCTTGCTTACTTGGGCGTCTGTTGCAGACTATTATCGTCCACTTCTCCCCTGACTTTGGCCGTATGTTCGGAAAGCTGGAAAGTTCATAGAGGTAATATCTGTATTGCTGCTTTTCTCAAACTTTTTAATTCCTTTTATTCTGGGAACCTGACAGATCACTTTTTCTATTGATCGGCTGTTCTTGTCAAAGACTACACACTGTGAAGGTCTCTCTAGATTCCTTCATGTTTGCTCAAGGAAAGGGATGTCACCCTGCACTTAATATTCACGTCAAAGGTGTCAAGTGTTTCCTTCACATGGTCCCAGTTACAAGGAGGAGCCACAAAGGGCAGAAAAAAACATCCTAGCACTATTAGTAATGACTGATTGAAGAGATGAATGTTACAAGAGATGATAAGCAAGGCACCAACACTACCCGGAAACAGGGCTGAGAAACACCTCATCAGATAATCTTCCTGGTGAGAAATCAAAAAAGGAGTACTGTAGAAAAGCAGACAGCAAAGAACAAAAATCATGGGCAAAATGCACCTAAACAGGTGATGAGCATGATGAAAAACATGGATACGAAAGTGCTGTGAATCATCCTTCTCTGACCACAAGGTCTCCATATATACAAGGTGTAGGCTGGTAATGACACCACAGGAAAATGGTTCACAAACACTGGGAAGGTAATCATTTTGAAGATATTTAAGGTTAGCTATGCCTATGTCTTCAGGAGATGAGTGTATCACAAACGTGAGAGGCATGTGAAGAACCCCAGGACTGACATCCTACCTTTCCTCTATGCTCCTGAATTTTGCCAGCCAGGTTCGAGAGCTTGGCCATCCACACAGCCTGCGAAATAAAATACCAGGCCGCTGCAGCCAAGGGCTCACTGATGCTGGCTGGGCAGAGCAGGAGCAGACTCCTCACCACGTGCCAGTGGAGAGGCTCTAAGACATTTTGTTTTTCCTTCTGTGGGTGGGAGGCTAAGGACAATGCCACTACCTCAGGTGAATCCTGTTCCCAGTTGCAATAGTTGTTTTAATTAATATGTATGTTGTGCTTCTCTTCATTCTAACTTATGTTTAAATTGATTTGCTTCTCCCTTTTATGTAGTTGCTAATAATTTCTAAGGCCCTTCATCAGATGAAAGGAGGCTTGAGGGTAGAAAGGAGTAGCTTAGCTCCCTGTTGGTTTAGATCTGCTGATCATCATCTTTGTTGTCATTTTCACCACTTGCTAATTTTGGCCCAACCTCCTTATGAAGTGGGCTTCTAATGTGGTCATCTAACCCTCTCCTCTCTTGCCTTCGGACATATAAGCAGGGCATATGTTCAGGGTGGTGGTGCAGAAGCACACAGCAATCTTGCCAATGGCATGCCTATGGCAAGCCAGTCTATGCCTGCACACAACCCAAATAAGCCCAGACCCAGGACCCCCACTGTTCCTCTGTAAACCAGGATCTAGCTGTTGCCATTACATACAACAGCTCTCAGCTACAAGCCTCGGATCTCATGGCTGTCAGGTTTACTCACCTGTTGTCTGATAATGCTGAAGGAGGAACGTGAATCCTCCAATTCCTCACTAGGTTGCTCTCACCATCCATGACCACTACATCTGCAGAAACAGCAGACCAGGGAAAGGGGGTTGGGAAGAGAGGAACATATGGGTCCAGAGTATCTCATCTGTGTTCCCTCACGCACAAGGCTTGCTTAAAAAACGAGAAGACAAACAATTATCAGCATAAACTCTACCAATCCAAAAAGTACTACACAGATGCTTTCCGTGCCCAAACCTATCAATATTCTCTTACCAGTTCACAGTCCTTCAAGCTGCTTAGACTATATTTTTTTCTTTTATATATTCTACATGGTTCTTTATTGTTTTACTAGAATGTATACTTCATTCGGAAACTCTATTCTTTCATAGAGTTAATACTCGTATCCATAAATACTTGTCTTACTTTGGCAAGAATCCATAGTTACTTTTGCATCTTTCAGTGTTCAAATGTTCAGACTGTCTACGGCTAGACCGTTCTCCTTTGTATCCATTAAATTATGGCCTCTCGCTTTGACTAGTGCTCTGACCTCAAGTCAGTAAAGCCTTCCTGTTATTCATCTTGTTCTTTCTGTTTGTCTTTTCAGGTGATACTTTGCCATTGGGGGACCTTAGCAGAAGGTGGTGGCCCACTCATCATACATGGCATGCCCAGGACTATAGGGACTAGACTTTGAAATGCAAAAACTCAAAACCTGTGAGCTGGTAAGTTCCAGTGCAGCTCCAGAGAGCACCTCCATTCACAAAGTACACTAAACCAAGGCAACTGAGATTTAGAGATTAAATCAGGTTGGATTGACCGTGGAACAAGAAGTACAAAAGAGGCATCATTAGAAACCATGGGGGGTCATGGTGGGCACACTGACAACAAAATGGCATTGAGGCAATAAGAGGATCAACTGTGGCAGATGTAACAGGGGCACTGCAGGCTACAAGAGGATCAGCTAGAGCAGACATAAGGGCACTGACATGACTATGGTGTGGCGATGGTGGTAAGCCTGGCCATTTACACTCCCACCTGCAACCTCTCACTATCGCTACTGTGGGGCCTCACCTCTTCCTCTTCTAATGTGGTCAGCTCTCACCAACTCCTCTCTGTTCTTCATGCATATATTCAAGGCATATGTTCAGGGAATCGGTGCAAAAGCACACTCCAATCACACCACTCTCTGTGCTTACCCAGGGCGCACCTGAGATCAGCACCAGGATTTCTGATAGTGTCATCTGTGATTAAGAATTTAACTGCAGCTTTACATTCATCAGCTGTCAGCCACAAGCCACGAATTTCCCAGTGAGCCTGCTCACATACACTCCAACCTGCAACATCCCAATACCTCTTCTTTGAGATGGTCCCATAACCCTTCCCTTAAGCTTTCATTGCACCCTCATAAATATAAGATCGTAGCTTAAGCACACGTTTCACGCTACTCTTTTCCAGGAAGCAAGCAGTAAACAATAGCTTGTTCTTGCATATAATTATTTTATTGAAAGTATTTATCCAACAGAATCATTGATATAAATGTATCTCTCAAATTCTCTTTTGAATCACATATGTGGTTATGAAAGTTCCCATCACTAACCTGTAGTGGGACATTGTAACTACTTTACTACATCATATGTATCAAGTCCTAAAATCATTCAGACCAAGGCTCCACTCATCCTAAAAGAGAAAAAGCTCACTTCACACAGTCCTGGTTTTCTGAGAATCTTCTTCATCTACATGTCTGTTCCAAACTCTCAGATTTGGGTCAGAATGGGGGAACATCCTCTTATTTTGCTGGCTCCTCAATAAATGATTGGTTTTAAGATGTGATATTTTCTTTCCTATCTCAGTCATTTGTTTTGATGGCTTCCTATACGTCATTTGAATCCTCCCCAAAAAATACCTGGTCCCGACACCCATTCTTCAAAGTTGTGGAATGCCATGAGTCATGACAGCCGTAACAATGGAAAATGTCATGCCACATGGTGAAGAGAACCATTCAGGCATGGCCAGATGCCAACTCTATACTACTTTCATTTCCACTACTGTACCTTCAGCAGACGTCAGCAGTCTCAGGAAAAATGTACAGGTCTCACACAATTTCCTTGACGCCAGCAGTTTAGTAATGCCCTTTCTTTTGAATAGTTCCACCTGAAGTAAGCTGCCTTTGGGCTCTGACAGTCCAGACCATGGGCAGATTACATGTTGTAAGAGGCTGTCATCATCAAATCAAATCATGGGACATTTGTAAAGCGCTCATATCACCCGAAGGTCTCATGGCGCTTACAGGCATCTCCAACTAAAACAGCTGATAGAGGAAAACAGGGTGGTCAGTTGTCAAAAGACCATGTTTTTAGTTCCCTACGAAAACGGTGGTAATCAGCCGTAGCGCGGAGGTGTAGTGGCAATTTATTCCAAAGAGTGGGGGCTAAGAATGAAAAAGATCTTCCTCCATTACGAGTTGTGCGAATTGTGATGGAGGCAAGAAGGTGCTGATTGCTGGATCTGAGGGGCCGGCTTGGTTGATGCCAGTTCAACTTTTTTTTCCAGTAGCAAGGGCCACTGCCATACATATTTTTGTGTGCCAAACAGAGAATCTTAAAACGCGTTCTCTTTCTCACAGGCAGCCAGTGAAGCCGTCTCAGATTTGGGGCCGAGGGAGAACCTGACGGAAGATTTAAGACCAACCTAGCTGCAGTGTTTTGCAAAACCTGCAGCCTAGATAAAAGATCCTCATTTATAGCTAACAGTAGGGCATTACCATAGTCCATGCGATTGATGATCAATCCCTGGACCAATGGTTTCCTTGCTTCCATGGGGATCCATTTAAAAACTTTACGCAAATTGCGCATAGTGCCAAAACAGGACCTAATTATGTGGTTCACCTGGTTTTTCATCGATAAATTATTATCGATTTGGACCCCTAGATTTCGAACCGATTGTTTGGGTATTGGACTGGGACCCAGGATAGCCGGCCACCAATCATTAGTCCAGTGTTTTTGTGCGTTCCCAAAGAAAACTATCTCAGTTTTATCACTGTTTATTTGTAGATGGTTTTCGTTCATCCACCTGTTAACGTGGATCATACAGTCCCTGAAGCGGGCCTTGGTGTCTATGGGGTTTTGACCAAGGGTGACTAGAATTTGAGTGTCATCAGCATATGACATTACGTCAAAGTCGTACAATCTAATCACCCTGGCCAGTGGTGTTACGTAGAGATTGAAAAGTGTTGGGCTCAGAATAGAGCCCTGTGGTACTCCCATCGTGACTGGCCTACTACAGGAACTGATGTTGCCAACTTGGACAGTGGTAACTCGATCCATCAGATAGCTCTTAAACCATCCCAGGGCCTTTCTTCTGACACCAATCTCCCCTAGCCGTTGTATTAAAATGCTGTGGGAGATGGTGTCGAAAGCTGCTGACAGGTCTAGTAGAATGAGAATAGAGGATTGTCCTCTATCCAGTGATAGTCTGATATTGTCCACTACCTCTACCAGCGCTGTCTCAGTGCTGTGGGCGGCCCTGAAACCAGACTGTGAGGGGTCCAATAGATGGTTACTCTCAAGATGATGAACGAGTTGTCTGTTGACCATGGATTCGAGTACTTTCCCAAAGTATGGGAGCAGTGAGATCGGACGGTAGTTGACCAGGAGATTAGGGTCGCAGTGAACTTGAACCATAAGTGGGATCTTATGCTGCAGGGTGTAACATCCTAGAAGATTGAAATGTTTGAACTGATGAACAACCACAGACTTTACTTGTTTTTCCAATAGAGGCTTAGCTCCATCACTCACCACTCCCTATATCTCAGTTGCTGTCCGTATTAGTTATAAAGGTTACTACCTCAATCATCTAGACAAAATGGGAAGAGGCCCACAATTACTATCAGGACACCTTTACCATTTCTCCCCCTCCCCCTCCCCTACTGCAATATAACGATGCACAACATGTTGCTTTTAAATGTGCTTTGTGGTTCCATTATTGAAAAATTCTTCTGTCAATCCTACCGAGCTCAGTAATTACCAGCTCATCTTCTTCCTTCCACTCATTTGTAAAGTTGCAGAAAAAAGAAGTTACTCCACAACTCACCAACTTTATTAACTTCAATAATATCATGACTGCTCCCCAAGGGTTTTGGTCAATGCATGACTGTGAGGTTGCACTGGTCTCCATTCTTGACCAGCATGGTCCAGAATGATAACAGACTAGGAGGGGCAACACTTTTTGATCCATTGTTGCACTCTACATTAATCTCTCACTTTGATTGCAAAAAAAAATGAGGTCCCTGCACTTAAATGTATATCTTCTGTTCTCAATGGCTGCTGACAAGCTGTCACTTTGTTCTCTTTGCAGTTCGCTTTTTGGACCCTTCCCTGTGGCATTCCACAAGGCTCCTCTTTGAGACCCATTTTTCTTATCTATATACTGCTCTTCTTGCCACTTTATTATGATACTATAGTTTTTCATTGATGTCTTAGGTAGACAATAGACACATTATTTTGAATTTAGAGAGCACTCCAGCACACTTAAGACAGCTAACAAAACTGTATCTTGTAGACACGGTGTGCAAATTAGGATTCTTGTTTGATTACACTCTGTATCTTGAAAACATTTGACAATTTAAGATCAAAATGTGGTAATCAGGAAAGGATGTTACTAGCTTACGGCTTTATGGTAAGAGCGATATACTTACCAAGGGACTGTAAAGTGTCCAAACCTCCAAATCAGGAAGTGATGCAACAAGTACTCATGATATTTAATGGGGAACAAATTATAACTTTATCCTACCCAGCACTGGTGAAAATGTTAAAAGGTGTCCTGTTGGATCTTAGAAGTAAATGGTAAATAGAGTTAGATAAAGAACTTTAAGATCCTAAATGGAATGTAGTGACTGGATACCCTTCAAAGGTTTACAGGAATGCAAGATTCAAATATTTGCTCTATATTTATCCACCCAGGACTCAAATTCCCCACAACCAATAGGTAGAATGTATCATATAGGATATGTCCTATGACGCAAACTTTTAAAATGTGATCTGGGACTATCCGATATTGGAAAATATGGGGTTGCAATCAATGATGATATAACAGAACTGACAAGACAAGAAGGCCTAATGGAACAATACATTTACCTACCGGGCTGGATGGTAAGGAATAAGAACATCAAAGGTAGAGAAAAATTATATATATTTAGCATTGTTACAAAGATTCATCACCTTGCAATGAATATCTACAAGGGCTCCTAGTTTTAACAGTGCTTGGAAGATCTACTTAAATGAACAGAAACTTAAAACGTTATAAAAAATAAAAAGTAGAGGAAAGAGGGCGGTGCTAAGAAAATCATACTGAAGTGAGATGAGTTTATACTACAACTAGCAGGAAGAAACTCCTATGATAGACCACCGCACTGGGGTGTACACACAATGCAAATCACTAGATTAAATTAGTGAAATTATGAAGCTTGAACGACATCCAACAGCTCAATGACACATAGGGAGTATAAACAAATGCGGTGCTGGACCACACATCTTGAAAATGTTAAGGTGATATGCTAATTAATGATTGGACCCACGAATATCATGTATCAGGTGTGAACTACTCACTCAATAATTATTTACATATGGCTCAGGGAAAACGACTATTGTTTTCAATATGATAATAGATAAGTCAGTAACATGTTGTATACCCCAATAAATTGCTTTATTTTTTACCAGTGCTGACTAATGCCCAGTATGGATTGTTTGGTTTAAAAATAAAAATGAAAAGTAAATATTGGATATTGTGAAATGAAAGATCTTTGATATGAGAATCATAAATTGCACTAAGTAAACTTTGTTAGAAAACTAATAAGCAGTGCATAAAAAATGATTTTTCAGGTTTTAGACATACTTTCTCAAAGAAAATGGTTTGTGAGAATATTTAAAGCTCACAGAGAACTTTGGCTCTGGTGGAAACTTCTTAATCACATACCACAGTCACATGTCAAGCAGGGTTGAAAATGAAGCTTTGTTTTGAGCACCACAAAACCCAGCCAAGTTACAAATTTGGAGATCTGTGTTAGAATGTGTCTGACTTGTATTTTCAAGTCTAATCTTTAAAGATAACAATTTCCTAATTCTGTTAAATATACATAGACTTCCTTGTTTTAAATACTGTAACAGTTCTAGCAGAATATGCAGCTTTTAATCATTGTGTTTGTTAAGTACATTGGCAAGAAATCTGAAAATTGCAATGACAGCATCCTAACTGTTAAATTGACAAATGTTCTACTTTACTTGTTTCTAAGAACAAGTTTAAAAAAGTGAATGCTTAATGTAAAAAATATGTTATGAAGATGTTTGCTATCTGTTTTCTAAATATAAACAACGTTGAAATATTTTTAACTTAAAGCATTTTGTGCTGCCGTTCTGGAATGAGGCATTTCTTTCCGAGCTACATGGTGTTTCCTTAAATGATTGAAACGAATGCGTACCTGCCACACTAGTAGAAATGATCACAACCCCTTAAAAAATCGAATAAAACAATTAAAAAGGAAAATCAGTATTATGTCTGGTATGCGTATTACCACGCGCACTTGCATGTGCACCTTTCCTCATGTATATATTGCAAGTGCATATTCTTGTTGTTATTTGTATTAGCAGTTATGGCCGTGCCACTGCCATGTTATAGATCCTACGGGAGTTAGGACCGGAAGATGCAAGGGAACAGAACAGGGAGGCTGCGTCTGGTTCCGGTCCATACTTGTTTCAAACTAATAAAGAAGTTCACCTTTCACACCGCGTGGATTGTTCATTACAATTTGGCGATGAGCAATGTTGAAATACCAAGAACCCGCGATTTTAGAAGCAAAAAGGAGTATTTGCATTTTATCGTTTTGAAGAGGAACCCGGATTATCCAAGGGATTGTGAGGATTTTAAAGCTTTTCTATGAGGGAGTATTCATGCACTAGGAATCTTTAATTTAATTTACAAGCACATATTCCTGTAGTTTTACCACCGTGTCTAGTGATCCAGCGGGTTACTAACAACAAGCATTCATACACAGAATACTCACCTGGGCCCATACATTCATACTACGCTAGCAATTTCCGCGGGTGGGTCAGTTGTACTCTTTATCAAAATCCCTGCTACCAATTACTTTTCTGATTGAAGAGTAATGACTTACCAATGGACCCTTTGATAATTTGGAAGTTTAAAATGAGTGACATTCATTACAATTCATAAATTCTAAAATAATCACTGAGTCAAGAAGTTTTAAAATGTTTATCTAAAGTTTTAGCAGAGTAAAGTACAGAACCACATGATACTTAATCGTATATCAAGGATGAAGCATGTTAATAATCAATTATCGATCAATGATGGTTCCCAGAAAGAAGAAGATAGAGACAGCAGCACAACTAAAGGTTGCATTTATATTTACCTAAAAGTGCGAGAACCAAACCCCTTGGCCAAGGAGTTGGGAAAAATAGGTTCCAGGAAGGATGAAGAGCAAAGACCTCCGGACCAGGTTCAGGACAGGACAGGTGACCTCTCTATCAACGACGCCTGCGTCGTTCCCCTCTCTGATACTTCGCTTCTCCTCGATTCTCCCGTGTCTTCCTTCTAATGGAATCCACCGCCCCCACCTCAGGACCTCTCTGGACAGCGGTTCAGCCTGCAATCGATCAGCTCGTCGAGCACCAAAGATCCGATCTCGAACTAACTAATTAGCTAATTCTATATCTATTATACCCTTCTAAGCCCATGTACCTCCCCTTCATGTTGCAAAATTATGGGCCCACTACTTCTGATTGGACGGGGACAGGGGGTTGATCCTCACACCATGTCAATTTAGTTCAATTTCTTTAAGCCTATTGTTTTAAAATACCGCCCCTCACAATTAATACATTTGCTTTATTTCCCACCCGTCTCACGACAAAGTTTATTACAATGTTTATATAAATTGTTTCTTTTCGGTAGGAACATCGTGGGTACAATAGTGTTGGCCACCAGGTCATGGCCTTGGACGACGTCCAAGTTGACTTCATCATTTCCTCTGGGCAGCCTTGCAGGGCGCATGCGCAGAACCAATGTCTCTCGAGTTGCAGTTCAACCGACCCAGGCCCATTTACGAACTAACAAAAAGTCAAAGAAGAAAATATTAAAATCACAAATAAATGGTTTCACTGTATACCCACTCTTTCTACTCTATTCCCATTTAATTATAAATCTATCCCGCATTAATAGCATTAGAATACCACTGTTTTAATTGCAACATATAAGCAAGCTGTAGCACGTGAAAACATTAAGCAGCCATTTTAATACACACTGCGCAGAAGCAAGGATTTCCTCCAAGCAAAGAAAGACGTCACACCATGTGATATGGTTGACACATGCGCAATAAGGTTCCCGCGCTTTAGCGGCCATTTTGGATTTAGACAAGCGTTATTTGTTAGTTTAAACACATAGGCAAGCTTCCTTCTACTTGTATTCGTGTGTGCATTTGTTAGGACAGACATTACAAAGTTTAATAAATTAATACTGTGAGAAGATTGCTTACGAGCAAGTCTCATTGTGAGTTCTTGCTCCATCAATCCCCTCTCTGATGGCATTTCTGAGCCATCAAAATACTACCCACAACCAGATGCCAACTTTTAGCATAAAATTGTCTCAGTTTCATTTTTACACTTTCTATTTTTCACATCTCCTTTCAGTTTCTTGTATAATTCACTTTTCAGATCTTCTAGTTCAATTTCATCAAACTTTCGTTTCTTTCCTTTTCCTGTCACTCTATACGATTAATTCTTTCTACAACATTTGCACCATATTATTATTGACAATACTATTATTGCTATCCCTGCTAAGGGTACTAATATTTGACCTATAAGTCCTTTCCCTACATTAGCAAACCAGGTACCAATTGACGTAATACTATTTGTCAATCTTTCCCAAACACTATCAACTTCCAGTGGTTTTAGTTCATTCTCAAGTTTTGTTATATTCTGTATATATGTTCCAATTTCTGCACTTTTGTCAGGAATGTACGTGCAACAGTGTTTCGTCTTCAATAATTTACAGACTCCGCCCTCTTTTGCCAATATTATATCAAGAGCAAGTCGATTTTGCATAACCATAGATCTAATCGCAACCATCTCCGCATTAATCATTAGAAATCCTCCAGCAGTGTCCGTTGATAAACGATCAACCACTGTAGACAATTTACATATTTTCCTTGAGTTCAGAATTATTCCCACTGAAGGTATCAATGCACCAAATATATCACCTACGATTTCAGAAAAACTAGCTCTTTTATTACGTGTTAATTCACTCTTATTTTCATTGCTCCCAGTGTTTCTTTTTACGTGGTATATTTTTGGAAATACTATTCCAAAGTAACAACTTCCATACCACCGTGCAGGAAGCCTAAAGTAAGCCTTATTCCCACACACATAATAGATTCCAGGAAAAACTGAATCAGTTCCTCCTTTTAGTCTCCAACCTCCAAGAATTAAGAAATTATGCTCACATTCACTGGTACCGATGAAAACGTTGTTATAATCAGTCTTTAATCTATGTAGACAAATTTTCCCTGTCTTTACAAAATCCAGAGCCATAGCAGCTTGAGCCTTGCCAGGTGTGTAACTACCCTCTTTCTCAGCCCAAGGTGGCAGATGAGCCTTATGCTCTGATGCTTTCTTTTGGAAATTTTGTCTTCTATCTTCTACTAAATTCAAAAATATCTTTTCTTCCTCATGTAACGAACATGTTAGATTGCTTCTATGTGCATGTGTTATATCTATTGATTTCATTGTTAAGAAAAATTCTCCCATAAACTGTGCATCTTGACTACTAAGCACTGGATTCATATTCTTTCGAATCGGAACCTCAGAAAATATCACATCTATATTTGAATAATAATACTGAAGTCTCCCTGTATTATAAAACAAACTAGCCAATACACTACATGATATGCCATAAGTTAATGGCAAATGATGATATGTTAGTCCTTCTGCTACTGATTCGGGTAACTTCATACAGACATAACAGTTACTAACTTCCATGGTATCTACATATTGAAACAATAATTTTGTGAAAACATTCAAACTAGTGTCGTTATCTGTTACTTCATGATGAAATTCTGGTTCATCTTCTGCCTTTAGTTCTACTCTATTACCTTTCAAGTTATCTATCCTTCCCTTTGTTTCATTGTTAATCTTTTTATCCATTATCAGAAGGTAGGGAATTGCTACTATCAGAACTAACCACACTACAAGCACCACTACCAGACTACATATGCATATAGCACAGCATCTTTTACAACATTTCCGTTTCGATCTCCCAGAAACTCTGTCATCAGGCATTTTTGACAAGGAAGATTTCTCTTCTTATCTTTATTTCAAGTCTTTTTATGTTATCAAGGTGGTTTTATTTCTTTCTCGTAAGTCAGTTCTGCACTTGTTCCTTCGTCACCACTCTCACTTGATTCTGAACCTTCGTAATCTTCAAGGATTATATAAATCCAATCAGGACCTTTGAATTTGTTGTTCACAAGTTTCAGTCTTTTGCTTTTTCGTTGTTCAGTTCCACTTGTTTGTCCAGTTAGGCTGGTCACTTCGTTTACTTGCTCTGGATCTCTGTTTCTGGTTTTCTATATGGTATTTCACTCTTTTAATGACACTAGGCCAATGATCACCTTTTCTGGTTTTCTTTGTTTGCACTGTTTCTTCACTTCTTATCTCTTCTTCAGAAGTTCTTTTATTTTCAGGTTGTGGCACAATTTGTTTTTCTTCGTTCTCACTTTCTTTTTCTATTTGTTCTTTTTCAGGTCTTATTGGTTTTTCTTCAGTTGCTCCAATGTGAGTTTCTAGTAGCTGATCTTGTTCAGTATTTTCGTCTTCATGCTTGAGATTTTCGTGGTCTTCTTCTTGAATGTATTTTCCTAAATCTAACTGGTCCTGATCAGGGCTTATTGCACTTTGTACTTCTGCAGCCTGACCGCGTTCTTCTAAGCCTGTCTGTCCCTGCTCAAATTTTCTTTCTTCATTGTTGATTTGAGCCCAGTTTCCTTTCCCTATCTGGTCCTGCTCAGGTCCTTTTATTGTTTCATTTTCCTCTTCCTGAGCTGCTTCTTCTTCGCCTATCTGGTCTTCTTAATTTCTTCTAATTTTGCTTTGCTTCTTGTTCTGTTGTAAACTTCTGGTATTTCAACCACTGGTATCCAGTCCTGACTTGTGCTCGGTTGTTCTTCAGCTTCTCTCGAATCTCTCACCTGGGATTCTTCAGCTGGGCAACCTTCAGCTTCCTCAGTTATCGATGCTGTCTGAGGATTTTCTTCTTCAGGGTCTGGTACTCTTTTGGTGTGGCTTACATGAATCCAATTAGGCAATCCTGCACATTTCACTGCTGTGTTCGTAACTAGTATAACCTGACAAGGTTCGCCCCACCTGTGTGATAGACACGTTTCTCTCGTGTGATGCTTCACAACCACCCAGTCTCCGGGATTCAGATCATGCTCTTGTTCAGGCTGCCTGGAAACTGCGTCTTCTCCAACCTGGTGAGAGACAGAACGCACTAGGTCAGCCAATCCTTTGCAATAATCCAGAACCATATCATCAGTTATATTCAGCAGTTTACTTGTAGGTACATGTGCTTGTCTCATTGCTCTTCCCATGATTATTTCGTGCGGACTCAATCCGGTATTTCTATCAGGAATGCTTCTGAGTCCCATTAAAACAAGTGGTAATGCATCTGGCCAATCTAGCGATGTTGATGCACACATTTTTGCCAGTCTGGATTTTATTGTGCCATTCATTTGTTCAACCACTCCAGAAGCCTCTGGACGATATGCACAGTGCAATTTTTGCTCAATTTGGAATGCTTCACAGATTATTCTGATTACATCATTGTTGAAGTGACTTCCTCTATCTGATTCCAAAGTTACTGGGAAACCGAACCTAGGAATGAGCTCTCTTAGTAACAACTTTGCGACTGTAATACTGTCATTCCTTCTGGTAGGGTAAGCCTCCACCCACTTTGAAAACAGACATACTATGACAAGTACATATTTCAGTCCTCTACATGGTGGTAACTGAATAAAATTAAGCTGTAATCTCACAAATGGACCCTCTGCCTTTCCAATTTTTCCAAAACCATTTATTGTTTTTCTTCCTGGATTATGCATTTGGCAAGTTAGACATCTCTGGCAAAGACTCTCTGCTGCCGCCCTAAACCTTGGCTTATACCAATTTTGTCTGAAAAGTCTAATCATAGCATCTCTCCCTACATGTGTGTCTCCGTGATACATTCTGGCCATTTGTGAAATCAGACAGTCGGGCATGACTGGTCTGCCATCGGCATAAATCCACACATCGTCGTCTCTTCGAGAACATCCCATTTTAATCCATGCATCTCTTTCACTCTCGTCAGCATCATCTTGCAGTCTTTTCACATCATTCCATGTTTCAGGTGGTGCATATAGCATAAGTTGGCAGCTGATTCCCATCCTTTCAACCCTTTTATTCACTGACAATCAATTTTTGGCACAATGTTGAGCCACCAGATCTGCATATCTGTTGCTGACTACCACCCAGTCATCTCCTGACTGGTGTGCGGCACACTTCACCACAGCCAATTCTTTTGGTGATTGTATTGCTTCCAGCAGTTCTTTTACAAACTGTCCATTTTTAATAGGGGATCCTGAAGAAGTCATGAAATCCCTCTGCATCCATAGTTGGCCAAAATCATGCACAACCCCGTAACCATATTGACTATCTGTAAATATAGTTACTTTCTGATTCCTCCCAATTTTTCAGGCTTTAATTAAAGCGATTAATTCAGTTACTTGTGCAGATTTGACTCCTGGTAAATAGGATGCTTCGACTATTCCAGTTAATTCACATACCGCATATGCTGGACTTAGTTTACCATCTTCGTGCCTTTGGCATGAGCCATCCACAAACAGCTCCCTGTCTGGGTCCCTGAGAGGCAGTTCCTGTATATCAGGACGTGGTTTTGTGCACAATTCTGTGTCTTGTAAACAATCATGTTCCTCTTCATCATCTTTGACCTCCTCATGATATGGATCTGGTAGTAAAGTAGCAGGGTTTACTATTGTGCACCTGACAATAGTCACATTTTCAGCACCTAAGATTATTCTCTCATATTTAGTCAGCCGACTAGGAGTGAGATGCTGAGTTCTGGTTCTTGTCAACAGAATCACAACTGAGTGTGGGACAAACACCTTTACAGGATGTCCCATTACAATTGATTCACTTTGTTCAATGCTCAAACATGTAGCAGCTACTGCTTTTAAGCAGCCTGGCAACGCTGCTGCCACTGGGTCCAACGTAGCAGAAAAATATGCTATAGGACGTCTGTCTAAACCATGTCTCTGAGTTAGGACTGAAAGTGCACAATTTTCCCTTTCATGACAGAAAAATGCAAATCCTCTTGTATAGTCAGGCCTACCTAGGGCAGGTGCTTCACATAAAGCACTTCTCAATTTTACAAAAGCTCCTACACTTTCATCATCCCATTCAACTGGGTCCTTTGCCTTCTTTTTCGTCATTTGAATCAATGGTTTTGCTAGCAGAGAAAACCCTACTATCCATTGTCGACAATATCCCACTATTCCAAGGAACATTCTCACTTCTCTTTGTGTTACAGGCATTTGCATTCTTTTGATTAATTTTACTCTTTCAGAGGTTATCCTTCTTTTTCCCCTCTCAATTTGGTGTCCTAAATATTTAACTGCTGTCGTACAAAACTGTAGTTTTTCTGGTGAGACTTTATGCCCTTCTTCAGCCAAGTGATTTAATAGTGCAATGGAGTCGACAACACAGTCCTCTCTAGTGTTAGATGCCACTAGCAGATCATCTATATATTGCACTAGGACTGAACTTCCTGGCATTACTAGCTTCTCTAAGCACTTTTTCAATATCTGATTAAAGATGGAAGGACTTTCCGTGTACCCCTGAGGAACGCAATTCCATACATAGACTTTGTTCTCAAATTTGAATGAAAAAAGATACTGGCTATCTGGGTGCAATGGTATGGAAAAGAATGCTTGGCATAAGTCAATCACAGTAAACCATCCTGCACTCCAAGGAATCTGGTATAGGATTACTGCAGGATTTGGCACTATATGACAACAAGGTTCAACAATCTTATTTATTTTGCGAAAATCTTGAACAATCCTATACTTTCCACTAGGTTTCTTTAAACCCATGATTGTTGAATTACAAGGGCTACTCATTACTTCTTTTAGTATGCCTTGTTGTACCATTCTGTTAATTTCCTCAATAACTCCTGCCTTTACTTCTGCACTCATTTTGTACTGTCTGGTATTTGGAAAAATTGCACCTTCTTTTACAATGATTTTCACTGGGTCTATTTTGGCCATAAGTCCTACTTCTTTTCCTGAGAAATCTCATACTATGGAATTTACTGTAGTTCTTAATTCTTCAGGTAATTCATCTTTTGTTATCAAAGAGAACATCTCATCTACTTCTGTACCTTGTTTTGCAATCATAAATTTATATACATGGTCTTCATCCGGGGTCTGAACTGCCACACCATCCGGTGTGCAGAAAATTGTGCAATTCATTTTACACAACAAATCTCGGCCCAATAAGTTTACTGGACTGGAATCACATACTACAAACTGATGCATTTCTCTAAAATTTCCAATTTTTACTTCCATTGGTTCGGTAAGAGGTGTTCTAATTTTACGATTGGCTACACCCACTACTTGGATAGCTTCTCCAGAGAGAGGAAGGTCTGGGATGTCTGCTGTTCTCACAGTAGACCTGGTAGCACCAGTGTCCAAAAGGAAAGTGATATCATTACCTCTTACTTTCCCTTCAACATATGGACCTGACTGATCTACCGCCAAGGATGCGCCAAGTACGCACTCCTTCTCCCCCTCTCCTAGGCACCGTCATTGATTATATTGACAAAAGTCATCCTGTAAAAGAAATTGTGAGGTTACATAGTCATTCTTACCACTTCCTCCTTGATATCCGACGTCTGTACCGTGCTTTGCTTTGCTTACATTACCCTGTATAGGTGCAGGTGGCAACTCACTCTGAGGATTTACACCCTGCTGTGAATCATTCTGCGTCTGTGGATTTAAATTATGATTTGGGCCATTATTATTTTGAATCTTTTTACATTCGTTCTTCCAATGCCCCAACTTTCCGCATCCATGACAAGGAAATTTCTTTTTAGCCTCTTCTCTGCTCATTCGTCCTCTCACTTTACCACCATTTCCTGTGTCACCATTCGTTCCAGAATCTTTTCCCTGATTATCAGCTGGATTATCCAAATTAATTCCCTGTCGCTCAGCCATTTTCACCTGAGCCCACATCACCTTCTATTGCAGTTTCTTGTGCCTATCTTCAATGAAGTCTCCACAATATTTTGCATATTTCAAAATTTCGTCAATGGGTTTCCCTGCCAACACAACATGTGCTGCTTAATCATCTGACAAATCTCTGGCTTTAAACCATAAACAAATCGGTAGACAAACTGACTCATGTTTTTATCTCCAATATCCTCAAATCCACTATACTGTTTGAATACCTGTAATAGACGTTCATAGTAGGCATGTACCGATTCATTGGCTTCTTGGGTAGTCCTGTCTATTTTCACCCAATCTGTTTCTTTCGGTGGTATTTTCCCTTTCAGGTAAGTTATTACCTGCTGATATTTTTTCATTACATCATTTGATGGAGCACCTGTCTTTGGATCTCTAGGATACTTTTCACTCGGCCAATCAACTGTGATTTTACAATCTGTCCACAAATCGGCAGGTACCACTATGTCGAACAAACCATCCAAGTCCTTCAACAATACCTTTGACACTTTTACAAACCTCTCAACCTGCTTGTACCATTCAATTGCCTTTTCTCTCAACTTTGGAAAATCATTTGTAAATGACAAAATATCCTGTCTACTCCAGGGGACATGAACATAACCTCCTCCAGGTACTTCTCGCATTGGGTACATCTGATCTGCTTTCAATGTTTCTTTCAATAAATATTCAGAAGTTGTTCTACTGTATCGTGCCTCTTCCTTTTTCTTTGTCCATCTAACTTTCCATTTATCTAAATCTCCCCATTTCTGCAAAACTGACATTAATTCTTTCACTTGTAGTTTTCTTCCAGAGGTATTCATGTTTTCTAAGTCTTTGTCAGAAAAGTCTGCTCTATAGGGTTTTTGTAATACCTTTGACTTCCCTATTTCAATTCCCATCTGTAAAGCCAAATCTGATAATTTCTCATGGAATATCTTTACATTTCTTGTGATACTTCTGCATACGAACAATAGTTCTTCTTCATCATAAGTATTTAGACGATCTACCCCTACATTTCCTGCTATCATTTCTTCTAATTCGACTTTTAATTTGTAGATGTCCATGATCTTTGGGGGTGAACTCTGTTTGTCTGATCCTTGTGCCCACCTTTCTAAATCTTCTGGCGTTACTACTGTGGCACTTTTGGTTCCCAATGAGGTTACTATATTTACATCTTTGGAGCAACCAGGTGTTATTCTTCTAGGAGTACTATTTATATATCCATTAAGGATATCATAGATTCACAATCACTGAATTGATCATCAATTATTACAGGTTCTGGTTTTGGGATTTCTACAGGTGTAGGCATAGTTAAAGGCTTTGGACAATTTAGTTTGTCACCATATAAGGGAACCACTGGACCGATTGTTACAGGTATGGTCAGGGAATCAGGATGTACATTCAGCTGTGTTATTTTCTGTATCAATTCTGCTCTGTTTTTATCTATAGCTTCCTTTTCCTTATCCTGAAGTACCCTATTAACTGGGGGATTATGCAATACTTGCGGTACCAATGGTGTTCTTAACAGTGGTGCGCTTGGGGTGCATCCACTTGCCCCCTCCTGATATGGTGGCGGGTTCTTTAATATTTCTTCCATAAACTCATCTTCAGAATCTCCAAATCCAGTCAAATGTTTTGTCTTTTCGGTGCATTTGCTCCCTACCGATTCTTCTGCCATTAATATTGGATACAGACCCTCTGTAAGCATCGCTCTTCTCCACTGTTTCATCTGACCGTCCCTTGACTCATTTTGATATCTAGGGAAAAATCCCCGATAACCCCTATTACTTCTGGATCGGTCACGTTCAAATGCCTCTGTTTCCCACTCCTCTAATGCTTCGTATTGTGTTAATCTTGGTCTGGGTTCTAAGTCATTCATCCTTAATCTTAAATTTTGAAGAATTCTCCCATTGAAAGTACCATTCTCGGGGAATGCTAATATTCCATCATTTTTGGTACATTCTATCCAATTTTCTATCCAAACACAAGTATGATAACCTCTCTCCATCATCATGAATGAAGCGGGCGTTTTAGCTGGTGGAATGATAATTCCTTCTCTAGTTTTGATTGGTTTATCCTTCTTAAAATAATTCTTAACCTTTTGCAGAAATGACATTTTTCTCTTCTCTCCGTACATTTTTGGTAAATCTCTGTGTATAAAATTATAATCTGCAAAACCTAGGAATCTCCTATCCGGACGAGTTCCTGTTAAAGTCGGATCGCGTTTCCACATACAATCTCCACTATCCACTAGTATTTTGACTTCTATTCTGACAACCAATTAAATTCCAGCTAACATTTGTCTCTGAACCAATCCTATCGCGGCCTTTCAGTGACGTCTATTCTGACAACCCCTCCTTTACAATCTGCGCTTTTCTGTCCCTCGCTGTTTCAACCAATCCCAGCGCGACACCTGTGACGTCAGTATTACTCCTGACTACTGACCCCTCCTTTACAAGAGTCGTTCCACGCCCGTTGTTTCAACCAATCCCAGCGCGGCGTTCATGACGTCAGCTTCCTCTCCGGCAGCTAACCCTCCCTTTACAAAATCGTACGCAAAATTTTATTTTCCCTACGCTTGTTATTAAAATTCAGTAACAACATAAAACATTCGCTATCGTGCCAGTTTCTCTAAATTGGAAAAGATAGTTTCTCTCACACTTAGTAAAACCTTTCCGTTTACTAAACATACACTACGAGTAAAACCCTTCCGTTTACTCTCCACATAAGCTTCAGAAATACCTGCTACTTCTTCAATGTTACCCTTTCTAGGTGATATAACATCAAATCTTTACCAGCGTATTCCTTTGCTATTACTCACACGCATAGAGTCCCTAACAAGTACTGATAGCCCTACTTAACTTTTCAGTACTATTTCTGCCTGACAGATAACCTCACTGCAGTATGGCTTCCACTTACCATCCGCTATTCAATTTTCCCCGGGGAATTCTAGACAACATAAAACAAACCTTTGACCAAACGGATGTTAGTTTATAAAAATAAAATTCTCATTACCCAATTAACAAAGTACAACCATCCTCTGATAACCAGAAAACTGATCCAGCGGGTTACTAACAACAAGCATTCATACACAGAATTCTCACCTGGGCCCATACATTCATACTACGCTAGTAATTTCCGCGGGTGGGTCAGTTGTACTCTTTATCAAAATCCCTGCTACCAATTACTTTTCTGATTGAAGAGTAATGACTTACCAATGGACCCTTTGATAATTGGGAAGTTTAAAATGTGTGACATTCATTACAATTCATAAATTCTAAAATAATCACTGAGTCAAGAAGTTTTAAAATGTTTATCTAAAGTTTTAGCAGAGTAAAGTACAGAACCACATGATACTTAATCGTATATCAAGGATGAAGCATGTTAATAATCAATTATCGATCAATGACGGTTCCCAGAAAGAAGAAGATAGAGACAGCAGCACAACTAAAGGTTGCATTTATATTTACCTAAAAGTGCGAGAACCTAACCCCTTGACCAAGGAGTTGGGAAAAATAGGTTCCAGGAAGGATGAAGAGCAAAGACCTCCGGACCAGGTTCAGGACAGGACAGGTGACCTCTCTATCAACGACGCCTGCGTCGTTCCCCTCTCTGATACTTCGCTTCACAATTAGTACTTTGTGCTACTGGCACGTAGGCGCCCTGTGAGTGAAACAAAACACTTCAGGCCTTTCCCGTTGTAGGCACTGCTCAGTTCTCATATCTTTGGCTAGTAACGAGTAAGAGTTGGGCATTTTGTTGTTGAGAATTTCCACAGATTATTGGGTTTGGGCAACTAGACTTTTAGCTTTAGACCGGGAGATCTTCAAAAATCTCAGTTAATGAGCAAGATGTGGCTATTATCAAAATGTACATGTCGGTTTTAATATCAGTTGTGCACGAAATGCCTAAAGAAATGGCACAAAAAATAACTTATGTACTTGCAGAACTTGCATGTATGTCATCTTTTGTGTTGGTATCATAGATATGACGTTTATAGGTGTAGAATATGGCCTCTTTTTAGGTCTCGCTTGAGCCAGCGCATGCACTGGTCTGGCGAGACATTTAGTGAGTGGGGGCTTTAGAAATGCGACCACAAGCTTTTGCTTGTGGCCTAAGGCTTGCTGTTACGCGCGTGTGCACGCGCACAGCCGCCATCTGGCTTTCCTCTCTCGTCATGGGTCATCAGCTTTCAAGATACGAGAGCTTTCTTTCACATTCCTGAAGTCGATAGCTTCCTTTTCATTTGCGTTACTAAGCAATCCTGGGGGGAGCCAACTGTTAAATTAAATGAATCAGGTTATTCGTGTTTACAAGCATCTCCTGAGAAACGCGGCGAAACTTTCAAACGACGACATTGTTTCTGTGGTTTGAAAGCTTCGCCGCGTTTCTCAGGAGATGCTTGTAATCAGATTTCAAGATACGAGAGCTTTCTTTCACATTCCTGAAGTCGATGGCTTCCTTTTCATTTGCCTATATATCCCTACCTCTCTTCTACCCCTCTACCTCTACTCTACCTCTCTTCTACCCCTCTACCTCTACCTCTCTTCTACCCCTCTACCTCTGTTCTACCCCTCTACCTCTCTTCTACCCCTTTACCTCTCTTCTACTCCTCTACCTCTCTTCTACCCCTCTACCTCTCTTCTACCCCTCTACCTCTACTCTACCTCTTTTCTACCCCTCTACCTCTCTTCTACCCCTCTACCTCTCTTCTACCCCTCTACCTCTCTTCTACCCCTCTACTCTACCTCTCTTCTACCCCTCTACCTCTCTTCTACCCCTCTACCTCTACTCTACCTCTCTTCTACCCCTCTACCCCTCTTCTACCCCTCTTCTACCCCTCTACCTCTCTACTACCCCTCTACCCCTCTTCTACCCCTCTTCTACCCACTGTAACTTGCAAAGACACTGTGTCACGGCAGCATCACTCAGCACCACCACAGCATCACTCTGCACCATCACAGCATCACTCTGCACCACCACAGCATCACTCTGCACCACCACAGCATCACTCAGCACCACCACAGCATCACTCAGCGCAACAGCAGCATCACTCAGCGCCACCACAGCATCAGTCAGCGCCACCACAGCATCACTCAGCGCCACCACAGCATCACTCAGCACCACCACAACATCACTCAGCACAACCACAACATCACTCAACACCACATCAGTATCACTCAGCATCGCCTTTGCACTAGTACACCAACACATCATCATCACTCAGCAAGACCTAAGTATCATTCAGCATCACCTCAGCATCGTCTCAGCACCAGTCACCACCACCACTACCACCTCAACATCACTCAACACCACCTCAGCCTGCTCTCGGAATCTGCCATCTGTTGATTCTCCCTAGCGTCTGGCCGCTGCTAGTGTTATAATACAGGTACTAGTTCACAACCTTCAACCTCGAAATTGTTTATGCCCCCTCAAAAAAAAACTTTAACAAACAACCATTGGAATAGGCAAAAACAAGTTGCCAGCATTGCAAGAACAAAAGAAAAATGAGGAAATTTTTTATTGTACATACATTTTTTAATATGGTCGTTCTGTTGGACATAATGCCTTTTTGGTGATATATAAGGTAACAAAAATGCTTCTGGCACTTTTTTATTACAACTTTTCAGCATGCTGCACAGCAGCCACACTTCTCTACAGCACAGCTTAAACACATTGGCAAAGTCAATAGGTCTCGCTTTTGGGACCTTATAAGTATTTAGTTATGCAGCACAATATCCTTGGTGCAACAACATCAACTGTTGCATGACTAAACACTTATAAAGTCCCAAAAGCAAGACCTATTGGCTATGCCAATGCTTGTTCTTCTAAGTGTTGGCTGCACGTGGGCCTGCAGGAAACAACCATTGGAAACTGGGTGAATTACATTTTCTTTTTGTTTTATTTGGAGCATTTAGGGTAAATTGGGGTCTCCATGTATTTCTTGTTGATTTTAAATTGAGGATAAGTGAACTAGTCCCTACTGGATGAAATGAGGACACTTGTCCAGGACTTAGCTTTCAGCAGTTGCCCCCAACAGTATTTCAGCGAACTAATCCCACTTTGGGTGAAGAAGGGACACTGAATTTCCTTTGTAAACTTCACCATGGCTACACAGAATTTTTCTCTTCAACCACTGCAAGTGTTGAGGCCGGCGGGGGGAAGTCCATGTATGAAATTGGTGGAGTGGAAAGCATACTTCCTAAACTTCCTTGACACTATGGATGAGAATAGAAAAATGGGTCCAGCACGGAAAAATATTTATTTTTTACGTTCAGTGGGGCCAGAGCGTTTGAAGTTTTATTAGGAAATGTCTAAAACACCTGTTGGTGGGGACATAAATGTGTTTGAAGAAACACTTAAGGATTTTGATAACCATTTTGCACCAAAAGTATGCATGGGTATTGTGAGATATAAGTTTTTTAGGCAAGAAACAAATGAAGCAGTAGACGAGTGTGCTGCTGCATTAACGAAAGCTGGCGAGTGTTTATAAGCTTGATTATTTGCAGGAGCAGCTCCTTAGGGATCAAGTAGTTATGCATACCAAAGATCAAGCTATACAGGAAAGGCTATGGATAAATGGAGATGCTGAACTTAAGGATCTTAGCCATTGTAAGGAAGGCAGAATTGTCTAGTCATAGTGCCAGAGCATTGAAAATGGAATGTAAGGAGTCCTCTGAGTAGATTGTAACCAAGATTAGAGCCAAGGCATTAAGCAAATCTAAGAAAGAAGTTGCTAAAGATCAAGAGTACCCTAAAAAGAAAGTGACTTTAAGGTATTATCGATGTGATAACAGTTCACATCTTACATCCAGTAAGTAAGTAAGTAAGTAAGTATTTTATTTAGCATAGTTACTTAAAACCATTGCTACAGAGTATCTCATGACATTTCATTTATAAGTTACAATTTAAAAAAATAGTATAAAACAATTTGCTAAAAATCAGTCAAATCTGTACAAAATATTTGTTTAGCAGCATCCGACTCAGTTCTTAATGACTATAATGTTGTTCTGTCCAAAATTAGCGACCAGTGGTCGGCATCTTGATTTTGTGGCATTCTCTTCTCTGCTTGTCTCAAATATTTTACTAGGCGGCAGTTCAGCTGTGTGTCCCCTGGTGCAAAGCATGCCAGCACGGCCTGCCTCGTGTGCGGATGCCTCTCTGGTTAAAAAGTGGCTTTAATGAAATGAAAATCGATATTTGTAAAGCGCGAACTGTCACTCCGAAAGGAGCATCCTGGCGCTGATACAGAGGAGATATCGCACTCTGAGTGTCTTAGATAAGAGAGAGGCAAAATTTGTCTGTTGCTCCGAAGATCCATGTTTTTAGAGCTTTTCTATACTGGGTTTCAGTTTTATGCATTCTCAATTGCAGAGGTAGTAGGTTCCAAGCTCTGGTGCCTAACACTGCTATAGTTTTTCCTCCTTTGGTTTTGCATCGGAAGTTGGGAGGTGAAAGCAGGTTAGCTGATGAGGACCTGAGAGTTCTGTTTGTAGTATAAGGAGTGAAACGAGATGAAAGGTATTTTGTTCCTGTCTTGCGTGACGCCTTAAAAGTGATTAGGAGAATTTTGAACAGAATTCTCTTGTGTAGTGGGAGCCAGTGGAGGGTTCTAAGAGCTGCAGAGGCAGAAGACCTTCGTGGAAGTCTTAAGACAAGCCGTGCTGCTGCGTGTTGGACCACCTGGAGTCTTTTTACTGTTTTTTTGCTGGCTCCTGCTAGGAGGCTGTTGCAGTAGTCAAGACGCGAGAGAATTAACGCGACTGCTACTGATTTCCTTGCTGCAAGGGGGATTAAGTCAAAGAATTTTCTCAGGGATCTTATAATACTAAAACAGGTCCCTGCTACCTTCACTGCATGTGGTTGGAATGTGAGTGCGGAATCAAACTGCACTCCCAGGTTTCTTGCCACTTTCACAGTCTCCGGCGGGAGTGGAGCCGTTTCCGTTCCTGTGTTAGTTCTTTGCACGTACAGAGCAGATGCAGCATATCCTCTTGCGCTGTGCCACACAGGCGACAGATGGAATCGGATTGATTTTTAAGCCAATGTGGATAGTGCTTTATGCATGGTAGCAAGTCAAGTCGGTACTTCAGGAATTGTATTTTAATGGATTTGGCAAACCCTAGGGCTAGGTATTTTTGAGCAGCCGGAGAGGTATAGGAGCTCAGGACCATCCAGCCGTGCGATCTTCTGGATAGGGCTGCCTTGTCTTCGATCCAGGATTGGCTCTTTACTGTTTTCTTTGTTATTTTTTTGAGAAGGCAGTGGCTTATAGATGTTTCCCAAAGCTCGAGGAGGCCCAGGGTGGTCAAGCTTGCTAGTAGGTATTTTGTTGCTGGTGATGTTTTTTTCTGTTGTAGTTCTAACCACAAATACCAGTTTAGGGTTCCTGGTTTTGATTTTCTTACTTTGTCCCAAAAAATAACTGTCGCACCTTGTCTTGCAAGGGTCTATTTTTGAACAACAAACTCGAGCCTACTCTGTGCTGGAGAGACTCTTGTTGGTAGACCAAAGATTATTCTGTACACTTTTGCAACCACACCATCCAAGATTTTGGAGTCCCTTCCCCTCTGTGCCTCGCTCCCGTAGGTTATTGTAGGCAGGAGTTTTGCCCGTATTACTTCGACCAGTGGGGCAAGTGAGGGGCCACTCAGTTTGGAGTTAAGGTTTCTCAATGAAATTGCTAGGGCTGTTCCCTTCTTTTTGATTGTGTCCCGTTGGGCAGCCAAATGCCCCCCTTTGTCGATGATCACCCCCAGATATTTATATTCTTTTACTGAGTCTATGCAGGTCTTGCCCCAAAACAAGACAGGTGTGTTCTTGGAATTCTTTTTGATTGTCATAGTTTTGGTTTTCTCCAAGTTGATGTTCAGATTATTTGCCTCAGAGTAATCAAGTGTAGTGTTAAGAAGATTCTGTAGACCCACCTTCGTTTGGCTGATCAGAACTAAATCATCAGCATAGAGTAGACATGGTAGAGCTAGATTTCCGACTTTTTGAGAGTGCGAATTGCTGGCGTTTAGTAGCGGGATAAGGTCTGCAAGAAATAGGTTAAATAGGGTCGGGGCCAGCACGCAGCCTTGCTTGAGACCTTTTGTTGTTGGTATCTTCCTTGATAACGCTGACCCATCCCCCAACTTTACTTGGATCCAGGTTCCAGTATGCAGATTAATTAGCAGGTTTAGTAAAGTCTGTGGTATGCCCCAGCCGGCCAATTTTGACCAAAGTCTGTTACGGTTCACGTGATCAAAAGCGGCCCAGTAATCGATAAAGCATAAGTGTAGTGGCATTTTTATAGTCTCTGCCTTATCTATTAACAGAGCCATGGTGATTATGTTTGTTACCGTTCCAACAGATTTGGAGAAGCCAGTTTGGTTTAAGGGTATAATTGAGTTGTCTTCTGCCCAGTTTTACAATTCGTCCAGCAGAGTGCCTGCAAATTTTTTTGCCTCATTATCCAAAAGGGCAACTAAACGATAGTTCCTAGGCAGAGTCTTATCGCCCGACTTAAAAATAGGTGAAATTATCGAGGCACGCCAGGACGAAGGAAGTAGGCCTGTCTGCCTTACTTCCATGAACAGTGCTTTTGCCCAATAATCTGCATTTTGTTTATAAAGCACAGGTGGTATTCCATTTGGGCCCGGCGCCCCTTCTTGTCTTCCCTTCTTTATATAGCTTTTTATCGTTTTGAGGTGATCATTTGGGGGTATGAATCCCGGCAATTCTCCTTGTATTGTCTCTGAGCTGGCCCCAATATGTAATAAGATATTTTCTTGGTGAAAGTGGTTTCCAAGGTAGATAGCCCAGTCCTCCTCGGATATATTTGAAGACAGACCCTCGTGTGTTGGGTGGGTAAATCTTTTTATAGTCTCCCAGAACCTTGCACAGTCTTTCCACTTGGAATCTGCATGCAATTTCGCCCATAGAGAGTCCTCATTGTCCTGGCCTCCCAAATCGCTCACTTCAGCTGTTTTTTCTGCTGTTGTAATTCAGCTAGTTTTAAGGTGTTAGTTGGAGACCACCGTACCTGCCATAATGTATAACTGATAATGTTTTTCATTGATCTTATCTTACTCTTTTGGATCCTGGTAAAGTTGGAATTGCCGCTGCAGCTTTGCTGTGTCCTTGATTTAATTGGGACGGCAAATGATTTTGCCAAGGAGTTCGTATAGTTTGTCCATTTCTCCATCTCATTGCCACCTTCACGGGATTCGAATAAAAGTGTTGCTGCTTGCTGAAAGTTCTCTTGCGTCGCTTGCACAAATTTTATTTTTCTATAGTTGATTGTGGTGGTCATACCTGGCTGACCCTTCCATCTCATGAGTTTTGGCATATTTGTGCGAAGAGTGAGCTCCTGAGGCCGGGGATCACTGTCGGCTTTGCCACCCATACTGAATGAAAAGATTTCATTAAAAAGGGTTAGAGACAAAAACGTATAGTCTAGCGTCGAGTTTTTCGTTAGTGAATGATGAGTGAATGCCGGAGGAGTGTCGCCTATGCTTTTACCATTCACAGCTCTGAGGTTTAGATGTTCAAGATCCTCTATTAGGCTCTGGCCGGTTTTTGTAGGTAGTTCTGATGAATTGTTACGCTGTTGTGGGATGTTCCATAGCTGGTTCTGTATCATTACTTCCTCCGCTAATGATGAGCCAAGTAGATGTAGGTTAAAATCCCCTGTGAGTATTATCTGGTGTTTTGATCTCACTCATGCAGAGCTCTACAAAGTTCACCAATTGTTTTGTATCCTTGATTTTCCTGTTGGGGTGGATATAAGTGTTTATTATTGCAATTTCCTTGTTCCCGTTCCCTGATGGCCCAAATGAGGTGGAGATTTTTATGGCTATGGATTCTGGTGTTATCAACCCAACTATTTGAGCTGGGGTTGTACATGTATTTATCACATAGATTGCCAGGCCTCCCTGCAGATGTCCGTATCTTGCCTTTTTTAGTGCTGGTGAAAAGAAGCGTAAGTATCCTTGTAAGTGTGGCGGATCAGTTAACCACGTCTCCTGTAAGGCAATGATGTGGAATGACCTTTGATAGTTTATGAAGTCCCGGTCTGCCAGCTTTCTATTTAGCCCATTGATGTTCCATGAGCATATTCGTAATAAATTGATTTAGCCTCCTGGTCGATTGTGCCTGCTGATCTGTCAATTGTTTCTTGGTTGGTTAGTAATTGTCCTTGTCGGCCATCTCAGTCCCTCATGACAAATTCCTTGTTGTGGAAACTCTGGACGATATATCCATGTCTCCTGTGACTGCCTCCTGGCTGCCGGTGAGCACCCTCTTGCCCCTCTCAATACGGACGTTGGGATATTGGCCCGAGTTATTGACCTTCTATCTGCACGCTGCTGGGCTAGTGGCTCGGGGTAGCCTAGTGTATTAATAGGTTTAATCTTTATGCCCCAGTTTCCGAATGTCGAACTTTCCATTAATATTTTTTGTGCTGTACTTGCCAGTGTCCAGGTAGTCCATGTGACCTCACCTCCCTTGGGGTCGGCCTGATTAACAAACTCCACTGAGTCCAGATCTGTAGAAGTTACCTCTGATAAAGAAGGTATATGCGACAGTAGCCGCAGTATATTCCCTCTGTTTAATATGTCGTATGCCCCTCTTGATCTATATACTGGTATGAACTCCAGTGTTTTCCCGTTTTTATTAGGGACATTCACTTGATTGTCCAGTTGTTGCCAGTTGATGGACTCGCAGTTATTGGTTCTTGGTAGGGTTAGGGTTGTTGCTCCTTCTGCCTTGCTCCCATCGCTAAGATTTATATTCGCTACTTGCCCAGTGCAGGGCAGCCTGGCGCCAGGCGGGTTGTCCGTGTCCTCCGTGGCGGCGGCCTTGATTCTTATGTTGTCTTGTTCTGGGTCTGTACAGTTTGCGGGACGCTCGTCTCCTCCGATATTGGAAACTGTAATGATCGGATAATTGTGGCCCCTTACTGATTGGTGATCCGACTGAGCGATAGGGAGGGCGGTCTTGTGGTGTTTGTCGGCTTCAGCGATGAGTCCTGCTGACGTTGAATTGGGTAAGTGCCCTTGCATAAAGGTTGCATCCGGTTTTGAGCTGCATTGCTGTTTTTGATGTGCGCCTTCCTCTCTGTGTGATTTATTGGACATGGTGGAGCAGGTTCCTTCCCCTTCAACCAGCGGTGTCGGCATTGATGGGCCTGTGGTGGTGAGTTGTTGGTTGGAGTCAGGGGCCGCCCCTTCTTCAGCGTACAACACCATTGTGTGAGTTGTGCCCATTTCCGCTGGAAATAGTTGATTTGGAAGATCAGATGTTTCGGGAAATGTCAATCTAAAGAGACGGGCAAAATCCTCCTTTTTAGAAATGGATTTTTGATTTCGGCCCTTTCTCCTTTGAGCTCGCCTTTGTTTGGCGTTTGATGTTGCTCCTGGGACATCCAACTCTTCCATTAACTTCCAGGCGGGTTCAGATACTGGTGCCTGAGGCTTGTTACATCCGTTATTTTTTGGGTTGCCTCTTTTAGGTGGTTTTAGAGTGGAGGGCTTAAGAGCTGAGTTTCCTGCTCCATATGTGCTTGTTCTGGTTCCAGTTTGATCCTCAGTAGAGAAAACGCCCTTTGGCTTAGGGTCGCTGGTGTTCCGTGTTGAGTCTTTGATTCGTGCACATAGGTTGCTCAATATTAAGGGAAGAGAGGCCAATTTGTCGACTATCGGGCTGCACCCACAGTTTAACTCCCTGACTTGAAGTTTTCCATGTGAGCTCTGAAAAAGCGTGTTTAAGGCTCCGAGTTTCTCATCGATAGCCACCACAAACACAGCCAGTGTGTTTAATAGAGTCAGCTGTGTGTCCATTTTATCTGATTGGTACTGGAGGGCTTCAACCAGAAGTTGCACAGTTTTAAGTAGGCTGGCCCAGGCATTTTCTGAGTTCAAATTTGCTGATGTTTGATTGAGTTTTCTAAATCCGACCTTTGTGCCGGGCCTCCCTTTCCTGATACCATTTCATCTCTTTGTTCTGCAGTGTGGAAGGATTTTGAGAGTCCAGCATGGGCCCCACAGGTGTTTGCTGGGTGGGGTTTATCAATAATTCTTCCCAATCCCTTGAGTCCATGTTGGAGAACTCCTCTAAGTGTCCAGACTCTTGTCCTAGTTCTGTTTCCGTTTTGAGAGACGTTGTAGACAGTAGCAGATGGGGGTCTGGCGGGGGGGTCATTTTGACCTTGGCTTCATTATTGATAATAGGTGATGTACCTAGCTCTATTATAGACAGATCCTCGACTATGGTGCAGTTGTTCTTTGCTTTCCCTTTATGGCTTCCCTCATCCTGCTGTCCTATGTGATCTCTTCCAGGTCGTCCAAGATGCGTTGACAGATTAATTGTTGTATCTCGGTCGCTGAGTGTTTTTGCTTGTGCTTTTGTCAATTCCACTTCGTCAGAGCCCTGGGGACCTTGCAGTGGATTAGCTTCCCCTTCCGAATCTGATGTTGCGGCAAATGTATTGGGTTTTAAGTGAGGAAGAGATAATGAATCATTCGACCCTAGGTCGCTTCTTGTGCCGGGTTTTGCACGTTGGTCAGTTGTCTGAGTCTCCCTGTTCCCTTCATCCAATGATCTAAGAGGTGAGAGTGGAGTACTCAGACCTTCTGCTGCAATTGAGCTTGACAGAAGAGCGTCCCCCGGGTTTTTTAGGAACTGAAATTTGGTATAAATTTTGGGCTGTGTCAGTTTGTAACGGCTCTGAGTTAGTTCTATCTCTACCTTGTTGCCCCTTAAGTCAGGGCTAGTGTCAGGAGAAATTTTGCCTGGTTTAGTTTTTGGTTGGGGCTCAGCCGTGCTGCCCTTTGGTGACAAGGACCCTCTTTTCCGTTTGCTTGTTTTTGTTCTGGGTGGACACCCTCTAATCCTGCCAGATCGCATTTCTTTTTTAGCTGGTGAACCTCGTGGCCCTCAGCTATCCTCACAGCTCCCTCTGCTCAATGCACTCCGAGTCGGGTTCCAGGTCTGTTCCAGCCTGCAATGTCGCAGGCTCCAAGGAAAAGGGATAGCTTGCTGATAAATGATGAAGTGGCTGGTGAAAAGGCTGCTGCCACTGTCGTTGCCGCCGTCAATATCGCAATATCGCTATTGCTAATAGGAGCAATAGTCAGAGCCGCCCCCTGTCTCTCCCCACTCCGCAAGAGTCAGAGGGCGGGCATTTTTATAAGCTGGTCTTGGAATCCGTGGGAAGTTACCAGATTGTTTTGTCCGGTATGGGTGTTGCAAAGTGAGGCAATAAGGCAAGGGCGGGCAGGGTGGTGGGCGCAGGGTGGGGTGAAGATGGGGGTACGGTGGAGATGGGGGTTCGATAGAAACACCACCTACCCACTCACCCACTCACTCACTACACTCACCGCAACCACAACCACAATCACACTGCACGCAAGCTGTGCTCACCTCACTCTACTCCACCGGCCGAGTCTGCTAGATCCTACCAGATCCTGTGGTCAGCCTCTCCCCCGGCTCCTCTCCTGGCTCCTCTCCTCTCCTGGCAGGTAGCGCCAATGTCAACGCCAGCTCCAACGCCAGCCAGCTCCAACGCTCCAATGCTCCAAACGCGGCAAACGGCAATCGGCAATTCAGTCCCAGCCCCTGACCCGCCTGCTCCGCCTTCACCGGCTGCGGGTTGTTTTTGCATTGCGGGCTGCAGCTGCACCTGCGGCGGGTATGCTGGGGTAGGAAGGTGCCCGAGACGGTCAGAGTCAATGTCTCGAGACACCCGCTTGCAGCCTCTACGGTTCCTTTTTGCTATGCGGCACCGACTGACGGTGTAACTCCTGCCACTCAGATCTCACTCGGATCTCGCCTCTTGCTGCTCGCTCTCTGCGCTGCACAGCTCTCAGCTGCACTCTGCTGGCCTTACTCCTAACTCCATCCAGTAAGTTTTGCCCAGAACTTAAACAAAAGTGTGCGGCGTGTGGTGTAATAGGGCATTAAGCCAAAGTTTTTAAGAAAAGGAAGGGTAACAAAGTTAAGTGTGTGGATGAAGGTATCTCCAGCGATGAAGAGGGCAAAGTGAAAAGACTTATATCTGTGATTCTAACAAGAATGTGGAGAGTTTTGAGTACAGGGAATTGTTCATTTTGAATGTTAATGACAGAAATGTAGCTGGAAGGAAGAAACCTTTATATTTGATGATGATTGGAGGTGTGGAAGTGCAGATGTATGCGGACTCTGAATCTCCTTACACAATTGTTAATGAAGATATATGGAGAACAAAATGTGTCAAATTGTTAGGAGAGAAACTTCTACAGATATTCACCAGAAGGATTTTTGGATGAATAAATAGACACAATTGGATACAGACCGTTGGTTGTCAGGTTTAAGAATGGAGAGTCATGTGGGAAGTTATATATTTCAAGGAAGGGTCCTTCTGTACTGGATTGTAGAGATCAGGGAGAGCCGGATATTTTTTTGAATCCAAACCATCCAGACCCTGTCATGATAATGGGTGAGGGTGGACTTATTGATGCAGAAATGTTAAAGGATTTCCCAGAAGTGTTCAGTGGTGCCATTGGTAAATTCAAGAACTTTGAGCATCAGTTAGTTTTAAAAAAGGATGCATTTCCTAAGGTACACATAGTAAAGAATGTACCTATTTCTCTCAGGGAAGAAGTGGAAAAGGAATTAGAGAAACTGGGTAAAGCAGACATTATTGAGCCTATTGAGTCCTCAGAGTGGATTTCTCCAGTTGTGGTAGCAAGACGGAGTTATGGGAAGATAAGATTATGCATAGACTTACACAATTTGAGTAACAATATTGTTGTAGTCAAATTTTTACTTCCCAAAATTTCTGAAATGCTAGCTTTGGTGAAGGCTGCTGGGTGGTTTTCAACTAATGATCTCTCAGCCTCATATCACCAAATATAGTTAAATGAAGAGAGTAAATGTTTTACAGCATTCATCACCCCCATATGTTGTTTCCAATATAAAATGATGCCTGTCAGACTAGCGTCCACTGCTGCCACCTTCCAAAGGCTCATGTTTCAACTTTTTGGCAAACATATGAATGTCAGATGCTTCCAAGATGACATCTTGATGTTCGGAAAGGACAGGAGTGAACATGATAAAATTTTGACTGAAGATTTGAGTATTTTGAGAGAATGCGGTTCAACTGTTGAGCACTCTAAGTGCAAGTTTGAGGTGCCGTCTGTAAAGTACCTTGGTCATATCTTGTGTAGTGAGGGAGTCACCACCAAGCCATCACGGGTTGAAGCCATCCAAAATGCTCCACACCAAACCAATAAGGATGAAGTGAGATCCTTTCTTGGTCTAGCAGACTTTTATGCTAAATTTGTAAAAGGGTTCTCAAATAGGGTTTTAACATAAGGAAACTGTTGGTGTAAAGTGAAATTTCTTTGAACAGATGCTTGCAATTTAGAAGTTGAAGACATAAAAAGGCCCTTAAGAAAGCCACTGTTTTAAAAAGCTTTGACCGTTGGTTGGAGAATGTGGTCACGGTTGATGCGAGCAATAAAGGGCTGGGGAGTGTACTCTCTCAGATAACCTAAGCAGGGAAGGAGAATAGAATTGCGTGTGCTTCCCGTGCTCTGTCCCCCACTGAAGAAAAAAAGTTTCTGTAATAGAAAAAGAGACCCTTGCTTGCATCTGGGCCTTGGAGCATTTTCGATCTTTTATTTAAGGTAGTCATTGCAAATTCTGCTTTGATCACAAGCCTTTACCAAACGTCTATTTAAAGCTTCCGCAAGGATAGCAAGGATGTCCATGAGGCTTCAGGATTTCATTTATACAATTGAATGTGTGCCTGGAAAGAAAAATGCATTGGGAGATTTTGCTTTTCACGTATGCCTACTGAGATGCAGGAGTATCGGGGAAGTTATTGGGAGGATTTCCATATTGAATTGGTCCATGACCAAGGTATGGCACCAGTTGATGAAGAAGAATGGAAGACACATTATTCTTTAGACACTACTTTGCAACAGCTTATTGTATGTGTGGAACAGGGTTTGCCCAAGAAGCATATAATAGAGAAAGAATTAAAAGCTTTTTGGGAAATAAGAAATGGGCTGTCTGTCGTACAGGGAAATGTGTATAGAGGAGACAGAGGGATTCCTTCTGCTCATTTGTGAGCCAGAAGTGTAAAATTGTGTCATTAAGAGCATGCAGGATTGTGAAAACCAAACAAACAATTAAAAGATGGCACTGGTGTCCTGGTATAGACATGTGTGCTGAGAGAATGGTGAGAAGTTGCATGTGGTGTGCAAACTCAGTTACATTTCTTAAGACTTTGAGACCAAACATGCGTGAACCTATAATTCCAAACAAACCATGGCACACAGTGGATATTGGCATTATGGGCCCCATTGGTTCTCCAGCTAGGTACATTATTGCACTTATTGATGTGTTTTCCAGGTGGCCTGTAGTCAAAGTGGTAGAAAAGGTGGATTAAATTTGTTGACAAAGTCTTTGTGGATGAAGCATTACCTGTGCAGATAATTAGCAATATTGGGGTACAGTTTGTATCTAAATTGTCTGAAGAGTATTTCTGTCAAATAGGTGTCAAGCATAGGACATGTCTTTGTCCAATCCTAGTGGGAATGGCATGAATGAGAGATTTAACAGAGTTCTTAAGAATGCCATTTTGCTTGCTACCAAGAACGGAGGTGATTAGGAGACGGACATTATTTAGACCCTGTGGATGTATACGACCATTACCCTTGAAGCTTTGGAAGTTTCCCCTTTCAAAGTTACGAGGGAAAGAGGAGCCAGTACTAAGTGTAATCCAGAATGGCTGTTGCAGGCTGAAGATACCACCACGTCCTTGGAGGAGGTAAGGGAAAATATTGTGGCTAAACATCTAAAGTATAAACAGATGTTTAATCTCAAGAAAAGTTCTGAGAATGTTGTGATTACAAAGGGTATGTGGGTCAAAGTCAAGAAACCTTGGAAAGTAAAGAAAGGGGAGAGCCAGTTTTTTGATCCCTTGCAAGTTACCAAGGTTTTGAGAAATGCTGTGTTATTAAGTGATGGTGAAGTGTGGAACCTTAGGAGAATTGCTGTTTTAAGAAGTGATTGCAGTTCCTGGAATATTGTTAGAAGCAGTGGTAGGGCAAGATTTGAGTTGTATTATAAAAATTATACTGAGGTATCCCACAGGAACGATTACAGAGAGGAGAGTGTGCAGTTGGAGGAAATGGAGTTGCTGAGGAGGAAGTACAGGGAAGTGAAGACGTGGTTGGGTCTAATGATGTTTAGAAAAGGAGTGGTGGTAGAGAGACAGAAGACTCATGCTCCAGTGGTAACAAGAGAGTTTGGGTTAAACACAGGTGGATGTCTGATTTCGTGTGTGACACAGATTTGATTGAGTAATTTTTGTGTTACAATTGTAGATATGTTTTCATTTATTAAAAGGAGGAAGATGTGTTTTGTCTGGTATGCGTATTAAAGCGCGCACTCGCGTTTGCACCTTTCCCCATGTATATATTGCACGTGCATTTTCTTGTTGTTATTTGTATTAAGCAGCTATGCCCATGTCTCTGCCATGTTCTAGATCCTACGAGAGTTAGGACTGGCAGATTCAAGGGAACGGAGCAGGGAAGGCTGTGTCTGTTGTCCGCTTCGTACTCCAGTGTTTCAACCTGATAAAGGAATTCACCTTTCACACTGCGTGGATTGTTCATTACAATGAGAGATATTCATTCTTGCAATTTAAAGAAACTCTAAGGGCACGGTTTTCGCACAGTTTTTAGAAACTTATTTAGTTCACCTGCCGGGAGAGGTTTAAGCTTTTATCCCATAAACCAATGAATATTTTTCATTGTTTTTGCTTTTGGGGGTGAGTTACTACTATAGTGTGAGGTGATGCGAGAATGTAAAAGCGCTTCTCCACAGCAACTGGCGTATGAAACCTGCACATATCTATAGTCACTCTAGATGGTCCATTTAGGAATGATTAAGCAGCTTGAAATGTAGTAGGGCAGCAGTGCGGGTTTGAGAATGGGAATTTGGTCGGCAGAGGGTCAGACAGGAGTCAAATTATTGGTGTCATAAAAAAGAAAATTAGATTTATTTTTAGATATTTCCTGAAGTTTAGCCTAGGGGATTGAAGAGAAGAATGCTTGTGTCCCTCTCCAGGTTAGTGAGTAGTTGGGTCATAAAATTATGGATTAATTCCAGTGAGCTCTTCGAGTAGAGCTTTGCTCCCATCTCTGTGCAGGTGAATCTGGAAATGACATTTTTTGGCAGGTAAGAAAGGCTTGGTGTCCTATAGGATAGATCCATGTCAATGTATAAACCTATAGAATCGGTACAAAATAGTACGGCGGGCGAATGAAGCTCAGGTGGTTGAGGCATGCCTGGTTTGAGATTTGTAAGCTACTGCCATTGATCAGGCCCAATTCTTTCATGGCTGATTTCTGTCTGAAAGAAGATGGGGAAGTGTCTCTGAGGATTGACGGGGATTTGTGTGAGAGTTGGTAATGATTGACAACTGTTTTTAGGGAGTTTATTATGCAGGTAAGTCATCTCTCTTGAAGGGTTCAGAAAGAGTGCCACAGTGGCAAAGGGGAGGATGAGATATATGTTGTTCAAATATGCTTGTGGCATCTATGTTCCATCCAATTAGATGATTTTCTCAATAGATTACTACATTCAGTGGATTACCTATGAAATGAAATGCAAGGAACAGGTGAAGGTAAGCTGTTAATGCAGATCCTGATAGTTTTGAAGACTGCCTTGATTCTCTGTTCACCTCTGTGTTGGATTTAAGATTTAAGATTGCATTCGGATTTAACTGTGGCAATTTATGTTTCTGGTTAATCAACACTGCCTTGGGTCCCCTTAAGCCTTGAAGTGATTTCATTTTGCATCAGTTCTTGTGAATGTATGTATGTCATGGTTCGGATTTGAGATATTTGTGAGAGGATTGACATATATCTGTTAGAGTTGATCATGTTGTTTGATGTGTAGCGCAGCGTGTCTGGATCAGCTCTGGAGACTGGCGGCAGGCTTAATGGGTTTGCACTGGAGAAAATTGAAATTTTGTAAAGACTGTAAAGTGATTTTTAGTGGTTTTCCTTTGTGAGTGAACTTGTCAGTCAATCAATCAATCAATCAGGGATTTGTGTAGTGCGCTACTCACCCGTGAGGGTCTCAAGGCACTGGGGGGTCGTGCAGCTCTGATTCAACCAAAGAACCAGGTCTTGAGGCTCTTCCTGAAGGTGTGCAGAGTGGGGGAGCATCTGATGTTGAGCGGGAGCTCGTTCCAGGTCTTTGCCGCGATGTAGGAGAAGACTCTTCCGCCCGCTCTGGCTCTGCAGATGCGTGGGGTTTCAGCAAAGGCGAAGTTGGCGGAGTAGAGGTTCCTTTTGGGTGCGTGGAAGGAGACTCTCTTGTTGAGGTATTGGTGTCCGGTGTTATGGAGGGATTTGTAGGCGTGAGTAAGTAGCTTGAAGGTTACTTCTTCTCTACGGGGAGCCAGTGGAGGTCTCGTAGGTGCTAGGTGATGTGGTGTTGTCATGGGATCCCAAGGACGAGTGTGGAGGCGGTGTTCTGGATGGTCTGGAGTTTTTGGAGCAGGGATTTGTTGAATCCGGCATAGAGGGCGTTTCCGTAGTCCAGTCTGCAGGTTATAAGTGTGTGGGTGACGGTCTTTCTGGATTCGGGGGGATCCATTTGAAGGTCTTGCAGAGGATGTGGAGGGTGTTGAAGCACATGGAGGAGACAGCGTTGATCTGTCGGGTCATGGTGAGGGAGGAGTCGAGTATGATGCCGAGGTTGCGGGTGTGGTCCTTGGGTGTGGGGGGGTTGCCGAGGGCGGTGAGCTACCAGGTGTTGTCCCATGCAGAGGGGGTGGGTCCAAGGACGAGGACTTCTGTCTTCTCCGAGTTCAGCTCATCCAGGATGTGACGTCTTTCATTCCTTCCTGGAAGCTGAGTCTGGTGGTGTCGGGTTCCTTCATGAGGGAGAGGATGAGCTGGGTGTCGTCGGCGTAGGATACTATGCTGAGTCCATGATGTCTGGCGATGGCGGCGAGGGGGGCCATGTAGATGTTGAAGAACGTGGGGCTGAGCGATGATCATTGGGGTACTCCGCAGCTGATCTCTGTGGGTTCTGAGAGGAAGGGCAGGAGTCTGATTCTTTGGGTTCGGCCGGTGAGGAAAGAGCAGATCCAGTCGAGGGTGGTTCCCTGTATGCCGGCGTCGTAGAGTCTGGCGATGAGTGTGCAGTGGGAGATGGTGTTGAAGGCTTTAGAGAGGTCAAGTAGGATGAGGGCCGCTGTGTGGCCCTGATCGAGGAGAGTGCGAATGTCGTCTGTGGCAGCGAGGAGTGCGGTCTTGGTGCTGTGGTTGCTGTGGAATCCGGATTGGGATGAGTCGAGGATGGAGTTGGCTTCGATGAAGTTCGTGAGCTGGATGTTGACGATCTTCTCGGTTACTTTAGCCGCAAAGAGGAGGAGAGAGATGGGTCTTTAGCTTTTGAGGTCCGTCGGGTCTGCGGAGGGCTTCTTGAGGAGGGGCTTGACTTCTGCGCATTTCCAGTCGTCGGGGAAAGTTCCAGATTCGAAGGTGGCGTTGATGGTGCATCCTGGTTCAGGTGCCTTGCCGGTGGCAGCTCTATGGAAGATGTGCGGCGGGCAGGGGTCCGTGGGGGCTCCTGAGTGAATACTTTTCATGATCGTGGCGGTGTCTTCAGTGGTGACCGGGGTCCAGGCGGACATGGTAGGCTGGCTGGCGTTGCTGGAGGTAGGTGTGGTTTCGGTGTCTGGTGTCTGTTCTTTGAAGTTGCCGTAGAGGAACTTGATCTTGAGATAGAAGTAGGAGCCGAGTTTGTTGCAGAGGTCCTGGGAAGGTGTGACGTCTGAGGCTTCGTTGGGGAGTTTGGTGAATTCCTGTATGATACTGAAGAGTTCCTTAGAGTTGCTGGATTTGGCGAGGATTTTGTCCTGGATGAAGGTTCTTTGGTGGATCTGATGCGTTGGTGGTATTCTGTCATGGCGTTCTTGTAGCTGGTCCGTTTTTTCGGGGTTTTGCTGTTTTTCCATACTTTCTTGAGACGTGTGCAGGTGCGTCTGGATTCTTGGAGGTCGGTGGTGAACCAAGTGGCTTTCATGGGGTGCTGTCTGTCGGAGTTACGGAGGGGGGCGAGCTTGTCTGTACAGTTGGTAATCCATCTGTGTAGTTCATTGGCTGCCGAGTTGACATTGGTCGTGGTGGGCGGAGGATTGTGGTTGAGGGTGGAGTTGAGGTGCTCCTCTGTGACCTTGCTTCAATTCCTTCGCGGGGGCATGGGGAAGGTTTGTGAGCGGTGGTTTTGTCGAAGTAGAAGTGTACACAGTAGTGGTCCGTACAAAGTGGTTGCGTGGTGTGGCTGAAGTGGATGTTGTTCTGTCCTGCAAAGATGGGGTCGAGGGTGTGTCCTGCCTTGTGGGTAGGTGTGGTGATGAGCTGCTTCAGTCCGATGTTGGTGAGGTTGTCCAGGAGGGCGGTGGAGTTGGGGTCATTGAGATTGTCGAGGTGGAAGTTCAGGTCTCCGAGCAGTATGTAGTTCATGGAGGTGATGGTGTGGGGTGCAATGAGGTCAGTGATGGTGTGGCGAATGCGGTTCGTGGTCCGGGAGGTCTGTAGGTGAGGGTGCCGCTTAAAGTCATTCTGGGGTTGGTCTGGATCTGGAAATGGAGGTGCTCCGTGGGGGACGAGGCGTCATTCGTGCTGGATGTGGTGATGGGAGGAAGTTCTTGTGCGCGATGGCTAGTCCTCCTCCTGGGTGGTTGGGGCGGTCCTTCATCTGGATCTTGAATCTATCGGGGATGGCGGTAGCGATGTCGGGGGCAGAGGTGGCGTTGGTCCAGGTTTCTGTGTGGAAGGCGACGTCTGGCGACAGGGTGTCGAGGAGGTCCCAGATTTCTACTGCGTGTCTGTGCAGGGAGCGTACGTTGAGGAGGATACAGCTCAGGGGTTTGGGTGCGCTGGTGTCCGATGGGTGGGCGGTGGCCATGGGGAACTGGAGGTGGGTGATGGTGCGACGGCAGTGTCAGCAGGAGAACTGACCGAGGGTGGTATTCGGCGTCGACTGCTGGCAGTTGTTTCTTCCTGGGTTCAGCGTGTGGAGGGTGGCTGAGTCGTAGCAGATGGAGGTCGGAGAACCAGGGTCCCTGGCGCTGGTCACGGTCGGGTCGCTGACGGGCTTGCCTTTGGCGCGCCAGCGGCGCATCCACTGCTCGCGGCCATACAGCGGATGCCATTAAGTAGGGGACAGGGGAGGGAGCACAGCTGGGAGGCGGGAGCGGAAACCGGGGAGGGGGGGAGGGGCTGTGGGGCAGCAGCAGGAAAACAGCAAAGAAACAAGGACACAAAGGGCACAATATGAAAAAAAGGACACAACAGGCACAAATAGATTAAAAAGGCAACAGATAGACAAAAGGCACAAATAGATAGAGAACAGGCACAAATAATAAACAGAAACCAGACAAACAGGAAAAAACAAACAGAAAAGACTGTCCGAGCGGACCAGCAGAAGAGCAAGGCTCTCCCACTGGACCACCAGGGATGAGGTGCAAGCAGGAGCCTGTGGGTGGAGGATGGCCTCAAACGCCTACCTGCGATCAGAGAGGTGCTGGGGGCAGCAGCGGAACAAAGGAGCTGCACTGGGGGAGAGCTGAGTTCCCTGACCAGGAGCTCAGAGGTCTTGCTCAACCTGTATGCTCAGCGGCCCCCATTAAGTAGGGGACGGGGAGGGAGCGCAGCTGGGAGGCAGGAGCGGGATCCGGCAGGGGGTATGGGGCCGCAGAGGCAGCATCGGCGGGAAAACAGCAAATAAAAAAGGACACAAAGGGCATAATACGAGAAATAAGGACACAATAGGCACAAGCAGATTAAAAAGGCAACAGATAGACAAAAGGCACAGATAAATAGAGAACAGGCACAAATAAACAGAAACCAGACAAACAGGAAAAAACAAACAGAAAAGGCTGGCCGAGCGGACCAGCAGAAGAGCAAGGCTCTCTCCACTGGACCACCGGGGATGAGGCGCAGGCAGGAGCCTGTGGGTGGAGGAGGGCCTCGAACACCTATCTGCGACCAGAGAGGTGCTGGTGGCAGCGGCGCAACGAAGGAGCTGCACGAGGGGAGAGCAGAGTTCTCTGACCAGGAGGTCAGAGGTATTGCTCAACCTGTTCGCGTAGCGGCCGCCATTAAGTAGGGGATGGGAGAGGGAGCGCACCTGGGAGGCGGGAGCAGGAACCGGCAGGGGGGGAGGGGCCTTGGGGGCAGCAGCAGTGGAAAAACGGCAAAGAAAAAAGGACCCAAAGGGCACAATACGAGAAAAAAGGAAACAACAGGCACAAATAGATTAAAAAGACAACAGATAGACAAAAGGCACAGATAGATAGAGAACAGGCACAAATAAACATAAACCGGACAAACAGGAAAAAAACAAACAGAAAAGGCTGGCTGAGCGGACCAGCAGAAGAGCAATGCTCTCCCCCTGGACCACCAGGGATGAGGCGCAGGCAGGAGCCTGCGGGTGGAGGAGGTCCTCGAACACCTACCTGCGACCAGAGCAGTGCTGGGTCTGGCAGCTCAGTGGACTAATGTGTCCACTGCAGGGGCCTGTGTTTGACCTCATTGTCACAGGTTCAAATCCCAGTGGATCCACTCAGCCTTTCATCCATCTGAGGTCAATAAAATGAGTACCATTGAGTTGGGTAACAATAAACATCTGTTATTCAGCGCCAAGATGCCTCAGTGAACGTGTGCTTTACAAATGCACGTTATGGGGCAGCGGCGCAATGACGGAGCTGTGCGAGGGGAGAGCAGAGTTCCTTGTGTGCTGGGAAGGAGATGGTGCACCAACTAATACACTCTTGAGGAAATTGGTCTAAATGGGGAGGGGGGCTGATTTCACTAGGCATAAAACTGACAGTAAGAGGGCACAGTATCACATCATGCTTTATGTATTTCAGAAATCTTTCAATAACCAGACCTTGGGAAAAAGTCTGAAAGGCTTGCAAGAATTCCTAACTCTTGCAGGACTATCAATGGCATCTTAGATCATGTTAGGGGACTCAAACTATGTTTGCATGATGCTGTATGTTAAGTGATATCAGTTCTAGTCTGAAAAATGTTTGTTTTAAGGCTCACATTTGCATATTGTTTCTGTTCATCCCCAATATGAAGGCCTTTGGAAGGAAAAGTAGCCATTTTTACAGACATTCTTTTACTTATGTCTATCATTGCTCAACCAGTCCTTTTCTATATAAGTTCTTCTGCTAACAGTAATTTGCACTTGCATTGATTATAATGCACCAAATATGTTTCAGTACAAATTCCCACAAAACAGAAATTTTTACTACTTCGCTTTTGACATGCTCAAAGCATTATTGTGTCTCATCTTTCCAAATTTGCATAGAAGCATGGAAAACATTGTTTTTAGGTCTCGCCTAGGCAGCGCGCATGCGCTACTCTAGGAGATGACCTTTAGGAATCGGTCTGCTCCTTTTCAAGCACACTCGTGCTTGTGCTGGCATCCACCTTGCGGGAGCGAGCAGCGGCACGCGTGCTAATTGAAAACATATGGCTCTCGCGCCGCCGCTGCTCGCTCCCGCAAGGCGGATGCCAGCACAAGCACGAGTGCTTCAAAACAGCTGCTGCTTGTGCTCTTTTGAAAGATGGGAACCTCGCTCACTTTCTTGTTCTCTCATTGTTCACTCTCACCTTCCGACTTTCTGTCTCTCTCTATATTTCTATCTTCTTCTTTTGTCACCATCCATTCTCTCTCCGTTTCACTCTCTGTTCCTCCGCTCCGTCTTCTCCTCCCTCTCTTCCATTCTCTCTCCTCTTTCACACACACTCTTTCCTTGCCCTTCCAGCACTTGTTCTCTTTCTGAGAGTCTTAGGACGCTCTCCGCCCCTCCCTGTTCCAGGTTGTAGAAGCAGCAGGCAGCCACTGATGATGCTTAAGTGTAGGAGCCCAGTGCCCACACACACTGTCTCTCTCCCACACACACGCACGCACTCGCTCTCTCCCACACACACACACACACACACACTCTCTCTGTCTCTCTCTCATACACACCCACCCTCTCTCTCACTTCTCTGCCAAACGTGCGCTAAGCCGCGGTGCTACCTCACTTGTTGCATCTCGTTCCTGGCTTGGCACACTTCCAAATGTTCGCAGAGGTTTATGACGTCACAGCTGCTGTCGACGTTTTTGGTGCTCCCTGCAGTGATGAGGCGTCAGGCGCGAGATCTTATTACAGACCTGCCTGGTGTGAACTTTAACCCCATGAAACACGTGCTTTAATGAGCTGGTACTTCACACACGACATATAAAGGAACTATAAATAAAGGCTCAAAAAGTAAAATATCAAAAAGGCTCCCTTGGTTGCAAGAAGGGGCGGGGGCAACCGCCATGCGCAGCTGAGAATGCGGGACTCTGGGGTGCAGGAAACCTGTATTATAACCTGTAAAGTCCAGTGCTCGAGAAAAATGAGAAAGTCGCATTACACAAACGCGCTGAAGGGAGCATTACAATTTATAATACGCATCGCGCACTGCCTATACAAGCATGAATTCTTTTGGACCAGTTTGCTCTCGTTTTCTCCGAATCCTCTAGCAGTGTATGGGGTTTTCTCTGAACGGTGCGCGGACGTACTGTGAAGCAAAATTGTAGTCGTTGCGAGTTATATCCATTTGTATCTAATGGTGTAGATTGGTGTGAGCTGATCTGTGTATTTCCCCAGTACAAATATTCTTTTAGTTTTCTGCCGGGAATTGAAACGGCGGAATTAAAAATATGGCACCACATCCAGGTGCAGCAGAACCATATTTGCACCTACTGAATTGGAATCTCCAAACGGGGATCCTGCGTGTTTCATTTTGTTTCGTAAAGCAGCAACGGAGCAAAATAATTCACTTTATGGCGAAGCACCACATTAAAAAAACAGGGTCTCCTGCTTTTCAAAACATGCACAGTGCTGTTTGTTATGTTTCTCTCGTGTACTGACGACAGTGGAAAATGAATGCCTTTGTTTTTCACACTCCCAATGCAACAGCGGGTCTCTGGGTGCCCAGAAGGGATGTTTGCTTAAAGATTATGCAATCGCCCCACACCCCTTTTATTCAACAACCTGGCTCCAAGCTTCTTCGGTGGCTTGCACCGGCCAGCCTGTCTTACATTTTTATCTCCTCAGCAAGATTCCGAAGCATGAACTCTCACAACAGAATGTAGGCACTTCCTGCACCTCCAATGGAAGATTTCCAAAACGTGAGAAAAAGATGACCCTTTTGTCTAAATATTTGCAGTGTTTTTTCTTGCATGTGTTTCGCTCGCGCAGTGGAGAGAGGGGCCTTGTGGAAAGGCCAATTGGAAATGGTTTCTTCTGTAGCCAAATGGGTGAGGAGGGCATATTGTTGTAACCTGGAGCTGAAGAGATGACAATTTGGGGCATAGCTGCAAGGAAATGGTGCAGTGTGGCACTGCGGCAAATCTTGCAGTGCCACGTTTATGTAGTGCTTTAATTTGTACAGCCACTTTTATTTTTACAGTTTGAAGCCCTCCTCACGGGGAAGTTTTGCCATACATATTTGTGTCCCTCTGGTGCACAGTTGCTATAACAAATGAAAACACCGTGGAATGGCTCCAGGGCGCGCTCTGCGTCAGCGCTGAAGTCAGTGACTCTGCCCCAGCCCTACCGAACACTATAAAATGGCTCCAGGGCACGCTCTGCTTCAGCGCTGAAGTCAGTGACTGTGCCCCAGCCCTACCGAACACTATAAAATGGCTCCAGGGTGCGCTCTGCTTCAGCGCTGAAGTCAGTGACTCTGCCCCAGCCCTACCGAACACTATAAAATGGCTCCAGGGCACGCTCTGCTTCAGCGCTGAAGTCAGTGACTGTGCCCCAGCCCTACCGAACACTATAAAATGGCTCCAGGGTGCGCTCTGCTTCAGCGCTGAAGTCAGTGACTCTTCCCCAGCCCTACCAAACACTATAAAATGGCTCCAGGGCGCGCTCTGCTTCAGCGCTGAAGTCAGTGACTGTGCCCCAGCCCTACCTGGTGCTGTAGAGTGGTGCTGTAGAATAGTGCTGTAGAATGGTGCTGTAGAGTGGTGCTGTAGAGTGGTGCAGTAAAGTGGTGCTGTAGAATAGTGCTGTAGAGTGGTACTGTAGAGTAGTGCTGTAGATTGCTGCTGTAGAGTGGTGCTGTAAAGTGGTGCTGTAGAGTGGTGTTGTGGAGTGGTGCTGTAGAGTGGTGTTGTGGAGTGGTACTGTAGAGTGGTGTTGTGGAGTGGTACTGTAAAGTGGTACTGTAGAGTGGTGCTGTAGAGTGGTGCTGTAGAGTGGTGCTGTAAAGTGGTGCTGTAGAGTGGTGTGGTGGAATAGTACTGTAGAGTGGTACTGTAGAGTGGTGTTGTGGAGTGGTCCTGTAGAGTGGTGCTGTACAGTGGTGCTATAGAGAGGGGCTGTAGAGTGGTATTGTGGAGTGGTACTGTAGAGTAGTGCTGTAGAGTAGTGCTGTAGAGTGGTGCTGTAGAGTGGTGCTGTAAAGTTGTGCTGTAGAATGGTGCTGAACAGTGGTGCTATAGAGTGGTACTGTAGAGTGGTGCTGTACAGTGGTGCTTTAGATTGATGCTGTAAAGGGGTACTGTAGAGTAGTGCTGTAGAGTGGTGCTGTAGAGCAAATGTAGAGTGGTGCTATAGAGCTCTTTAACACAGCTTAAAAACATTGCAAAAGCCAATCGCTAGGGCCAAAAAATTGCAAGGGTCCCAAAGGCGAGACCTATTGGCTATGCCAATGCTTGTTTTATACAGCTGGTGCTCACACAAACACCTGCTCTCCACCTCATGTTGTTGTAGGGATTCTGCACATACACAGAGCTATGCACAGGATAATAGGACCTCGGAGTATAGCGGTGAGCCAACCATACACCTCAGTACCCACAATCCCAATCCGACTAGCTTTAGCGTCTCATGAGCAGCAATGCTACCAATGATTAGACAACCCAGAACACGGTATCGCTCTCTCTCAGGACTCGCGGGAGCAAGAACACCATTTCATAACTCATGCATACTCTGTCCACAACGTGCGTAATAAGAGACACAGTATAGTTTAAAATGTTTATTTCAACTATCGTGCTCTAAGATACAGTACACGTGCCAGTACTATCAGCATAATGCATAAGGATAAAATAATCAGCATAGTTACAATTCCATAGAATACAAACGGGGAAAGCATTTCATAAAGCAGTGGATATAGGGCTAAATGACCATACCACCCTCCCCGTGCTAGTAGCTAGTTTATTATAAAAACAGAAGACCTCTGGGCATTGTCAGGCGAACCCCCACACCTCAATATCTAGATGCAAGGTTTACATCATCAGACAAGCACAGCTCTTCTCTCTGGAAAGGTTTTTCACCAAGTGCCTCTAACAGTGAAATCACAATATTAAAAAGCACACAAATTTCTCCAGTGCAGCTGTACGTAGTGTTATGTCTAGGTGCGAGGGACTGGCCAGATCAGCAAGAACAAGGGACGTTGTTTTTCGACCTTGTACATGTTGTGCAGATGTAACCCACAGGGAACAGGAGAAAAGGTGAAAGGCAGAAATGCAGACAGTCCTAAAATAGCCGGGCAGAAGCAGAGGCTGGAAAAACAAAGGCACAAAGTAACGTGCGCAAAAAAGCATCATGGCAGCCAGGCCTAAGCCAACGTAGCAAGGCAGACCAGGAGGCCACAAACCACATGACACCCTCCCCTGGTCAGTCCATCGGCGAAGACATAGGACGAAGACAGAGTTCAAATAAATGGAGCAGAACAGAAACGCCTGTGTGGAATAGTCCCCATGAAGGACAATGAATGGGAGAGAGCAAAAAAGTAAAAAAATGTTCAGAATAAAAAAGTCCAGTGAGGCAGGTCGCTGTAAGCGAAGGCCCCCTCAATCCAACAGAGTGTAAGTGCAGAAAAACGCCACACCTTCCAAGAGGACATCGTTGGAATCGTCAGAAAAAAGCGACGCCATCCAGTCCAATAAATCAAAACTGCAGGCATGTTCCTCACAAGAGGGAGCAGCGAACAGCATTGCGGGACAACTTGGGTGATACTCCATATAACTTTGTTGTAGGAGATTCTGAGCAGCCGCCCAGATATCCCATTGTGCCAAAATCCCCAGTGCAGCCGCACGCGCCATGTAGCCCGCTCCGGAACAGTCCCGTTCATTGGCCTCTAAGGGACCCACCAGCAGGACAAAATCCGGTCGAGACAGAGACGTATTGTAGAGGCAATAATCCAAGGACCACGAGAAAGGACATCTGATGCAAGACATCACAGGTTGCACGCAAGTGAAATACGCAAAGCGAAAAGAAAGTCTATAGGACACACTGAGTGTCGCCAAAGGCAGGACGCCGAAGCCAGCGAGGATGCGCTCACGGAGCATCTGGAGTCGACCTGGGTCGAGAAGGGCCCTTGGAAGTGCAGCCATTGCGTAGCAAACAGACCAAAAGCAATATACCAGCCGCTAAGGCGAGGATCAACGGAAAGCCGCCAAAGACGCTGGAAAAAATGGAATGAATAAAAGCCGGTATTACACCAAAGATAGTTTGAAAGGAGGTTACAAGGCCAGAGCCCACAACTTTAAAAAAGTGCACCAGACCTTCGGTGCGTGATGCATTAAAAACACGGTGAATCAGTTCACCGAAATGTTGTGGGAGGTTAGTGTTCAAAAGGGCCTGTATTTCACTGTGTCTACTAGCCACCTGGAGGATGAATGTCTCCCGGGCGGACGTGAGCATAACCTCCTGGTTCAATAATAGTGCCTTTATTCTGCTCAATTTATTGAAATCTGCCTTCAAAGTAGGAATGGAAGGCCAAATGGAACTATCTATGATGTTGTGCGGGGGAGGAAAAAGCACATTTTTGCAGCAGACAACCCTGTGGGAAACTGTAACAATATAGGGTATGCAGGCCAGCATACCACAGCAGTCCTGATTATTCAGAAGCAGATAGCTACCATTTGCAAGCACAGTGAAAGTAGGAGATATAGCAGGAGCAGGAATGCCCTTTAAAACACAAGCAAGATTCGGAGCCGAAACGTTACAAGCTCCGTGCAATTTAATGTTTTTGCAAATAAGGGAATGACCCACAGAAAGAATCGCATGACTCCCCTGTGAGAAAAACTTCCTTTCCGTCCCTCAGGCATTTATACAGGAAAGGCAGGGACCAAAGTTCATGCAGAAAGGCACTGCCCAAGGGCTGAAAACGGCCCACAGGATAATGTTTCATGCAGGAACTGAATTCAAATAAAGAAAAAGGTAAAGCGATAACCCCGTGTACTAGCCACACTGCAGAATCCAATTCCGCCACAGAGAATGGTAAGGGCTCTATTTTTTCAATATGTAACAGAGTGTACGCTGCATCTTTCATGGACATGAACTGCTGTTTGTCAGTTAAATTAAAAGGCAGGAATAAGGCAGAGGTGTTCAAAAAGTGCCAAGGAACTTTACCCATTTTAAGTGTTTGCAAAGTCCATGCAAACTGCATCAATGAACGCAATTGATTCTGACCATGATACAACACAGAAACATCATCTTGTACAATATCAACAACAGAGGAAACAATATTCTCTAACGTGTAAATGCGGGAAGACAGGGTATTAATACTATTGTCAACAACAGCAAGCACCTTTTCCAAATTTGCTTGATCTATTTCCCTTAGACGTGAAGCAGCTTCAATTTGCGAAAGCTTCCAGAGTTCATTATAGGTTTCATAAATGAATCTCTTAGGTTGAGGGCCACGAGGCCCCAGAACAAAATCGGACAGATCAATGTTGCCTGATAGCAGGGATAAATGCTGTTTCACAGAATCTAATGAAGAGTGCTGCAACCACTCTCTACATAATTTACCAACAGAATATGTTGTAACAGTACGAGAGTCAGAAAACCGCGGGTCGGGCCTCTCCTGTTTGTAACCAGGAGCTGAGTCATGAAAACGCATCTATCAAAGTCTGTAAAGTAAGTAAACTTATTTCTAAGAGTCTGGGTGCTACCTGGCAAAGGGGTTGGACATTGCTCCCATTGGGTGTAATTAAAAGGACCCCGAAGGGCACTTGGCTTATGGAGGAAATGGTTGCCCCAATGCTGGTAACAATATAAATCGGCATAACTTGCAGAATTCATGTACAGATCTTCAGCATTAAAAGCAGCATAATATTTCAAATCAGTAAATAATGACTCAACTGCATGCACATCCCAATCGTCAGAATGAATATTACTTTTAACGACATCACCCATTGAAACACGGAGGACATTTGGTACATTAATAATCTCGGTAGGTCCATGAATTTGGAAATTTACCGCATCCCATACGATGCCATCAGCGACTGGGAAAGCTGAAATGTTCACAAATGTGTGGTCACGCTTCATGATGTGAGATGAAGAATGTGGAGCCAAAGTTCCAGCGACACAGTTCACTGCAGAGCGTTCCGGTAAATAGTGACCATTGATGAGTAGAAAAAACACTGTAACAAAGCCAATGGACATAAACAGAAAAATCAGGAATAGTACCAACCAGATGTAGGTCCAGGGGGGAATCAAAAAATTGTCTCTGAACCAGGATACAAAAATACTGAATTTGGATGGGACAAGTGATGAGGTGGAATCCGAGTCAAAGGAATAACGTGTTGGGCTCAGCGGCGTTGTTGGTAGGTGAGCCACCGACCGATTAGCGGGGTAGGTATACTCAGTCTCCTCATTGCTGGGGGAGTCCGGGTAGTCAAGTAAGCGATCAGGCAAATCTACCATCTCGATAGCAACATCAGTGACCGTTCGGGCAGGAGGGCCACAAACATTTGTCCGGGAAATGACTGGACAAGAGACCGCTGGTGTTACACTATTCAGGATCGGCCAGATGTTGTAGCTTGACATTTTCCACTGAGATGTATCTGTTCTCTTTGCGACCAGGAAGCGGTGGTAAGATGACTGTATGAGTTCCCTTCAAGGCAAGGACTGGAACCGGTGCACGATAAGTGGGGCCAAATTCTTTTTTGTTTTCCACCTTCTCTCGACCAGATCTTCGGAAGCCAGCCGGCAACCGGAATCTGCAGCGCAGCGTCTGTGGCTGAAGGTAAATGTGCGATTGCAAGTTTGTCTCGGGCTTCTTGTAAGTCCTGTAACATAGTAGAATGGTTATCTACATCAAAGATGGCGGATTGCGCCGCCATGTCTAGACCATCAAGGTCGGGCACAAACATTCGTATGCCAAAGAGCATTTCGTATGGGGTCCGCCCACCCAGAGGTCTTCTAGGGAGATTATTAAGTGCACGTTGTACGGTATACAAGTGGGCCAGCCAGTTCCTGCCAGTACCTAAGACTCTAGCTGTCAAGGATTGCTTTAAGTCATGGTTCATTCGTTCAACAATCGAATTGCCCTCAGGCCGATTTGGAGACGTAAATTTCACCCGAACCCCCAGTGACCCCATTGCGTCCTTGTAAGCCTTAGAGGCGAACGCTGGACCTTGGTCAGAATGGAAGGTGCCACAGGCGAAAATTCCCACAAAGACACGCAAATCCCTTATGACATTTCGAGCGTCAGCACTCCGTTGTGGCCAAACCCAGATGAAACGTGTGCACGAATCCACTGCAACTAAGATGTATTTATATGCGGTGTCAGAAGAAAATGGACCGCAGTGATCCAGGTAAACACACCCAAAAGGTCTGTTTGATATGCAGAGCGGGGTTTGTGGTGGTTGTGTAACCGTGGAAGGCTTAATCTGCTGACAAACGTCACAAGAAAGCACATAAGTACGGGTTTGTTTGTATAAACCACGCCACCAGTAACGCTGCTGCAAGATGGAAACCGTCGCAGACACGCCAGCATGTGCCGAAGCCATGCCTTCGTGTGCGGCCGTTTCAAGGAAAGTCTGCGGTCCGCGTTGGGAATCAGCCGATCACCGTCAGGAATTCTTACGAAAGGAGCCTGTTCAGGACCTAATTGATAAGAGTATTTGGAAGGGAAACCCTGTGGGTAATTAGCACCCTCCTTTGTTGCAGCAATAGCTGCCAGAATATCATTATCTATCTTAGTCATGGATCTTGTAACTGCTGCGACTGAGCACGTGGCTACTGTTGATTTGGCAGCTTCATCTGCCAAACCGTTACCGACAGCGTGTGCGCCCACACGCTGGTGGCCAAGAGTGTGAATCACCTGTGTGAGATGCAGACGTTGTTTCAAATCTGCTACTCTAACCCAAAGCATTTTATGCTTAATTGTGCTACCTTTCGTGTCCCTGTAGGCATTTTGCGACCAAAAGAATAGATTGTCATTGTAAGACTGAACACAGTAGTAAGAATCGCACACAATAAGAGTGGTCACATCCGGATTAGCAAACTCAAGTGCAAGTACCAAAGCACGCAGCTCGGCCAATTGTGCGGAACTGTCTCCTAGTGCCTGTGTGTGCACTACAGTCTGTTTGAACTCTCTGTTCACCATAATACCTGCAACAATAGCACATGCCGCTGAAAAAGCATGCTTGGAACCCGTGGCCGGTTGTGCCGAACCATCGGTATAGATAATACATTCGTACTCCTCAAGCGGTAGCAAAGACAGAGGAGGAGGATGAACAAATTCATACTGTAAAAACTCCTGCGTCTGAAGCAAAGAATCAAAGATAAAAGTGACATCCTGGGACGTCAAAGATGTTGCCCATTGTATCCAACGGGGGTGCAAAGCTTTAGAGTTCGGTACACTTGCTTTCGTCACCGCCTCAAGGGCAGGATATGGGGTTACCACCAGAATGCGTTTTCCCTGTGCCAGTGCGCGTTCCTTTAGAATCGCCATTTGCACTGCAGTCAAAACTTTCTCCACAGATGAAAAGCGCATTTCTGCGGAAGTGTAAAGATGTGACTTGTATGCGATCGGTACTGTGTCACCTTCGTTAAAGGTTAAGTACGTGAAACCCACTGCCCCTGGAATGATTCTAATCACCAGGTTTGTGTGGTTGTCATGCGTTAACAAGAATTTAGATTCAAGTAGGTCTGTCTGCAAAGACTGCAGTATGGAGGAATGCTCCGGAAGCCAGCATGACTTCGAAAAGTTAGGTTGTATCAAGGCATACAGTGGCTTGATACGCTGGGCATATTCGGGAATGTAAGTACGCCCGAAGTTTAGAAAACCCAGTAAAGACTGAAGTTTCTTCAGAGTGGTTGAAGGGCACAAAAGTGCACATTTCTCCAGGAAATGGGGGGCTAAGCCCTTACCTTCATTGTTGAGCTCATAGCCCAAAAACAAAATGGTAAATTCAGCAATATGGGATTTGGCAAAATTCAATTTGTATTCCAAGACCGCAAATTCAAGAATAATGCGGTCCACTCGGGAAAGATGCGGCCATAACTCGTCGTCTGTCAGATAGATATCGTCGACGTACGAACACGCATCTCGGTCTATGCTGTACAACAAAGAGACAACACAGGCGGCGAATACGCCCGGACTGTTCTTGTAGCCCATGGGTAAACGCCGGAATTTGATATGTTTACCACCGGAGGTAAAAGCGCTCCATTGGCTGCACTCCGGGGACAAGTTGTGCGTGTAAAATCCATTGGATAGGTCAAGTGTCGTTTTATATTTTTTACGAACAAGACTGTCTACAAGCGCAGAACTGTGTGTATTTTGCACCGCAAAGGTCCGACAATGAGAGTTCAAATGTCGGTAATCCAAAACTAGGCGGTACGATCCATTGGGTTTAGAAACCTCGAAAAGGGGATTATTCATGGGTGACACGCATGTTTCAATCACTCCCTGATATTTTAACTGTGTCAGAATTTAGGAAACGGGACCTTTAGCTTCCCGTTTGATGGGATATTGGGGTTGTGGCTGTGGCAGCGACCGCAATGGAATATCATGGGGGGGAAAATCTTCATCCCAGCCCACGTGGTTGCGGTATAACGCTGGAGCCAGGGACACAGCCCACTCAGCTGCGAGAGCCTCCGCTTTGTCCTTGGGGACATGACGAGAAAAGCTCAGAAGGATTACCTCCTCCCCTTTACGCGCAGCAAGTACGAATGGGGGTGGCCAATCCGCCTCTGCCAACAGAATGTCGTACGAAGAGGTCAGATTCTCCCCAAAAATCCCTTTAAAAACACGCTGTATGTCAGCTTCAATTTGAATGACAATATTATATAGTCTGTCAGGGGGTGCCACTCTGGTGTCTGCTGTCTCGACAGTAATGAATGTTTCAGTTGCAGTCGCCTCCACATGAGGACGTAGTGCCTCCCGCACTATGGTAACTTCCGCGGCGCTGTTTAGGAGCGTCACTGCCCACGTCCAATTCAGGAGTCTCGTTCTCACCGTCTGTGGCATACCTCACTGTTACAGCTGCAACTTTTTTCTTCTGAAACTGTGGGCGAGAACGTGGAAATTCTTCTGGTTTCCCTCAGACTTGTTGTCGAGGTTGGTCTCGTCCCTGAGGAGCCTCACGACCCCTGCCTCTATCCTGGCGATCTCCTCCACCAGCCTGGGAGGTTGTTGGTGCCTGTGAAGAACAAGGAGAATGCGAATCAGGGACTTGGAATCTCTCTGGAGATTTAATTCTCGCGCTATCGCGCAAATCATAAGTGCGTTCAGAAGAGACGGAAACCGGGGATGCGCCTCGCGACCCTGGCTTCTTCTGTTGCATACCCTGCTTTTTCTGTCTCCAGCTCTTTTTAGTAAAGAACGGCTTCTCATCCTTCTCTGATTGAGATTTCGGTTGAGGTTGTGATTGTGTTTGCGTTTTAGCAAAAGGCTTGACTCCCAGGCTATTGCGGCCAATTGTTTTGTAAGCCTGGGCAATAATTTTCGGTAATTCGCGCGGCCTGTCCGGTTCTGGGATCAAAGCCAAAGCATTAGCTACTTGAAAGTTAACTGCATCGCCCTTGACATTCGCAAGGATCAAATCAGCTACTACATCGAACACTCCCACCAGTCTCATCCCTAATTCCACAGCCGCTTCAGGGCCATGCTCATCCTGCACTCGTTTAATTACAGAGGGGAGAACCGTCATGGAAGGAGTGCCGAAACACTTCGCATATACGGCTGCGAATACCTTACCCCAGTTGTTGCATTCTGTCAACTCGGGAATCAAGTCTTTTGGCAAACTAATCGTTAGAATCCTGTGTTTTTCCACAGGAGAAGTATTTTGAAAAACTGCCTCCAGCTGGTCGAATTTTTCTGCGAGCCAATAAGGCAAATCGTCCTTATTTTGTGGGCGTTTGCCCATTACCGAATTAACCATGACGGGACTTATGGTTACACTGCCCGGCCCAGCTGGATGCGCCGCAACTCCAGGCGGGGCTCCCTGGATATTGCCTGTAACAAACTGTACTAAAGCTCTATGCACTCGTATCAAGGACGAATGCAAATTACGCAGTTCAGCGACTGCAAGCGTCATATAACGCGGATGTGGGGTATACCCGGTCAAAACAGGCCAAGTGGCCCCTTCAATCGATAAGGGGCCTAAACGAACCGAGGTAACCGGTTGGGGGAGGGCACCATCAAACCAAACACGGTGTTGCCATGCCGTGAGCGGTACTTCAAGATTCCTATAAGGTCTATAGAGATTAGGAACAGCGGTGGCTGTATATTCATGGAACAAATTATCATTCCCATCCACCGCCGGAAAGGTGATCCAAGAGTAAAACACCTCAAAGTGGTAAGCAGGATCCGCTTGTACCACAAAGATCAGATCGACACCCGCGTCAGGCACTCCATACACTGTCAAGTGAGCCCGGAGCGCTGCGCGGCTATGTGCCGCAATTTGGACAGCCATTTAAGGCCAAAATGGTTCGACAACCTAATATGAGGCAGCACAGTATAGGGTTATATTTAAAAACCTTTTAACAACTTCAAGCTTGAAAGAACCTATAAAAACGTCAATATAGGAGGTATCGCCCTCACACACGCTTCCGGAAGCGTCTGCGAAGGGGTTGTGGACAAGCACAAGTACTACTCAAGCGTCTCGCAGATAAGCAGCCCACTCGTTGGTTGCGCCATGTTGTAGGGATTCTGCACATACACAGAGCTATGCACAGGATAATAGGACCTCGGAGTATAGTGGTGAGCCAACCATACACCTCAGTACCCACAATCCCAATCCGACTAGCTTTAGCGTCTCATGAGCAGCGATGCTACCAATGATTAGACAACCCAGAACATGGTATCTCTCTCTCTCAGGACTCGCGGGAGCAAGAACACCATTTCATAACTCATGCATACTCTGTCCACAACGTGCGCAATAAGAGACACAGTATAGTTTAAAATATTTATTTCAACTATCGTGCTCTAAGATACAGTACACGTGCCAGTACTATCAGCATAATGCATAAGGATAAAATAATCAGCATAGTTACAATTCCATAGAATACAAACGGGGAAAGCATTTCATAAAGCAGTGGATATAGGGCTAAATGACCATACCACCCTCCCCGTGCTAGTAGCTAGTTTATTATAAAAACAGAAGACCTCTGGGCATTGTCAGGCGAACCCCCATACCTCAATATCTAGATGCAAGGTTTACATCATCAGACAAGCACAGCTCTTCTCTCTGGAAAGGTTTTTCTCCAAGTGCCTCTAACAGTGAAATCACAATATTAAAAGCACACGAATTTCTCCAGTGCAGCTGTACGTAGTGTTATGTCTAGATGCGAGGGACTGGCCAGATCAGCAAGAACAAGGGACGTTGTTTTTCGACCTTGTACATGTTGTGCTGATGTAACCCACAGGGAACAGGAGAAAAGGTGAAAGGCAGAAATGCAGACAGTCCTAAAATAGCCGGGCAGAAGCAGAGGCTGGAAAAACAAAGGCACAAAGTAACGTGCGCAAAAAAGCATCATGGCAGCCAGGCCTAAGCCAACATAGCAAGGCAGACCAGGAGGCCACAAACCACATGACAATGTGCCCCATCATTTGTCAGTAATGGTTCTAATTTCACAGTTTTCATTCTACAGTATATATTAATTTAAACATTTTATATAGTGCTCATTATGTACAATTGAACAAAATGTTACAAGTAATTCTAGAGATATCATCAACCTTTGGTGCAACGAAACAATGCAGTAGCATAACCAAGGATGTGAACACTTTTGAGGCTACATGTTGGGATGATGTAAATTAGACAGGCGAGTTTTTAATTGCAGAGGAAAAGAAATTAATTTTGAGTTCAGTCTAAAGCCCTTTGAGAAAGACTTCCATAAGGTGTTGGCAACTGAGAATAATTGATGCTGGGCATGGCATATTTTAAATCAGGGACTTTCTTGAAAGATTGTGCCCTTGTTATATAGGGCTTGTTTGCCACCATTGATATTAAGGGCCATATGTAGGTAATTTCTATTTACCGATTCCTAAATACCGAATTTTACCGATTCGGTATTTAAGAATCGGTAAATAGAATGTAGGTAAACATTCGGTAAATTTTACCGATTCGGTAATATATTCGTTATTACCGATTCGGTATTTACCGAATCGGTAATAAGGAATACCTTCCCATTCATTCCTATGGGCCTGGAGGCCCATAGGAATGAATGGGAAGCCATTCACTATTACCGATTCGGTAAATACCGAATCGGTAATAGAGGAGCATATTCAAGGGTGGCAGGGTGTCAAATTGACACCCTGTTGCACCCTGAATCGTGCATGTGTGCACATGTGGCGCACATACATGCCCTAAGGGCATGTATGTCTGCCACATGGCACTTTAAAACAGCACAAAATTGCTTTTTAAAAGGTATTCAGTATTTACCACCAACTTGTAGTTGGTGGTAAATAACGAATCCTTAAACCAAAAATGCACTCACTTGAGTGCTCCCTACATAGGATTTAAGGAATCGGTAATTTACCAATACCTTAAAATAACGAATCGGTAAATTACCGACTCTTTAAATCCAGCCTCCTACATCGCAAAGAGCTAAATACCGGTCGGTAACGGGAAATTTACCGATTTTCGGCCGTTACCGACCGGTATTAGCCCACCTACATATGGCCCTAAGTGAGGTAAAAGGGTGTGTTGCAAAGCAGAACCTTTAGTATGAGACATGCCATTTTCAATTTGGATCATGTCTAAAATAGGAAGCCAATGTAAATCAGTGAGGATGGGGCATATGCCATCATATCATTTTAAAGAAGAAACAGGTTGTATGTTGGAGTGGAACATGGCTCTCAGTGAACTGAGTGTGGATTTTAGTATGCCATCAATAGTTGCATACCCAAAGTATAAACTAGCCCAAATCAGTGCATGCACTACAGATTTGAGTTGGCCATGAGGTCAAAGGATTCATTTTCCTTAGAGCATATAGGTGGAATTTGTATGCTTTTGAAACTCTAATTAAATAAAGTATCAAGTACCAAGAGTAAAACCAGGGGAGGAAAAGTAATACGCCTGTAGGATTTAGTTCCTTAAGATGCTTTGTTTCAAATATACTGGTGGACTTATGTGATAAGATTATTAAATCTGTCTTTTATTTAGTTGAATTGAAGATAGCTATTTATCATCCACATTTTCATGTCAAGGAGCACTTTTCACAGAGTAATGATATCCTGGATCTAAGAGGATTTAAGGAATAGCTGTGAACTATCACCATACTGGCATGTCTTCACACACAAATACCATGGGTTCAGCATACATATTGAAGAGTATAGGTGCTTAGGTACCCCACAGGACAATAAAGTAGATGTGGAGGTGTGACATCAAACTTTAACTATTTGTAATCCCATTGGTAGAAAAGACTGGAACCAATGTAGCAATGTTCCCTGGACTTCAATGCACTGCTCCATTACTGGCAAAAGACGTCCATAGTTGACTGTGTCACAAGAAAAAAGGTTTAAAATGAAGAAATGGGGGCAGGGTAGAAACACCCTGACCCCCTAGGCCTGCTCAAGGGGTCCGACAGGGACCCCGAGGGCCCAAAAAAGTTATTTTTTTAAATTTACCGCTGAAATCCCACCGACATTTTTAAAAAAAACGAAGCGCTGTCTCCTACGCTTCATTTCTGTTAAGCCCCCGGGTTGGCCAGGTCCTGGGGCAATGCTTAATTATTATGCAGCGGCCCGCAGCCCCGGGGTCCACCACCTCCCTGGAGCTTTGTTAATAATGTGTGGGGGCATGTGGGCCCCCCAGGGCCCCGGGGACCGCCACCTCCCCAGGGCTTGTTTAGAAACAAATAACATGGAGGGGCTACTGCCCCCCCACGCTGCCCCGGGGACCGCCACCTCCACGGTGCTTTTTAAATTTTGGGCAGGGGCTTCGCGGGCCCCCCGGGGACCGCCTCCCCCCGGGGCTTTTTTAAAAAATTGCGTGGGCCATGCACGCTGCCCTGGGGACCGCCACCTCCCTGGGGCTTTATCAATGGGCGGGGGGGCCTCGTGGGACCCCTGAGCCCCGGGTACCGCCACCTCCCGGGGCTACTATTGAAAAATGAAGTGGGGGGCTCGAGCCCCCCACACTGCTCCAGGGACCACCACCTCCCCGGGGCATACATCAATTAAGTGCGGGGTTCTGTTGCAGACTCCTGGCCCCAGGGACCACCACCTCCCCGGGGCAGCACACAGATGGGAGGGGGTTGCGCGTCCCCCTCTAGGAGCTCTCCTTGGCCCTGGGGACCGCCACCCCCAGGGCCAGCTCCAGCAATGTCCCAGGGTGCCCCCGGGACATTGCAGTTTGCTATGGCAGGGCGGCTCCCGCCCTGCCATAGCAAACATCTGCTACGCTTCATGGAAGCGAGAGCAGGAAAACTGCTCTCGCTTCCATGAAGTGAAGCAGAATTGCTTTTGGGCAAAGGGAGCTGCATGTTAGCAGGGACCGAAGGGGCATTGGGGCTCCCCCGCGGTCCTCAACGTGAAGGCATGTCCCGGGATGGGGTCCCCGGGGCCTACATCAAGTTATGGGACTGGGGGGCATTTTTTTTTCTCGTGTTTGGAGTTGCGACCCCATCGCAGCTCTCAGCCGGCCCCCCTATGTAATGTCGCAGTGGATTCGCGGATCCACCTCAAATAAATAATTTAATAGTTAATCATTTATAACGTAGTGTTGCATTTTTGACCTTTTTTTATAAAGTCAGTGAGATTGAAGTTATTAATCACATTAAATTTGATAAAGTTATTAATAATATAAAAAAATTTAAATTTAAAGTTAAAGTTGAACAGTGAATTGTGTTGTAGTACATTGAATTCGTGCTTTTGTTTTGCGAATCCGCGACGGATTCGTGAATTCCCAAAAAATATAAAAAGAGTATGTATGTTTTTTAAAAAAAGATTTGTTGTTGGGTTATAGGGTGGCTCTAAAAAGAGCCCTTGTTTTCATTATGACTTTGTTGGAGCTACGTGTAAGTGCGGACACACAGCTTAAGGTTGTTGAGAAATACTCTGTTTCCTTCATCTGTGAAGTGAACTCCATCACTTCTGTAGATGTCATCCATATCAAAACGTAGATTGTTGTTATAGATGGAGCCCATCCTGTGGTCTCTGAGGTAAGCAGAAACAGCTTTATTGACATTCTTCCTAGCTTTCTCAAACTGTGGACAGAATTGATTTGACCACTTCCATTTCTGTCTTTGGCATATATTAGAGTATACAAAGACAGTTTGAGGCAAAAGCAAAATTAATTGTGCAAAGGTATCCTTCATTAGCATTTCCAGACCTATCCCAGTCAATGTGCCTAGGTCATTGCCACCACAGTGCACAATTATGAGGTCATGGGGTTGGAGATACAAAAAGGTTTTAACCAAAGGCAACAATTGGTGCCACTTTAATCTTCTCTGTGAAATCCATTTAATATCCACATTTTGCAAACCTAGGTCTTTGTCAATACCTTTGTGTTCACATACTTTTTGCACCAGAAAACATAGCTGTGCCCTACAATCCATATTATAAGCATCTTGAAGGGATGTCTGGAAGGAATGAAAAGATGTCTGTAGCTGAGGTAGTCAGTTGGTAGAATGAGAAGATGCTGTTTTTGAAAAAACCAATAAGTGATTGGCTGTTCATCAACATTGTGCATTCAAAAATTGGATGCATGTTACTTTCCTGAGGAATCATCTTTCTGATTGGTTATTAAAAAATGTTTGAAAGGTACAGTAGATAGGATAAGCTAACTTTTTGCAAAAGTCAACCACACCTGCTATTTGCATTTGTTAGCTAATGTGCTGAACTTGAAAATATGGTGAACTTGTGACCTGCCAGTGCAGTTGAATTTTGCAGAAACTGTTACTATGGAAACTGGGATTAAGCTGAATGGGGGAAGGGTTGAAACTTAACTGTGGATTTAAAATGTGAAATGGTAACTTAAATATAAGTGATATGTTACTAAATTAGGTTTTTATAAGTCAGTAGTATGTGTAGAAGTAGTGTGTTGTTAAAAAAAATTACTAGTATTATTAGAAATAGGTTTTTGAACTCCCATAAGGGTTCACGGTTTCATCGCGACGCTTTTCTGTGGCACTGCGGTGGAGTTGCGACTCCAGAAAATTACAGAACCAGTTTGGGCACTATTTGAAGACAGTTAGAAAGGGTTAATATGTCTAACCAATAGAAATTTATTGTGTGCAATAGAAAATCTTTTATGAGTTTCTGATATTTGATATTCTGCAATACTATTTTAAAGTATAATTTGTGCATAGTAACATGTGTACATTGGTAGATGGATTAGTGATTATGGTAGTTTGTATGCATCTGTGGAAAGGTCTAGATGAAGTATGCCCCATAATTTTAGGTGTCTTTTTGAAATGGGAAGTGCAGTCTGTCAAGTTTCAAGGTCTGCATGGTCTTGTGACTGAGGTACGTCTCTACTTGCACATGTATTTGTCATATGTGTTATGCATCTGAAGATGTTAGACATATAAAAAAGAGGTACACATCTATTTGTATGTTTCTTTTACATATAATAACACTAGCAAAAGGTACAGACACATGCATGCATACTTTCGATAATATGGTGAGACCTATAAAAGAGACATATGAAGGGTTGGTTGTTTATATTTGCCTAGGACCAAGACTCTGAGTAGTCGCAGAGTAGTGAAGCTGCAAGACAAAAGTGAAGTTTTAGACATGTTGGCAAGGGATTACTGATTAGGGAATTTTGTATGAGTCTGGTGAATGGTACAGTTGAAGTACGGCACATAATTGTAGGTGTCTTCTTGAAATGAGAACTGCAGTATGTCAAGTTTTAAGGTCTGCATGGTTTTCTGGCTGAGGTATGTCTCTACTTGCACATGTATTCTCACATGTGTTATGCATCTGAAAATGACACTAGCAAAAGGAGCAGACACATGCATGCATGCTTTCTGGAATATAGTGAGAGTTACAACACACACATGCAAAGGGTTGCTGCTTTATATTTGGCTAGGCCCAACATTCTCAGTAGTCGCTGAATAGTTATGCTGCAGCACGAAAGTAAGGTTTAAGACATTTTGGCAGAGGGATTAGTGATTAGGCAACTTTGTATGAGTCTGTGAAAAAGTACACTTGAAAAACGCCGCTTAAATTTAGGTGTCTCTTTCAAGTGGGAAGTGGAGTCTAACAAGCTTAAAGGCCATTATGGTCTTGCAACTGAGGTATGTCTCTAATTGCACATGTATTCTCACATGTGTTATGCCTATGAAGATGGTAGAGGTATAAAACACAGGTATACATATATTTGCATGTTTCTTTTATATATATCATGCCACTAGTAAAAGGTACACACACATGCATGCATGCTTTTATGAATATAGTGAGACTTACAACAGACACATTGAAAAAGCTGCTGCTTTGTATTTGGCTAGGCCCAACACTCTCAGTAGTTGCTGAATGGTGAAGCTACAGCACAACAGTGTGCTTTAAGACATGTTGGTAGAGGGATTAGTGATTAGGTTAACTCATATCAGTCTATGGAAATGTACACTTCAAGTACGCCACATAAATGAAGGTGTCTCCTTGAAATGGGAAATGCTGTCTGTCAAGTTTAAGGAACTTTATGGTCTTATGACTGAGGTATGTCTCTACTTGCAATTGTATTCTTACATGTGTTATGCCTTTAAAGATGGTAGAGGTATAAACACAGATATACATCTGTTTGTATGTTTCTTTTATATATGATGCCACTAGGAAAAGGTACAGACACATGCATGCTTGGTTTCTGGAATATAGTGAGAGTTACATCCTTGTACTCAAGCACCAGCCATGAACTGATCTAAGGAGGCAGATATTACTCATGAACTCATGAATTCACTCAGGCACTCCCATGCACTTATGCAATCAAGGAGGCACTACCTATACACACATGTAATGACTCAGGCATTAACCATACATTCATGCAATCACCCAGGCCCTACTATTCCACTCAAACATTTACTCAGGCACTACCCACGCACTCATCTATTCACTCAGGCACTACCCATGTACTCATGAAATGACCCAGGCATTACCTTTCCACTCATACTTTTACTCAGGCACTACCCATGCACTCATCCAATCACTCAGGCACTACCCCTGTACACATAGAATCACCCAGGCAGTGCCCTTGCACTCATAGAATCACACATAAAACTACTCTTGCACTCAAGCATTCACTCAGGCACTACTCATGCACTCATCCATTCTCTCAGGTAGTACCCATGCACTCATCCAATGACCCAGGCACTAGAGTTGGACTAATCCATTCACTCAGACACTACCCTTGGACACATTCATTCACTCAAGCACTACTCATACACTCATGCATGGTCTGTCTCTACTTGCATATGTGTTCTCACATGTGTTATGCATCTGAAAATGACACTAGCAAAAGGTACAGACACATGCATGCATGCTTTTTGGAATATAGCTAGGCCCAACGCTCTCAGTAGTCGCTGAATACTGATGCTGCAGCATAAAAGTGAGGTTTAAGATATGTTGGCAGAGGGAATAGTGATTAGGCAACGTTGTATGAGTCTGTGAAAAAGTACACTTGAAACACGCTGCTTCAATTTAGGTTTCTCTTTCAAATGGGAAATGGAGTCCGACAAGTTCAAAGTCCTTTATGGTCTTGTGACTGAGGTATGTCTCTACTTGAACATGTATTCTGACATGTGTTATGCCTATGAAGGTGGTAAAGGTATAAAAAACAGATATATATATCTATTTGTATGTTTCTTTTGTATATGATGTCACTAGGAAAAGGTACAGACACATGCATGCTTGCTTTCTAGAATATAGTGAGAGTTACAATACACACATGCAAAGGGTTGCTGCTTTATATTTGGCTAGGCCCAACACTCTCAGTAGTTGCTGAATAGTGATGCTGCAGCACAAAGGGAGGTTTAAGATATGTTGGCAGAGGGATTAGTGATTAGGCAAGCTTGTATGAGTCTGTGAAAAAGTACACTTGAAAAACGTCGGTTACATTTAGGTGTCTCTTTCAAGTGGGAAGTGGAGTCTGACAAGTTTAAATGCCTTTATGGTGTTGTGACTGAGGTATATTTCCACTTGCACATGTATTCTCCCACGTGTTATGACTATGAAGATGGTAGAGGTATAAAACACAGGTATACATGTATGCATCAGGTTCCTCACGTTTTCACTGTTTAACTTTTGCACGTGTTGGGAAAAGTTACAAAATGTGAAGCGGTAAAGGTTTCGATCCTAACACGTATAAGGTCCTTAATATGTACATACGTTGGAGAGCTTAAAAACAGTTACCCGGCAAACCGTGTCATTTCCATTCTCATGACTACAAACATCTATTAATTGCCGTAATTCTAAATAGAAGACATAAAAAAAATATCGTTCAGATTAGAAAAAAAAAATACGTGCTAATATTTCTCATCACTATGGTTTTAAAGTTAAAAAAATGCCAGCATTTGTAAAGCGAACAGCTACCTCCAGAGAGGTGTCCCGGCGCTCGGGGCGTCGGGAAGATTAAGCAAGGTATTGCCCACAGTGACATAGTGGTGGGCTAACGTGCCGCCGGATCCGGCAATCGAACTGTGAACGCTGTTGTTCTAAGTCAGGTATCATAGCTGCTGCGTCACACTTTTTCCACACTTATATGTTAATTAGTGCTAATTAAGTTTTAAACATTGTTAAATTATAACTTATAACAGACTACTGTTACAGTTAGTTTTTCACTACAAAAAGTATGTGCGTCTTTTTAAAATTTACTTAAAAACAATAAAGGTTTCAGGGACATTGTAGTTACAAATTAGCATTTAAAAAACCATTGAAATTCACTGAAAAAACCATAGGTTTCAGGCACGTTATAGTTAGAAATTAGCATTTAAAAAACCTTAGAAATTCACTGAAAAAACCATAGGTTTCAGGCACGTTTTAGTTAGTTGGACATTTCACTCGTACAAAACCATAGAAATTCGCCCGTTATAGTTAGTTCAGCTAACTATAACTCGCGCCCCCGCAATGCACTGCTGATGACGTCACATATTACATCATTCATGACATGGTCAGTGACATCACTGATGACATCACTGATGACATCTCAAATGACATCACTGATGACATCATCCACGTGAAAATCTCCTCACACTCTAATATAACCTTTGATGCACCCACTGTAAAATACAGACTACCATTTTCGAAACCATCGACACACCAATACCAGTTACTACATACGCACTCACTGAATCCTAGGTCTACACACATATCCACTCATTCACCCATACAATCACTCATACATGCAGTCACTCATCAATACAACACTATCATATACACTCATACAACTATACAGACACTCACACACCACCACTCATCCAGAGTTACTCACACACCTAGTGAGTCATGCAAAGAATCAATCACACTTCCATTTACTAACCTATATAGTTATACACACACCACATCACTTATTCAAACAGAAACAAACGCATACTTACTCTCTTATACAATCACTGATACAAGTACACACTCATCCATACAGCCATTCTCACAATCACTGACTCTCACGTATAGTCATTTATATACTCCAAGTCTCAAATACACTGCCTTTTACATATGTAGTTACATGGACATGTACCACTGAGATATCCATTCACTCACCAACACACCCATACACACACTCACCCACCCATACAGCTGTTTCCACATGCACTCTTGAACCCATACACCCAGTGAATCAACCACTCAAACCTCTATGCACAGAGTCACACACCTCTCACCCACCCACCCACACACACACTCAGGCACCCATACAAATACTCAACCAATCGATAACCCATATAGACACTCATGTAGCTACTGACCAACCCATTCATCAGCTTATACAACAACAGACAGACTGATACAGACATTCACACAGTTTAGTCACTAACCCATGCATTCTGTAAGACACATGATCACTCACTTAAACAGTCAGTCATGCACCTACTAAATCCTCCATCCAGACACTTATACACCCACTCATTCTTCAATACACCTTGGCATATATATAATACATATTTAAACTTTAAAGAAACACACAGTCACTGGATGATGTCATCAGTGATGTAATCAGTGATGTCATTTGAGATGTCATCAGTGATGTCATCAGTGATGTCACTGACCATGTCATGAATGATGTAATATGTGACATCATCAGCAGTGCATTGCGGGGGCGCGAGTGCTGAACTAACTATAACGGGTGAATTTCTATGGTTTTGTACGAGTGAAATGTCCAACTAACTATAACGTGCCTGAAACCTATGGTTTTTTCAGTGAATATATATATATATATATATATATATACAGGTAGGCAAGCAACAGGAGGGAGGTGCAGATGACCTTGGCTGTGGTGCACAGAGGACCTTCCTTGCCGCCCAAAGAAAAAAATATTAGAGGGAACATTGGTTACAACACACACATGCAAAGACTTCCTGCTTTATATTTGGCTAGGCCCAACACTCTCAGTAGTCACTGAATAGTGATGCTGTAGCACAAAAGTGAGGTTTTAGATATGTAGGCAGAGGGATTAGTGATTAGGCTACCTCGTATCAGTCTGTGAAATGGTACACTTGAAGTACACCGCATAAATGTAGTTGTGTCTTTGAAATGGGAAGTACAGTCTGACATGTTTAAAGGACTTCATGGTCTTATGAGTGAGGTATGTCTCTACTTGCACATGTATTCTCATACGTGTTATGCATGTGAAGATTGTACATGTGTATAACATATATATATATATATATATATATATATATATATATATATATATATTTGTATGTTTCTATTATGTGTGATGGCACCAGCAAAAGGTAGAGACGCATGTTTGCAATTTTTTTGAGGGACTTTAAACAGTAACACGATCATGTGGGATTGTATGGTTTTTATTGAGTCTCTCTGTTTTTTCAAAACATATGCTTTTAAGAGTTTTTAAGAGTTATGCAGGAACGTGTTGAATTACTTCACTGGAGAATCAGCAGAAGGTGTGCAAATGCAACATCTAGTGGGGTTTTTTAGTGATGATACTCATTAAAACCCCAGATATCGCTGCCTTAATCTTAATCTAAAATTTTTAATTTAATTATTTTTTTTGGATTGGACAACAGGTACTATTATATAATTTGTAACATCTCTTACAATGATACCGTTTCAGTTTTGTTGTTATTATTGACCGTATGAAATTGGGTTTGTAATGTGCAAATAATTGAAAAACAGACTTATCAATACGCAGAATGACAAAATGAGTGTTTCTTTTATGTCTATATACCACGTTGGGGAGTTTCACTGCATATTTAAAAAAGATGGCAAACTAGGCTCTGTGATCTGTGATCAAGGACAAGTGTTGCCCGAAACGCGTCAGATCTGAGGACTAAATAAACAACAGTGCCAGATTTCGTGTGGTTCGTGTCTCTCTGTTCGCCACACTGTGTTGTGCGGAAGTGCGGGGAATCCTTTGGTTTTTTCAAATATATATATATATATATATATATATATATATATATATATGTATTTGTATGTTTCTATTATGTGTGATGGCACCAGCAAAAGGTAGAGACGCTTGTTTGCATGTTTTCTATAATATAGTGAGACTTATAACAGTAACATTGCAAAGATTGCTGTTTTGCATTCCTGGAGTTCTCTTGGTTCTTTCTGGACTTCTCTTCACTGTTTCTGCACCTCTTTTACTTCTTTCTTCATTTATTTTGTCTCTTTCTGCACCTGTCTTATCTCTTTGTGTACTTCTGTTGATTCGTTCTGCACTTCTCTTGTTTCTTTCAGCACCTCCTTTGCTTCTTTGTGCAACCCTCTAATGTCTATCTACACCGGTCTTTCCTCTTTCTCTACCTCTCTTATCTGTTTGTGCAGCTTTTTTGCCTCTTTTTGCATATCTCTTAAGTCTTTCTGCATCTTCTTTTACCTCTTTCGGTACCTATGTTATAAATTTGAGCAGCTCTCTTGCTTCTTTCTGTATATGTTTTGTTTGTTTCTGCACTTCTGTTATCTTTTTCTGTACCTCTTTGCTTCTATGTCCAGCTGTCTTGCCTTTTTCTTATATTCTTGTCTCTTTCTTTCTCTGTCAGCACCTTTTCGTCTCTTTCTGCAGTTGTCTTGCTTGTTTTTACAGTTTTCTTTTCTTATTTATTATAAATGCAATAGCAATGCAATTGTAATTATTTGCTTACTAGTTATTTTCAATATTGAGATGTTATTAATTTAAAATTGTTAATTGATGTAACAAACTATTCAAACTATTCTTTTTTTTAGAAAATTATTTTGTTTGGATTATAAATTGAAAAAGGCAAGAAAACATGAAAAGAGAAGAGAATAAAGAAATAGACATACTTAAATAAAACTAAAAAGAGTGCACTAGAAAAAGACCAAAATGTTACTGAGGATAAAGTATGTACAGTTGCAGAGAGATTAAATAAAGACAATAGTAATGAAAGGAAAAAGCACAAGCAAATAAAGAGATGTAATGGAAAAAAAGCATTCATTTTTGGAAAAAGAACATGTCACAAAAAGACAAAAACTAATTAATGAGATACGTGTACGACTGTTTCAAAGTAGAGTGATTCAAAATGTATTAAAAGATTGTAAAAAGTATAAAGAAGATCAGCAGCGTATAAGAAGAAGCAACACATTGAAAGTGTAGTAGATCCTGCTTTTGAATTGAAACGAAAATTATTTATATTAGTATTTAAGCGAATGAAAACATTGAATAAAACAATGCCGTTTATGAAGGACAAAAGCAAAAGAAAAAAACTGATTAATAGAAGTAACTTTTGTAAAACTTTCACTAGTGAATGGAAGCACACTTCTAGTACTGAGCCTTTCTTTAATGAAGAAAGCTATTTTCAACAGAACTCATCAGTTCATGCAGTTGATACCAGTGGTCGATGCTATGAGATCAAAGATGGTTGTCCCATTCCAAAAGAAAAGATGGTTCCTAGGAATGTGAAAGAAGTAATAGCTGAAGAAGTTTAAGGGAGGCATACACAAGCTCTGGTATATAAGTGGGATTGTAGTAGTATTTGCAGTATTCGGTTGGAATCTATTGACATATTAGAATTTTTTTACGAGGATATGCCAAAAAAAGTCTTAAACAGGAGATTAAGATGTTACAAGTACTAGATCCATGTAAAGTAAGAAAGTATACTAACTTGCAGGGTCATTCTCTGCCTTGTCTTTCAAGAAAAGTGTGTCAAAGTACTTTCCATCATTTAAGAATGTTAGCAGTACACCACTCACAAATGCGGAAGTTAGTAAGGAGACTCTACTATGTAAAAAGTCCTGCATTATGTTTAAGTGAAATGAACACAGCTCTTTTGCACGGTTCAGTATCAGATGTAAAAAAAAGTTTGTGATGATATACAGTTTTGTTTTTTTGGTTCACAAGAGGGGTGTTGAGATAGTGAGAGCTTGATAAGTGTAGGTGTTGAAGAAGAGGTGGAAGATATTAGTATTGACAAGTTTGCAGAAGAAATTACAAAGTTTAAGACAGTTTCATCTGAAAAACCAAACTATGTTTGTATTTGTTGTCGACGTACTCGCTATAGAAGTCAAGCTAGGAAAGTTGATTTATATTTAAAAAGTGAAAAGGAAAACAATGATAAGTGGCAGCAATTTGGTGCTTATTTGTTGGTAGAAGGTCAGTTTGAGTTGGCTACTGATCAACGTATTTGTAAATATTGACAACAAATTAGAAGAGAACAAAATGCCAGCTAAAGCTGTACATAACAACTTATAGTTGGTAGCTATTGCTCCGGAACTGGCAGCTTTGAATGCATATGAGTCATCTCTTATTCAATCTGTCCACCCATTTCAGGCTATAGTTCGTATGGAGCCTAAAGCAGGTAAGCTGCCTCCAACAGATTTACAAAGAGGACTAAAAGGAAGAGTTGTGTACTTACATTTAGATTTTAAGAAAAATATTGAAACTGTTGGTATAGACAGGGCGGAACATGAGCCAGTAGTTATTCTAGTTAATGGTGTACCAACAAAGAGTCAAACAATATGGCAGGAGTTTGTAGATGTTAATAAACTTCAAAAGGCTACATTATATCTGGTAGAGAATAATATTTATTATAAGAATGTAAATGTTGATGAACAGGTAATATGCTCAGAAGATGAAACAGAAATTTCAAGTGGACAAATAGAAAAAGTGGACAAGTCTAGGACTGAAGAGATCTATGAATATTACACTATACATCCTCTACATTAAAAAAAGTGATAGGGAACAGTATTGAATTATTTCAAATGAAGGAAGCAAAGGGAACTCCCATGAGTGTATGGGAAAAATTTTAGAAGCTCGTTGTTTTCCACAGCTGTTCCCCACTGAAAAAGGTGGACGATTTGATGAGCGAGCTGTACAGATTCCAGCTTTAGAATAATGCTCAACAAGATTGTACTCTGAAGATCCAAGATTTCGACAGTGCATTTCATATATATTTCATCTTTTGTTTGAAAGTGATTTGTCTGCACTTTCATATGCAGTGAACCACATATTAAAAACAGGAGTTCATCTTCAACATGTTTCTGCAAAAGAATATATGAACAAAGTTCAACAAAGAGATGAAAATTTAGAATCACAGTTAATTAATTTGATGGCATGTCAACGTGGTACCAATGAATATTGGTTTCGTCGTCACGGTGAACTTAAATGTATGTTAAGAAACGTGGGTACCCCTACATGGTTTGTAATACTTAGCTGTTCTGAATATGCATGGGACGATTTACTTGAATTTCTATGAGAAACAAATTCTATTGTAAAAATATTGAATTGAAGACACCTGGAGAACTCTGTTCTTTGGATCCTGTAAATGTCTTCAGGTATTTTAACCATTGGTTTCAAAGTATGATGTAATTTATCTGCAATAAAAATATTCCTCCTCTTGGAGAAGTTACTGATTTATTGTGGCGAAAAGAGTCAAAAGCCAGAGGTGCTCCTCAATTATTATGGATAAAGAATGCTCCAAAATTTGGAAGTGATACTGATGAAAGTGTTTTGTCTTTCATTGAACAGTATGTTACCTGTGCCATTCCAAGAGAAGGAAGAGAAAACAGCGTGAGACAAGAAGTTTTACGGTTTCAAAGTCATCGATGTGGAAAATACTGTCAATGAAAATACAAGTCTAAAGGGAAATTTTATGCAAAATGTCATTTTGGATTCCCACGTTCAATAATTTCTAAAGGAAGAGTACATAGTTTTATGTCAGCAGTAAGGCATACAATAACTCGGAAATCTCCAAAGAATACATACAACTTAAAAAGAACCAAAGATTCAAAATATATTAATGACTACAATCCAGTGATTTTGAAAATGTGGAATGCAAACATGGATATGCAATATTTTGCTGATAATTCAAATGCTGTTGCTCGCTATGTTACATCATACATAACCAAATCTGAAAAGACAGAGATGAAAGAAATGTGGAAAGAAATTTCACAAGAAAAGAGTTTTAGCAAGAAATTGTACAGCTTTAGCTTGAAGATGCTTTCCCATCGAGAGATTGGATCCTATGAATGTTCGGATCGCTTGAGCTCTTCCAGGTTATATTCAAAGTCAAGAGGAATCATTTGGGTAAGTTTAGGTCTTGCCTCCACACGAAATAGAGTATAGAAAATATTACAAGAAATCGAATACTTAGCAGAGAATGAACCAGAAAGTACAGATGTTGTTAAAACTAATATGTTGGATACCTACTATCCAAAAAGGAGTCCACATCTGGAAAACCTATGTCTGTATGAAATACTTCAACATTACAGCTTTAAAGAACGTTACAGAAAATATAAAAGAAGAAAAATATGCAGTAATTGGATGTAACGGGTGTTTGGTAAAACATGCCAAATGAAATCTTATTAACTACAGAAAATTCACTTGCGAAAGTCCAGATAAGAGGGAATTTTTCTATTTAGCACTTCTGCAACTGTTCAAGCCTTGGAGTAGTGAAACGGAATTACTTGGAGATTTTGACTGCTATGAAGATTCTTTCAATGCATGTAAAGATAGTATTCAATGCACAATTTTCCCTATATATCTACAAATGTTAAATGATGAGATTGAACAAGAACCTACTATTGCAGCTGAAATAGCTAGAGACAGTCTCAAGATAGTCAAAGTTCTGGTCCACCAAGTCAAGATCCACTGGGGCAACCAATTATCAAAAATGAAGCAGCAATAGCCATGAATGAGGTAGAAACTGCAATGCAACTTGCACAACAGGATATTATTCCATTGGAAAAGTTAGAAGAACTAAATATTGAACAGAAAGAAATATATCTACAAGTAAAAGGACAAATACAACATGGTTTACTGCACGAAAAAAATGAATGCCAATGTTCATCATTTAATCCTATTCTGATGTACATCAGCGGTGAAGCTGGAACAGGAAAAAGTTTCTTAATTAAAGTTTTGACCAGTTATCTACACAAAACTACACAATCACATTTATCTTGTGTTGTAACAGCTCCAAATGGATTAGCAGCACACAACATTAAATGGATTACTTTACATAGATTACTTATGCTACCAGTTGAACATGATATTAAATTGGAATATCAGAAGCTATCTGGAGAAGCTTGTTATGAAGTGTTAAGAAGACTGAAGAAAATTAAATTTGTAATCATTGATGAGGTGAACATGGCCTCAAACTTAATGCTTGCCTTTGTACATTTCAGAATGCAACAGATTTTAAAAACAGAATACGATGTTCTGTTTGGAGGAAAACATTTAATTGTATTTGGAGATCTACCACAACTAACTCCTGTAAAAGGACAACCTGTTTTTAAAACACTTGTCCATGAAGACACTAGGAAATCTTTGGGAAATATTGGAAATGTGAACATTTGGCTACATTTCGAATATAAAGAACTTATTAAGAATATGCGACAAGCAAGTGATGAAGATTATGGAAATATTCTTCAAGATATAAGGATTGGTGGCTTGACAAAACATGGTAAACAAGCTTTAGAAAGTCAGCTACTAAGGAACTTGTTAACAACTGGAAACACAGCGGCTAAAATAATGTACAATAAGCTTAGAGAAAAGAAGTCTATAGTTTGCCTAATGCCTACTCTGAAAGAGTGTTCAACATTTAATCAAGAACTTTTGAAACTGGAAAAACAACAAACAGTGGAAATTGAAGCTATTGATAGAATTGAACACCAGGGAGTGACTATTCTTCTCACAGAGAAACTACATGCTAAATTACATTATTTGGGAAAGTTTGTATCTAAAACTACAGGCTTAGAAAAGACTTTACATGTATGTAAAAACTGTCGGGTAATTTTACGACGTAATTTGGATGTAGAAGAGGGTTTAGTAAATGGAGCAATGGGAAAAGTTGTTGATTTTGTAAAATTTCAGAACAGAGATGGAATAGAATTTTTGATTATAAAATTTGATCAGATTAAAGAGGTAAGACAGATTGGGCATTGTGTTGTACGTTTTTTGCTTGTAAAAGATTTGTATGTTACAGTAGAAAACAGTTTCCTCTGTCTTTAGCATATGCAGTAACTATTCATAAATCTCAAGGTTTAAGTATAGCCAATGCTTTAGTAAATATTGAAGTACAGTGTTCAAAGAGGGAATGGCATACGTTTCATTATCTCGAATAAGAACATTGTATGGTTTGTATTTGATAGATTTTGATGAGAAAAAGGTTAGTGCTTATGCAAATTGTGTAAGAGAGTATAATCGTTTAAGAAGACTTTATACACCTGATTTAGGTGAATATCCCCTATGTGAAAAACGTGTAGTGTGTCCAAAATGGAAATATGTCAAACATTCAACTGAGGTTCAAAGAAAGAAAACAATTGAAGAGAAACATGAAGGTGTCAAGAAAAAGAAAATGGAAACTGTTGATGACATTGTAGGATACCAGTTGGAAAATAGTTCAGGTATCAGCTGTTATGCTAATGTGATTCTGAATGTTGTGTTTCATCTACAAGACCTTCATCATGAAATCATGGGAAATCGTGACAAACGATTCTGGGCCAGATGTACGACCATTTGCTTTTGCGACTCGCAAATTGCAAAAAATTGCGAGTTGCAATTTGTGAGTTGCAAAAGCAAATGTACAACAGCATTAGTGACCCTGTTAGCGATTCCCAATGGGGTCACGAAATGCGAGGCTCATGAATATTAATGAGCCACTCGCAATTTGCGACCCCATTGGGAATGGCTGGCCCTCCCCAGGATGGTGGCCTGCTGGGCTCAGCTGGCCTCCATGTCTGGGACTGCTTTTCAATAAAGCAGTTTTTTTTTTCTTAATGCAGCCCGTTTTCCTTGAAGGAAACGGGATGCATTTTTTTAAAAAATGAAACGTTTTCGTTTCATTTTTTAAGGGTAGGTAGTGGTCCCTGGGATCACTGCCTGCCCTTAAAAAATATTTTTGGAGCCAGTCACAAAGGGGAAGGGGTCCCCTTGGGGACCCCTTCCCATTTGCGACTCCATTACCACCCTCTTGAAGAGGGCAGTAATTTGCAAGTGTTTGGCGACCGCAATTGCTGTCGCAAAACATTCTTACATAGGGCCTGATTCACAGAACTAACTTACGTCAAAAACGTAAAGTTAGTACTTTTAGTATTCACAGAATACACTTACTCATTTTGGTATTCACAGAATGAACTTACTCATTTCGGTATTCACAGAAGTTAGTAGTCCTAACTTTAGGACTCCTAAATGCCTTCTGTGAATACCGAAAATCATAAAGTTAGGATTTTTCTCAGTTTAGGAGTAGTAAAATTAGGACTCCTAACTTTAGGACTCCTAAATGCCTTCTGTGAATACCAAAAGTCTTAAAGTTAGGATTTTTCTCAGTTTAGGACTCATACAAAACTAGAGAAATTCAGCAGTTATAGTTAACTGAGCTAACCATAACTTACGCCCCCGCAATGCACTGCTTATGACCTCACATATTACATCACTCATGGCATGGTCAGTGACATCACTGATGACATCTCAAATGACATCACTGATGGCATCACTGATGACATCATCCAGTGACTGTTTTTAAAAAGTTTGAGTGTTAAATATATATACCAAGGTGTGTTGATGAATGAATGGGTGTATGAGTGGCTGTATCGATGATTCAGTAGGTGTGTGACTGACTGTATAAGTGAATGATTCGGTGTCTCAGTGAATGGGTGAGTGAGTATGTTGGAATCTGTATGAATAAGTGAGTGGCTGTTTGTATAGCTGTATAGGTGAGTAAATGGCTATATGATTGACTCTATAGGAGAGTGAGTAGGTATGTGAGTAGCTCTATGAGTGACTGACTGTGTGAGTGGCTGTATGGGTATATGAGTAGATACATCAGTGGCTGTATTAGTGAGTGGTTGGGTGACTGAGTGGATGTGTGTGTAGACCTAGAATCAGTGAGTGGGTTTCTAAGTATTTGTATGGGTGTGTCAATGGTTTTGAGAATGCTAATGTGGAAGTCGGAGTGGGTATATGAACGGTTATATTGGGGTGTGAGTGGGTGCGGCAGAGAATCTGTGGATGATGTCGTCAGTGATGTCATGAGGGATGTCATTTGAGATGTCATCAGTGATATCATCAGTGATATCACTAACCATGTCATGAGTGATGTAATATGTGAGGTCATAAGCAGTGCATTGCAGGGGCGCGAGTTATAGTTAGCTCAGCTAACTATAACTGCTGAATTTCTGGTTTTATTCGAGTAAAATCTGACCCTAACTATAACGTCCCTGTGACCTTTGGATTTTGCAGTGAAATTCTAAGGATTTTTAAATGGTAATTTTAAACTATGACTTGCTTGTAACCTTTGGCTTTTTCTCTGAAAAATATTTATGTATGTGTGTGTATATATAGATGTGTGTGTGTGTATATATCTGTGTATATATATATGTGTACATATATATATGTAAATATAAATATTACTTTAGAACAAATGCTATGTTTATGAGATTTGGTTTTTGTTTTAAATTAGGAATCACGTACCCGTCGCGGCTAGTCACTTTGGGTTTGCATAACTAAAATATTTTAAGTTTATTAAAATACATAATAGTAGAATTGTAATGTACTCTTTAATGGAAGTTGCATAGTAGTAAGGTTCTTAAAGTAATTTTAGTGTATTTGTAAAATAGCTTTAAAATGTTTTTACAACTTTTTTAGAGCCCCGACCATGTCGCGCACCATGTTTTAACTTCCTTACAGGTTTGCGATGTGGACACGGCTATGCATAGGTTTAAAATTGTGGAATACATATTTAAAGGTTTTTAATATTGAATTTTAGGGAACAGGTTTACTAACAAAACACTAAAACTTTGACAATTATCACTATAATTATTTAAAAAGTGTTTTTAATAGTTATTGCGGCACCGCAACATCGTTGCGTACCGTGCTGGCCCTTATTTCCAGGTGCGAGGTTTGTACACGACTCCAGCATGATTTTTACAAGTATTATATATGTAAATGTGCAACTTAAATGTGTTTTATAGATTTACAGATTTGTTGTGAAAGCGCAAAAAATAACACTTTTAATAAAGAAACTTAGTTTTAACAACTATTTAATATATTTTGCGGGTGCACGACGTAAACATGATGATGACGCGATTCCATCGCGACCTCATGTGACATAAAAAAACAGATTTGATTGGCTCAGAAGGCTTTCTATCCTTAAAGAGGGAGGATCCAACCCCTTTATCCTGCATTTGGGTGTGTCACTAAAGCTTCACACCTTCTGTATTTTGACTTACTATTTCAAGTTTTTCTTGGTGTTTTGCATTTGTTTTTGAAAGAGAGGATGGCATCTGAAGGAGGAGAGAGCGCAGAGGAGTTTGAATACATGGAAGTGCAAAATGAGCCTTTGAAAAAAATGGAAGGAGAGTATAGTCTGGACTTTTTTTACTATCCCTGAAGGGGAAAGAAAGTTAATGCCAGGAAAGTCACCTGTTCGCTCTGTGTCAAAATACTTTACAGACGGTCAGAGTGAAAATATTCCTGTGGAACTTCATCTATGATGAAGCACCTTCAAACTATACATCCCACCTGACTTGCAGGAGAACAGTGTGCAAGAGAAAAGAGAGACCAAGCTCTACGAGGAGAATTTGGAGAAGCTGGTACTTCATCTGGTGGAGTACTTAGTTCACCTCAGCTGGTGACATATCCTGAGTTGGCTGATGAAGGGAGGCATTGCCGCAAATGTCAAATTGTCTTGTGTGTTGGAGAGCAGTCTATCTCAGATGTTATAACACTTATCAAGAATCACAAGTGTTAGTTTTGTTTTCTGCTTCAATTTTTTCAACACTGTGAAGAAACTTTTATTCCAAAAGTTTAAAAAAACACCAAAGAAATCTCAAAGAGTTATGAAAAAAAGGTTCTTCTAGAGCCGCCTATTCTGGTCAAAGATAGAAATTATTTTTGTTATATGTATGCTTGCAGTGGTGTAAATATGCCTTGTCCTATGCATTTGCAGGTAGTGAATAGATGAGTGCATGGGTAGTGCCTGGTTGATTGGATGTGTGTATAGGTGGTGCCTGGATCATTGTATCAGAGCATGGGTAGTGCCTGGGTGATTGAATGAGTGCATGAGTAATGCCTGTGTGATTGAGTGAATTGGTAGTACCTGAGTGAATGTATGCATGCACGGGTAGTGCCTGAGTGAATGGATGAGTGCAAGGGCAGTGCCTGGGTCATTGGATGAGTGCAAGGGTAGTACCTGGGTGACTGGATGAGTGCTTGGGTAGTGCCTGGGTGTTTGTTGTGTGCGTGGGTAGTGCCCCAGTGAATCATTAACTGCATGGGTAGTGCCTGGGTGATTGGATGAGTGCATGGGTAGTGCTTGGGTGAATGGATGGGTGCATGGGTAGTGCCTAGGTGACTGGATGAGTGGAAGGACAGTGCCTGGGTGAGTGGATGAGCGCATGGGTAGTGCCTGTGTGATTGGATGAGTGCATGGGTACTGCCTGGGTGATTAGATGAATGCATGGGCAGTGTCTGTGTGATTGGATGAGTGCATGAGTAGTGCCCGGGTGATTGGATGAGTGCATGGGTACTGCCTGGGTAATTGGATGAATGCATGGGTAGTGTCTGGGTGATTGGATGAGTGCAACGGTAGTGCCTTGGTGATTAGATGAGTGCATGGTAGTGCCTGACTGAATGGATGAGTGCATGGGTAGTGCATGAGTGAATGGATGAGTGCAAAAGTAGCTCCTGAGTGATTGATAAGTACATGGGTAGTCCTTGGGAAATTGGATGAGTGTATGGGTAGTGCATGTGTGAATGTATGAGTGTATGGGTAGTGCGTGAGTAACTGGATGAGTGCATGGGTGGTGCTTGGGTCATTGGATGAGTGCATGGGTAGTGCCTGAGTAAATGTATGAGTACATGGGTAGTGCCTGAGTGAAAGGATGAGTGCAAGGGTAGTCATTGGATAAGTGCATGGGTAGCACCTGAGTGAATGGATGAGTACATGGGTAGTACCTAAGTGATTGGATAAGTGCATAGGTATTGCCTGGGTAATTGGATGAGTGCATGGTAAGTGTCTGGGTGATTAGATGAGTGCAATGATAGTGTCTGAGTGAATGGATGAGTGTAAGGGTAGTGCCTGGGTGATTGGATCAGTGCATGGATAGTGCCTGACTGAATGGATGAGTGCATGGGTAGTGCATGAGTGAATGGATGAGTGTAAAAGTAGTGCCTGAGTGATTGGAAAAGTGCATAGGTTGTGCCTGGGTAATTGGATGAGTGTATGGGTAGTGCCTGTGTGAATGTATGAGTGCATGGATAGTGCTTGAGTGAATGGATGAGTGCATGGGTAGTGCCTGAGTAAATGTATGAGTGCATGGGTAGTGCCTGAGTGAAAGGATGAGTGCAAGGGTAGCGTCTGAGTGAATGGATGAGTGCTAGGGTAGTTCCTGGGTCATTGGTTGAGTGTATGGGTAGCGCCTGAGTGAATGGATGAGTGCAAGGGTAGTATCTGGGTGAATGGATGAGTGTAGAGATAGCACCTGTTTGATTGGATGAGTGCATGGGTGCTGCCTGGGTGTTTGGATGAGTGCATGGGTAGTATCTGGGTGATTGCATGAGTGCATGGGTAGCACCTGGGTGATTGGATGAGTGCAAGGGTAGTTCCTGAGTGAATGGATGAGTGCAAGCGTAGTGCCTTGGTGATTGGATGAGTGCATGGGTAGTGCCTGGCTAATTGGATCAGTGTATGGGTAAAGACAGGGTAATTTCATTACTGCATGGATAGTGCCAGAGCAAATGGATGAGTGCAAGGGTAGTGTTTGGGTGATTGGATGTCTGTATGGGTAGTGCTTGGTTGATTTCATGAGTGTGTGGGTAGTGCCTGAGTGGTTGGATGAGTGAATGAGTAGTGCCTGGGTGATTCGATGAGTTCATGGGTACTGTCTGGGTGATTGGATGAGTGCAAGGGTAGTGTCTGAGTGGATGGATGAGTGCAAGGGTAGTGCCTGGGTGATTGGATGAGTGTATGGATAGTGCCTGACTGAATGGATGAGTGCATGGGTAGTGCATGAGTGAATGGATGAGTGCAAGAGTAGTGCCTGAGTGATTGGATGAGTGCAAGGGTAGTGTTTGGGTGATTGGATGTCTGTATGGGTAGTGCTTGGTTGATTTCATGGGTGTGTGGGTAGTGCCTGAGTGGTTGGATGAGTGAATGAGTAGTGCCTGGGTGATTCGATGAGTTCATGGGTACTGTCTGGGTGATTGGATGAGTGCAAGGGTAGTGTCTGAGTGGATGGATGAGTGCAAGGGTAGTGCCTGGGTGATTGGATGAGTGCATGGATAGTGCCTGACTGAATGGATGAGTGCATGGGTAGTGCATGAGTGAATGGATGAGTGCAAGAGTAGTGCTTGAGTGAATAGATGAGTGCATGGGTGGTGCCTGGGTGATTGGATGAGTGCATGGGTAGTGACTGGGTGATTGGATGTGTGCTTGGGTAGTGCCTGGGTATTTGGATGGGTGCATGGGTAGTGCCTGAGTGAATGGATGAGTGCCTGGGTAGTGCATGAGTGAATCGATAACTGCATGGGTAGTGCCTGGGTGAATGGATGAACGCATGGACAGTGCCTGGGTGATTGGATCAGTGCATGTGTACTGCCTGGGTGATTGGATGAGTGCATGGGTAATGCCTGGGTAATTGGATGAGTGTATGGTAGTGCCTGGGTAATTGGATGAGTGTATGGGTAGTGCCTGTGTGAATGTATGAGTGCATGGGTAGTGCTTGAGTGAATGGATGAGTGCATGGGTGGCACCTGGGTCATTGGATGAGTGCATGGGTAGTGCCTGAGTAAATGTATGAGTGCATGGGTGGTGCCTGAGTGAAAGGATGAGTGCAAGGGCAGAGTCTGAGTGAATGGATGAGTGCTAGGGCAGTGCCTGGGTCATTGGATGAGTACCTGGGTAGCACCTGAGTGAATGGATGAGTGCAAGAGTAGTGCCTGAGTGAATGGATGAGTGCTAGGGTAGTGCCTGGGTCATTGGATGAGTACATGGGTAGCACCTGAGTGAATGGATGAGTGCAAGAGTAGTGCCTGAGTGATTGGATAAGTGCATGGGTACTGCCTGGGTAATTGGATGAGTGCATAGGTATTGTCTGGGTGATTGTATGAGTGTAAGGTTAGTGTCTGAGTGAATGGATGAGTGAAAGGGTAGTACCTGGGTGATTGAATGAGTGCTTGGATAGTGCCTGACTGAATGGATGAGTGCATTGGTAGTACATGAGTGAATGCATGAGTGCAAGAGTAGTGCCTGAGTGATTGGATAAGTACATGGGTAGTGCCTTGGTAATTGGATGAGTGTATGGGTAGTACCTGTGTGAATGTATGAGTGCATGGGTAGTGCTTGAGTGAACAGATGAGTGCATGGGTGGTGCCTGGGTCATTGGATAAGTGCATGGGTAGTGCCTGAGTGAATGTATGAGTGCATGAGTAGTATCTGAGTGAATGCATGAGTGCAAGAGTAGTGCCTGAGTGATTGGATAAGTACATGGGTAGTGCCTTGGTAATTGGATGAGTGTATGGGTAGTACCTGTGTGAATGTATGAGTGCATGGGTAGTGCTTGAGTGAATGGATGAGTGTATGGGTAGTGCTTGAGTGAATAGATGAGTGCAACGGCAGTGCCTGGGTGATTGGATGAGTGCATGGGTAGTGTCTGGGTGATTGGATGTGTGTTTGGGGAGTGCCTGGGTATTTGGATGGGTGCGTGGGTAGTGCCTGAGTGAATGGATGAGTGCATGGGCAGCGCATGAGTGAATGGATGAGTGAATGGATGAGTGCATGAGTGAATCGATAACTGCATAGGTAGTACCTGGGTGAATGGATGAGTGCATGGCTAGTACCTGGGTGATTGGATGAGTGAAAGGATAGTGCCTGGGTGAATGGATGAGTGCATGGGTAATGCCTGGGTGAATGGATGAGTGCATGGGTACTGCCTGGGTGAATGGATGAATACATGGGCAGCGTCTGTGTGAATGTATGAGTGCATGGGTAGTGCTTGAGTGAATGGATGAGTGCATGGGTGGCACCTGGGTCATTGGATGAGTGCATGGGTAGTGCCTGAGTAAATGTATGAGTGCATGGGTGGTGCCTGAGTGAAAGGATGAGTGCAAGGGCAGTGTCTGAGTGAATGGATGAGTGCTAGGGTAGTGCCTGGGTCATTGGATGAGTACATGGGTAGCACCTGAGTGATGGATGAGTGCAAGAGTAGTGCCTGAGTGATTGGATAAGTGCATGGGTAATTGGATGAGTGCATAGGTAGTGTCTGGGTGATTGGATGAGTGTAAGGGTAGTGTCTGAGTGAATGGATGATTGCATGGGTAGTACCTGGGTGACTGGATGAGTGAAAGTATAGTGCCTGGGTGAATGGATGAGTGCATGGGTAATGCCTGGGTGATTGGATGAGTGCATGGGTACTGCCTGGGTGAATGGATGAATACATGTGTAGTGTCTGTGTGATTGGATGAGTGCATGAATAGTGCCTGGGTGATTGGATGAGTGCATGGGTAGTGCCTGGGTGATTGAATGAGTGCATGGGTAGTGCCTGACTGATTTGATGAGTGCATGTGTAGTGCATGAGTGAATGGATGAGTGCAAGAGTAGTGCATACGTGATTGAATAAGTACATGGGTAGTGCCTGGGTAATTGGATGAGTGTATGGGTAGTACCTGTGTGAATGTATGAGTGCATGGGTAGTGCTTGAGTGAATGGATGAGTGCATGGTTGGTGCCTGGGTCATTAGATGAGTGCATGGGTAGTGCTTGAGTAAATGTATGAGTGCATGGGTAGTTGCCTGAGTGAAAGGATGAGTGCAAGGGCAGTGTCTGAGTGAATGGATAAGTGCTAGGGTTGTGCCTGGGTCATTGGATGAGTACATGGGTAGCACCTGAGTGAATGGATGAGTGCAAGAGTAGTGCCTGAGTGATTGGATAAGTGCATGGGTACTACCTGGGTAATTGGATGAGTGCATAGGTATTGTCTTGGTGATTGGATGAGTGCGAGGTTAGTGTATGAGTGAATGGATGAGTGCAAGGGTAGTGACTGGGTGATTGGAAGACTGCATGGATAGTGCCTGACTGAATGGATGAGTGCATGGGTAGTGCATGAGTGAATGCATGAGTGCAAGAGTAGTGCCTGAGTGATTGGATAAGTGCATGGGTAGTGCCTGGGTAGTTGGATGAGTGAATGAGTAGTGCCTGTGTGAATGGATGAGTGCAAGCGCAGTGCCTTGGTGATTGGATGAGGTCATGGGTAGTGCCTGGGTCATTGGATGAGTGCATGGGTACTGCCTGGGTAATTGGATGAGTGCATGGGTAGTGTCTGGGTGATTGGATGAGTACAAGGGTGGTGTCTGAGAGAATGGATGAGTGCAAGGGTAGTACCTGGGTGATTGGATGAGTGCATGTATAGCGCCTGACTGAATGGATGAGCGCATGGGTATTGCATGAGTAAATGGATGAGTGCAAGAGTAGTGCCTGAGTGATTGGATGAGGTCATGAGTAGTGCCTGGGTAATTGGATGAGTGTATGGGTAGTGCCTGTGTGAATGTATGAGAGTATGGGTAGTGCTTGAGTGAATAGATGAGTGCATGGGTGGTGCCTGGGTCATTGGATGAGTGCATGGGTAGTGCCTGAGTGAATGTGTGAGTGCATGAGTAGTATCTGAGTGAATGGAAGAGTGCAAGGGCAGTGCTTGGGTGATTGGATGAGTGCATGGGTAGTGTCTGGGTGATTGGATGTGTGCTTGGGGAGTGCCTGGGTATTTGGATGGGTGCGTGGGTAGTGCCTGAGTGAAAGGATGAGTGCAAGGGTAGTGTCTGAGTGAATGGATGAGTGCTAGGGTAGTGCCTGGGTCATTGGATGAGTGCATGGGTAGCACCTGAGTGAATGAATGAGTGCAAGGGTAGTGCCTGGCTGAATGGATGAGTTCATAGATGGTGCCTGTTTGATTGGATGAGTTCATGGGTGCTGCCTGGGTGATTTGTTGAGTGCATGGGTAGTGTCTGGGTGATTGGATGAGTGCATGGGTAGCACCTGGGTGATTGGATGAGTGCAAGGGTAGTTCCTGAGTGAATGGATGAATGCAAGCATAGTTCCTTGGTGATTGGATGAGTGCATGGGTAGTGCCTGGATAATTGGATGAGTGTATGGGTAAAGACAGGGTAATTTGCTTACTGCATGGATAGTGCCTGAGTGAATGGATGAGTGCAAGGGTAGTGCCTGTGTGATTGGATGTGTGTATGGTTTGTGCCTAGGTTGATTTCATGAGTGTGTGGGTAGTGCCTGGGTCATTGGATGAGTGCATGGGTAGTGCCTGATTAACTGTATGAGTAGTGCCTGTTCGATTAGATGAGTGTATGAGTAGTGCCTGTGTGGTTGGATGAGTACTGTCTCAGTAATTGGCTAAATATATAAGTAGTGCTATGCAATTGCATGAGTAGGAAATGGTTGATTGTAGAAATTCATGAGTAGTGCCTGGGTGATTGGATGAGTGAAAGATAACTACCTTGATGATTGGATGAGTGCATGAGTAGTGTTCCAGTGCATAGAGCAGTGCCTGAGTAGTACCTGTGTGATTCCATGAGTATCAACGGCCTATTTGCAATATACCTTTGCAGAGAGTTATGTAGAGTAGGATAGAGGTTAATACATTGGGCAACATGTTTTAAACCTCACATTTCTCTACCAGTGTCATTAGAGAGGCGAAGCTCGCAATGCCAGGCTAACCCAAAATGAAATGCCATCTTCTCTCATGTCACTGTGTCAGTGGCTTTTAGGGGTGTCATGACACATATAAATAAGCCTATAAACACTAGACTACCTCTGTTTCAGACAGCATGATCTGTAAATGTGTCTAAAAGAAGGTGCATGGATAACCTTCTGTTTATTATACAGGGCAGTGTGCTTTGTATTTAACTGATTTAACAAGATCTGCTTACAAAAGAGATTTGTGGTTCTGGTACTGAAAGGTGAAGTACCTCTCTAAATATTTGGTCAGGGGTATGATATACTGTTTAATTTTTAAGTTATGATCATCAGCTACACCACATGTCATGTAGAAGTACAGAGATGGCTGAGAACCGGAAGAGGTGAGACATAGAAACTTGATGGAATATGTTTTCAGTTCAAAGTACACACATGAATTTCTACAACCTACTTGCAATGCACCTTTCCAGAGTCTTATATGGACTAAGATAGTGGTTAATACATTTGGGAACATATTTTAAACCTCACATTTGTCGACCAGTTTGATTAATGAGTCAGATTTCAGAGTTCGAGGCATAGCCCAAAATGAAACCCCGACTCCTGTCATGCCACTCGTATCAACATCTCTCCAGAGATCTCAATGAGTGTGTCGGTGCCTATTAGCAGTGAGATGACATATGGAAAGTAGCCTGTAGCCACTAGCCTACATGTGTTTCAAGCTGCATGCTCTGTAAATGTGTGTAGAAGAAGGTACATGGATGACTTTTTTTTATTGTACGCTGCAGCAGGGTATGAAACTTTGTGTTTAAGTGCTTTCACTAGGCTTGCTTAGAAAAGAGAGGTGTGGTTCTTGGACTGAAAGGTGAAATAGCTCTGTTAATATTTACCCAGGTGTATGATAGACCATTCAGTTTCCAAGTTAGGATCATCAGGTGCACCACACATCTGAGACCAGATGTACAAGTACAGACATAACTTAGACATGGTAGCAGCCAGACATGGAAACTTGACAGAGTACGCTTTCAGTTTAAGGCACACATATCACTATCTACAGCCTACTTGCAACATACCTTTGCAGAGAGTTTTATGGACCAGGAACCTGGCTAATATACTTGCTAACATGTTTTAAACCTCACATTTGTCGACCAGTTTTATTACTGACACAGAGCTGACTGTGCCAGGCGCAACCCAAAATGAAAGGCCGACTCTTGTCATGCCACTCTTAGTGACAGCATCTCTCTAGAGATCTCCATGAGTGTGTCAGTCCCTTTTAGGGGTGATATGACACATGTAAAGTAGCTTATAGGCACTAGACTACCTGTGCTTTAGAGCGCATACTTCATAAATGTGTGTAGAATAAGCAGCATGGATCACTTTCTGGTTATCATAGAAGACTGTGGGGTATGAACATATATGTTCAAATGCTTCCATGTGGCCTACTTAAAAAAGAGATGCGTGGTTCTGGGACTGAAAGGTGAAGTATCTCTGTCAGTATTTAACAAGGGTTATGATAGACTGTATAGTTTTTAAATTAGGATAATCACCTGCAACATATGTATAAACTACATGTACAACTACAGACATGCCTAACAGGAAACAGGTCAGAAATTAAAATCTGCCAGAATACGTTTTCAGTTTCTAGCACAGACATCACTATCTATAGCCTACTTGCAGTGTACATTTGCAGAGACTTCTATGCACTAGGATACAGGTTAATACATGTGGCAAAATCTTTTAAACCTCACTTTTCTCTACCAGTTTTATTAGAGACTCAGCTTGCAATGTCAGGCCCAAGCCAAAATGAAAGACTAACTCCTCTTTTGTTACTCTTGTGAGTCTCAGCATCTTTTTAAAGAGCTGAATGAGTGTGTTAGTGCCTTTTAGGTGAGAGATGACAAATATAAAGTAACCTTTAAGTACTAGATTAGGTCAGTTTCACAGTGCATGCTTTGCAGATATGTATAGTAAAAGCTGCATGCATCATTTGCTGCTCATTATACAGGGCAGTTGGGTATGTAAGTGCGTGCAAGTGCTTCTGTGACACCTGCCTAGCTAAGACATCTGTGCTTCTGGGACTGAATGCTGAAGTAGCTTTGACAAAATGTATGCAGGGCTATGATAGACTGAATAGTTTTTAAGTTAGGGTCATCAGCTACACCACAAGTGGCAGACTACATGTAGAAGTATAGACATACATGAGACATGGTAACAGTTAGACATTCAAACTTGACAGAGTGCGCTTTCAGTTTAAAGCACACATCTTACTATCTAAAGCATTGTAGTGTGCCTTTGCAGAGACTTATATGGACTAGGATACAGAGTAATACATGTGGCAGCATCTTTTAAACCTCAGTTCTCTGTACCAGTTTCATTAGAGAGTCAGAGCTCACAATGCCAGGCCTAAACCAAAATGAAAGGCTGACTCCTATTATGCCATGCTTGTGAGTGTCGGCATCTTTCTAAAGACCTCAATGAGTGTATCAGTGCCTTTTAGGGGTGAGATAACAAATATAAAGTAGCCTTTAAGTACTAGATTACCTCTGTTTCACACTGCATGCTCTCTAAATGTGTGTAGCAGAAGATGTACGGATCACTTTCTGCTCATTCTACAAGGCAGTTAGGTAGCAAGCTGTGTGTTCAAATGCCAGTTTAAGTGACACCTGCCTACCTAACAGATCAGTGCTTTTGGGACAGAATGCTGACATAGCTATGAAAAAATGTTTAGAAGGGTATGATAGACTGTGTAGTTTTTAAGTTAGGGTGATCAGCTGCACCAGACATGTCAGACTACCTCTGTTTCACATCGAATCCTCAGTAAATATGTGTAGAAGAAACTGCATGGATCACTTTCTGTTTATTATATAGAGCAGCAGGGGTTGAAGCTCTGTGTTCATGTGCTTCCTTGAGGCCTGCCCAGAAAAGAGATCTTTGCTTCTGGGACTGCTATTAAGAAGAAAAAGAAATATATATTCATGTTATGTTAAAAAAACATTCATTTACATTTTTAAAAACAAATCACATTGTATTATAATTAGATACCAGTATCAGTTTCCCTTTTTTACTGTTCTCAGATTTCATATAACTTCACCATACATGGTGGTTTGAACGTAGCATCATCATTGAACAGGGGGAAAAACAATCAAATGGATTGTATAAAAAAAGAGCATAGTACATCATTATAAATATGTGTAACTATGCTTTCCAGTCACTGTAAAGCAAATGTATAGAACACATTTCTTAATCATTTGTTTTATATATATATAAACTCTACTATTTAACATAAACAGATATTCAAATATTAACTATTACTACTATACCTGGTACAGTACTGTAAAGAAATATATATTCTACTTGCTTTTTAAAGTTAATCTTGCACACGGCAAATTAATAAAGAAAACACTAATAATCAATACTGGTAGAATCCAATCCATTCTGTTTTTAATGGCATCACCACCAATAGGCCGAATGATGTACTTAGAACTTTGGCTGCAGAAATAACATATAGGAATTAGCTAGCTGAGAAGGCAATCTCGCTTTGAGTTTGAGGTTGGTATCATTGCAATTTGTCAATCTGCTGTTACATTTTAAAAACACAGTATAGTGACCAGATGTTATAGTAGCTCCTTATAATAGCCAGTGTTGTATAAGTTCTTCCTGAAATATATATTTGACCTGCTTTGAAGTTTATATTTTCTGTTTGTAATTTTGTTCCATCTGATCTACAGAGTTGTGGCATTAAAATTAGATATTTTCCAAATCTTTGTATGCGCAATGTAGACAACATGTCTGATCTACAATGCGAACACGCCATATCTTGATTTGCTGTTTTAATCAATTTGTTAAAAGACACAGTTTTGCTTTCTGGTATAGTTAAGTATATGAATCGTTCTGCATGTATTTCAGTGGTAGAAGTAAATAAACAATCTTTACACTTATGGTCCCATTTGTAACTTAGTCCAAATAAGTTATGAATGTTTATTCCTTCGCCTTCAAATACTCCGAGCATGACCATTATAAATTCTTGTGCATCTTGTTGTATGTTCAGAGTAAATGTCATTGATCTGCTGCATATATCCAAACGATGCTGAAAGCCAGAAGCAGTATGTATCTTACTTTTGTCAGTAAGCAACTGTTGAAGTAAATGACATGGTAAATGAAAGATTACATTCAGAACTACATTAGCATAATAGTTGATATCTGAACTGTTTTCTAACTGGTATCCTACAATATCACCATCAGTTACCACTTATTTTTTCTTTACACCTTCAACTTTCTCTTCAATGCTTTTCTTATCTCGAACTTCAGTTGAATGGTTCAAATATTTCCGTTTTGGACATAGTATACTTTTCTCATATATTGGGTATTCACCTAAATGAGGAGCATAAAGTCTTCTTATTCAGTTGTACTCTCTTAAACAATTTGCATCAGTACTAACGTTTTTCTCATCAAATTCTATCAACTACAAACGGACAATGTTCTTACACGAGACAATGCAACGTATGCCATTCCCTCTTTGAACACAGTGCTTCCAATATTTACAAAAGCTCTGTCTATACTTAAACCTTGAGATTTGTGAATAGTTACTGCATATGCTAGAGACATAGGAAACTGTTGTCTTCGAACATACAAGTCTTTGATAAGCAAAAAACGTACGACACAACGCCCAATCTGTCTTACTTCATTATTCTGGTCAAATTTTACAATAAAAATTCTATTCCAGTAAAAATCTTCAAGTAATTCTGCTTCACTATGCCAAGGCTTGAACAGTTGCAGAACTGCTAAATAGAAACATTCTCTCTTATCTGAAGTTTCACAACTGAGTTGTCTGTGGTTAATAAGATTTACTTTGTCATGTTTCACTAAACATCCATCACATCCATTTACTGCATATTTGTCTTCTTTTATATTTTCTGTAACATTATTTTTAAACCTGTAGCATTGAAGTATTTCATACAGGCATACGTTTTCAAGATGTGGAGTCCTTTTTGGATAGTATGTATCCAACATAGTATTTTTCACCATATCAGTACTTTCTGGCTCATACTCTGCTAAGTGTTGGATTTCAGGAAAAGATTTCAATACTCTTTTCCGTGTAGAGGCTAGGCCTAGGCTTATCCAAACAATTCCTCTTTACTTTGAATACAAACTGGCTGAACTCAAGCGATCCAAACACTCATAAGAGCTTATCTCTCCATGGGAAAGCATCTTCAAGCTAAAGCTGTACAACTTCTTGCTGAGACTCTTTTCTGCAGAAATTTCTTCCCACATTTCTTTCATCTCTGACTTCTTAGATTTTGTAATATACGATGTGACATAACAAGAAACAGCAATTGAGCTGTCTGCAACAAACTGAATATCCATGTTTGCATTCCACATTTTCAAAATTACTGGATTATAGTCATTAATATACTTTGCAGCTTCTGTTCTTCTTAAGTTGTATGTATTCTTGGGAGATTTCCGAGTTATTGTATGTCTTACTGCTGCCAAAAAGCTGTTTACTCTTCCTTTAGAAATTATAGGCCATGGGAATCCAAAACGACAATTTGTATAAAATTTTCCTTTACATTTGTATTTCTGTTGGCAGTATTTTCCACGTCTATGACTTTGAAACCATAAAACTTGTTGTCTTAAGCTGTTTTCTCCTCCTTCTCTTGGGATAGCACATGTAACATACTGTTCGATGAAAGACAAAACAGCCTCATCACTATCTGTTCCAAATTTTGGTGCATCCTTTATCCATAATAGCATGTGTATATGAGGAGCACCTCTGGCTTGGTACTTTTTTCGCCAAAAGAAATCAGTTACCTTTCCAAGAGGTGGAATGCTTTTAGTGCAGATAAATAACAACATAGCTTGAAACCCATGGTTATAAATACCTGCAGACATTTGCGGGATCCAAAGAACACAGTTCTTCAGCTGTCTTCAGTTCAATGTTTTTTATATTTGAATTTGCTTCTCGTAAGAATTCAAGTAAATCATCCCATGCATATTCAGTACAACTAAGTATTAGAAACCAAGTAGGTGTACCTAGGTTTCTTAACATGCGTTTACGTTCACCATGATGGCGATACCAATTTTCATTGGTGCCACGTTGGCATGCCATCAAATTGATTAAGTGAGATTCCAAATTTGTATCCCTTTGTTCACCTTTCTCCATTAACTCTTTTGCAGAAACATGCTTAAGATGAACTCCTGTTTTTAATATATGGTTCACTGCATATGAAAGTCCAGACAAATCACTCTCAAACAGAAGATGAAATATATATGGAATGCACTGCCAAAATCTTGGATCTTCAGAGTACAATCTTGTTAATCAGTATTCTGTTGCTGGAATCCGCAGCGCTTGGTCATCAAATCGTCCACCTTCTCCAGTGGGGAAGAGCTGTGGAAAACAGTGAGCTTCTAAACTTTTTTCCCATATACTCATGGGAGCTCCTTTTGCTTCTTATATTTGAAATAGTTCAATACTGTTTCCAATTATCTCTTTTGAATGCAGAGGATGTATTGTATAATGTTCATAAATCTCTTCAGTTCTGCACTAGTCTACCTTTTCAATTTGTCCAGCTGAAATTATTGTTTCATCTTGTAAGCATATTACGTCTTCATCAACATTCACATTCTTATAATAAATGTTATTCTGTCTCGGGTATATTGTAGCCTTTTGAAGTTTACTAACATCTACAAACTCTTGCCAAATTTTTTGACTCTTTGTTGGTGCACCATTTACTAGAATAACTACTGGCTCATTTTCTTCTCTGTCTACACCAACAGTTTCAATGTTTTTCCTAAAATCTAAAGGTAAGTAAACAACTCTTCCTTTCAAATCTTTTTGTAAATCTGTTGGTGGCAGCTTAACTGTTTTAGGCTCCATACAAACTATGGCCTGAAATGGGTGTACAGATTGAATAAGAATAGGCTCATATGTATTGAAATCTGCCAGTTCTTGAGGAATAGGTACCAACTCTAAGTTGTTATGTACTGCTCTAGCTGGCATTTTGTTTTCTTCTAATTTGTGGTAACAGTACTTACAAATAACTTGATCACTGGCCAACTCAAACCCGCTTTCTACAAACAAATAAAGACCAAATTCCTGCCACTTATCATTGTTTTCTTTTTCACTTTTTAAATATAAATCAGCATTTCTAGTTTGACTTTTATAGTGAGTACGTCTACAACAAGTACAAATATAGTTTGGTTTTTCAGATGAAACTGTGTTAAACTTTGTAATTTCTTCTGCAAAATCATCAATACTAATCTCTGTCTCCTGTTCTTTAACACCTACACTTATCAAACTCTCAGTTTCTCTACACTCGTCTTCAGAACCAAAAAACGAAACTGTATATCATCACAAATTTTCAGTACATCTGATACAGAACCATGCAAAAGAGCTGTATTCATCTCACTTAAACATAATGCAGGAGTTTTTACATAGTAATGTCTCTTTGCTAACTTCTGCATTTCAGAGTGTTGTACAGCTAACATTCTTAAATGATAAAAAGTACTTTGGCACACTTTTCTTAAAAGACAAGCCAGAGAATGATCCTGCAACTTAGTATATTTTCTTGTTTTACATGGATCTAGTCCTTGTAACATCTTAATCTTCGGTTTAACACTTTTTTGGCATATTCTCGTAAAACAAATCGTAATATGTCTATAGATTCCTGTCAAATACTGCAAATACTGCTACAATCCCACTTATATACAGGAGCTTGTGTACGCCTTCCCTGAACTTCTTCAGCTATTACATCTGCCACATTCCTAGGAACAATTTTCTCCTTTGGAATAGGAGAACCATCTTTCACCTCATAACATCGACCACTAGTATCAACCGCATGTACTAATGTGTTCTCTAGAAAATAACTTTCTTCATTAAAGAAAGGCTCAGTGCTGGAAGTGTGTTTCCATTCACCAGTAAAAGTTTTACAAAAGTTAGTTCTATTAACCAGTCTTTTTCACTTACTTTTTTCCTTTATGAACAACACTGTTTTATCCAGTGTTCTCAATCTCTTCAATATTAAGATAAATAATTTTGGTTTCAACTCAAAAGCTTTATCTACTACACTTTCATTCTGTTGCTTTTGCTTCTACGCTGCTGATCTTCTCTGATACTGTTTTAAATTCTTTAGTAAATTTACTTCAAAACATTCTTCTTCTTATATTTTTATACTGTTTCTGCCTTCTTGTTAGATGAGTTGTTTTTTTTACAATTTGTTCTTCTTTGAACATGAGTAATCCCCTTTCGTTTGTGACATGTTGTTAAAGATTTATTTGTCTTTTCAACACTTTCCACAGTTTTCATTTTTCTTAATATTTTTTTTAAGAAACTGCTTAGTTCTCTTACCAGTAGATTTCTATCCTCTGCAATATTGTGTCCATCTTTCTGTTTTTTTGTGCTCTTCTATGTTGTTGTTTTTTGTCATCGTTAAGTCTTTTGCTTCAAGTAAATTATATATCTGAAAATTAAGAATAATTTTAAAAGTATCTTATATAAATTAATCATCTTAAAATATGCATATAACATTCATCATAACAAACAATTAGTTGTTGCTTAAATTAGATTATCAATGTCTCCTTTACATATAGATATATACATATAGATATGTATGATTTCTAACTATATACGTCAGAGAAGGTGTACATACTTGAAACTCTGTCTGAGAGGATAAACCTCACATTTGTTGACCACTTTGATTAGTGAGACAGAGCTGACAGTGCCAGGCTCAACCAAAATGAAAGGGCAACTCCTGTCATGCCACTCTTATTAGTGTCAGCATCTTTCCAGAGACCTCAATGAGTCGGTCAGTGCCTTTTACGGGTGAGATGATGCATGTAAAGTAGTATATAGGCACTAGCCTACCTCTTTTTCAGTCAGTATGCTCTATAAATGTTTTCAGATGAATCTACATGTTCCACTTTCTGCTTATACAGGGCAGCAAAGAATGAAGTTGTGTGCTCAAGTGCTTCCATGAGGGCTGCCTAGCTAACATATTTCTGCTTCTGGGACTGAATGCTAAAGTAGCTCTGACAACATTTGTCCAGGGGTATAATAGACTATATCATTTTTAAATTAGTCTCATCAGCTGCAGCACACGTGTCATGTATAGGTTGTGCCTGGGTGATTGGACGAGTTTACGGGTACTGCCTGAGTGATTGTATGAATGCATGAATACTGGCTGGGTGATTGTATGCCTGCTTGGGTAGTGTCTGGTTTTTTGGATTAGTGAATGTGTCGTACCATATTGATTGTATGACTGCAACAATAGTGTTTCGGTGATAGCATAAGTGAATGTGTAGTACCTGTGTGATTGAATAAGTATAGGAGGAGTGTTTGGATGATTGCATGCGTACACAGGTACTGCCTGGGTGATAGTATGACTGTATGGATAGTGTCTAAGTGATTATAAAAGAGCTTGAGTAGTGCCTGTTTGGTTATATGAGTGCATGGGTACAGTTTGGGTGATTGCATTAGTGGACAGGCAGTGTAAGAGTGCATTAGTACTGCATTGGTGATTGGATGAGGGCATGAGTAGTGTATGGGTCATTGAATGACTGTACAAGTAGTGGCAGGGTGATTGCAAGAGTATGTGAGTAGTGTTTAGCTAATTCTATAACTGAGTGACTAGTGCTATGAGACTGAATGCTGAAGTAGCTCTAACAAAATTTTACCAGGGGAATAATAGACTGTATAGTTTTAAAGTTAGGCTCATAAGCTGCACCACACGTGCCAGTCTATATGTAGCAATACAAATATACCTGAGACATAGTAGCAGTCAGAGATGCAAACATGACAGAATATGTTTTTAGTTTCAAGCAGACACATTAGTCTCCACAACCTACTAGAATTGTACCTTTTCAAAAAGTTACATGGACTAGGATAGAGGTTAATACATTTGGCAACGTGTTTTAAACCTCACATTTCTCTACCAGTTTCATTACAGAGTCAGAGCTTGCTTTACCAGGTCTAAGCCAAAATAAAACGCTGACTCCTGTTATAGCACTGGTGTGAGTGTCAACATCTTTCTACAGATCTCATTGAGTGTGTCACTCTCTTTTAGGGGTAAAATGACACATGAAAAGTACTCTATAGATACTAGACTACCTCTATTTCACACCGCATACTCCATAAATATGTGTAGAAGAAGGTCCATGGATCTTTTTCTCTTTATTATACAGGGTAGTCAGGTCTGAAGCTGTGTGTTTAAATGCTTCCATGGGGTCTACCTACCAAAGAGATGTGTGCTTCCGGGAATAAAGGTGAATTAGCTCTAACAATATTTATATAGGGGTATAATAGATTGTATATTTTTTAAGTTAGGGCCATCAGCTGCACCACACGTGTGAGAGTACATGTAGTAGTGCAGAGATACTTGAGACATGGTAGCAGTCAGACCTTCAAATTTAACAGTATACGCTTTCAGTTTCAAGCACACATATCACTATCTACAGCCTACTTTCAGTGTACCATTGCAGAGAGTTATATGGACTAGGATAGTGGTTAATATACTTGGGAACATGTTTTCAACCTCACATTTTTCAACTAGTTTGATAAGACAGACAGAGCTCACAGTGCCAGGCCTAACCCAAAATGAAAGGACGACTCTTGTCATGGCACTCCTATTTGTGTCAGCTTTTTTCTAGAGACCCCAATAACTGTGTCACTGTCTCTTAGAGGTAAGATGACACATGTAAACTACCATGTAGGTAGTAGACTGCCTTTGTTTGAGACCGTATGGTGTGTAAATGTATGTAGGAGAAACTGCAGGGATCACTTTCAGGCTATCATATAGAACAGTGGGGTATGAAGCTGTGTGTTAAAGTGCTTCCATGAGGCCTCCTTAGAAAATAGATGTGTGGTTCTGGGACTGAAAGGTGAAGTAGCTCTGTCAATATTTGCCAAGGGATATGATAGACTGTATAGTTTGGAAAGTAGGATAATCAGCTACACCGCACATATAAACTACATGTACAAGTACAGGCATGGCTAAACATGGAAGAGGTCAGAAATTGAAAGTTGCCAGAATATGTTTTCAGTTTCTAGCACAGATATCGCTATCTACAGCCTACTTGATGGGTACTTTTGGAGAGAGTTATATGTACTAGGATAGTGGTTAATACACTTGGGAATATGTTTTCAACTTCACATTTCGTTTGAGTAGAGAGCCAGAGCTGACAGTGCCAGGCCTAACTCAAAATGAAAGGCCGACTCCTGTCATGCCACTCTTATTAGTGTCAGCATCTCTCCAGAGACCTCAATGAGTGTGTCAATGCATTTTAGGGGTGAAATGACACATGTGAAATAGCCTGTGGGCAGTAGACTACCTCTGTTTCAGACCGTATAGTCTGTAAATGTGTTTAGATTATACAGCATGGATTACTTTCTTGTTATCATAGAAAATAGCAAGGTATAAAACTATATGTTCAAGTGATTCCACGAGGCCTGCTTAGAAAAGAGATGTGTGGTACTGAGACTGAAAGGTGAAGTAACTTTGCAAATATTTGCCAAGGATTATGATAGTCTATATAGTTTTCATGTTAAGATCATCAGCTGCTCAATACACCTTAGACTACATGTAAAAGTACATGCATGGCTGAAATATGAAAGACTTTAGACATTGAAAATTGCCAGAATATGTTTTCAGTTACAAGCACAGACGTCAGTATCGACGGCTTACTTGAAGTGTACCTTTGCAGAGACTTTTATGGACTACGATAGAGGTTAATATATCTGCCAACATGTTTTAAACCTCACTTTTCTCTACCAATTTCATTAGAGAGTCGGAGCTCACAATGCGAGGCCTACACCAGAATGAAAGGCCGACTCCTGTCATGCCACTCTCGTGAGTCTCACCATCTTTCTAAACACCTTTTAGGGGTGAGATGGCACATGTAAAGAAGCCTATAGGTACTAGACTACCTCTGTTTCACACCGCATGCTCTCTAAATGTGTGTAAAAGAAGCTGCATGGATCACTTTCTGATGATTATACAGGGCAGGTGGGTATAGAACTGTGTGTTCGAGTGCTTCAGTGACGTCTGCCTAGGTAAGGGATCTCTGCTTCTGGGACTGAATGCTGAAGTAGCTCTGGCAAGATTTGTGCAGGGGTATGATAGACTGCACAGTTTTTAAGTTAGGGTCATCAGCTGTACCACAAGTGTCAGACTACACGTAGAAGTACAGACATACCTGAGACATGATAGCATTCAGACATTCAAACTTACCAGACTACGCTTTCAGTTTAAAGCACACACCTCACTATCTACGGCCTACTTGAAGTGCACCTCTACAGAGACTTATATGGACTACGATAGAGGTTAATACATCTGCCAACGTGTTTTAAGCCTCACTTTTCTCTACCAATTTCATTAGAGTCAGAGCTCACAATGCCAGGCCTACGTCAAAATGAAAGGCCGACTCCTCTCATGCCACTCCTGTGAATCTCAGCATCTTTCTAAAGACCTCTTTGAATGTGTCTGTGCCTTTTAGAGGTGAGATGACACATTTAAAGAAGTCTATAGATACTAGACTACCTCTGTTTCACACTTCATGCTCTCAAAATATGTGTAGAAGAAGCTGCATAGATCACTCTCTATTAGTTATACAGGGCAGCCGGGTATGAAGCTGTGAGTTCAACTGCGTCTGTGACGCCTGCCTAGCTAAGGGATCTATGCTTCTTGGACTGAATGCTGAAGTAGCACTGACAAGATTTGTGCCAGGGGTATGAGAGACTGTATAGTTTTTAAGTTAGGGTCATCAGCTGCACCACACCTGTCAGACTATATGTAGAAGTACAGACATACCTGAGACATGGTCACAGTCAGACATTCAAACTTGACAGAGAACACTTTCAGTTTAAAGCACACACATCACAATGTACAACATACTTTCAACCTACGATAGTGCTTAAAAGCACCAGAAATACATTTTATTGGTCACATCACTATTTATAGACTAACTGCAGTGTACCTTTGCAAAGAGTGCCTACAGAGTACTTTTTAGTCACGTTATATGGACAAGGATAGAGTTTAAAGCTTGTAGAAATAAATTTTAAATATCACATTTCCGAACCACTCTCATTAAGACACAGACAAGACACAGAGTTTTCTAGTGCCTGTCCTAAAGCAAAATGAAACTGACTCCTGTGTATAACTGTCTTGTTACTGTCAGCATCTTTACAGATATCTACTATTTTCACTGCTTACTCGTACTATCGTATTCTCTATTATTTCATGCCTCAAACATGTCAACAATCTTACATATCTATAGAAATAACTATTTACTACATGTATACTATACATATTTAACTGTTCATCTCTTTATATATTACTATGTGTTGCTCTGCACATATCAAATCAAATACATATACCAGTATTTACACCAAAACAAGACACGGTTAATAAAATATAGATTTTTTTCTGATAAAATGATTCACATTTTCTAAGAACAGTTCATCTCATACTTAAAATTACAATCACTTAAAGGGTCCTACGACATCGATCACACTCCTTATACATTTGAAACTTAGCTGTGAAATTCCACTGTAGAATCTGAATTTATCAGAAACTTTTAGATATTTTTCTTCGCACAATAAACGTGATGTACCACTCTCAAGAAGGAAGAACCAGTAATGGCAAATTTTCCCTCTCTCTTTTTTCCACAGAAATTAATGTAATTAACAAATCAAAATATTCCCTTTAGTTTTTCAAAATCTAAAACCCCTTTCTATTGGACAGTTATATTAACCCTTCATTAGTCTCTTCTAAAGAAGCTCCATCTGGGTGTGTAACTTGCTGGAGTCGCGACTACACCGCGGTGCCCAGTGCGACCGCCATTTCCAATAATACTACTATAATTGTTTAACAACATATTACTCACAAACATACTAATGAATTGGAAAAAATCACTTTTCAAACATATAAGATATATAAAATACTACATTTAATTTTTTAAAAGCATTCAACTGTGCCAGTAAGTCAAGAGTTCAACATGTTTTAAACAATAGCACACCAGCTTCCAATTCAACAGTAGCAGGTGTGGTTGAGTACTTGAAAACGTAAGCGTATCCAGTGTATTGAACCTTTTAATGGTTTATCCACAGCCAATCAGATAAATACTTATTTTGCAAACTAAGATACAATCTATTTTTAAGTATGGAATGTCTATGAACACCCAATCACTTATCTCCTTTTCTTAAACCAGATTCTGTAGTCCATTTTAGATGCCTTTCATTATACCAGCTGTCACATTCAGCTACAGAGTTCTTCTGATTCCTACTGCTTCTTACTTCAAAATGCTTACAGTATGGATTGTGGGTCACAGCTATGTTTTCTGGGGCAACAATTGTGCTCGAGACAGAGGTATTGACAAAGACTTGGGTTTGCATAATGTGGATATTAAATGGTTTGCGCAGAGAGGATTAAAATGGCACCAATTGTTCCCTTTGGTAAAAACCTTTTTGAATTTCCAACCCCTGACCTCATCATTGTACACTGTGGTGGCAATGACCTAGGCACAATAACTGGGATAGGATTAGAAATCCTAATGAAGGATACCTTTGCACAACTAATGTCACTTTTCCCTCACACTGTCTTTGTGTACTCTAATGTATGCCAAAGAAAGAAATGGAAGTTGTCAAATCAGCTCTGTCCATAGATTGACAAAGCCAGGAAACATGTTAATAAAGCTGTTTCTACATACCTCAGAGACCATAACATGGGCTCTATCTACAACAACAACCTGTATTTTAACATGGATAACATCTATAGAACTGATGGGGTTCACTTCACAGATGATGGGTACAGGGTGTTTCTCAGCAACCTCAAACTGTGCATCCGCACTTACATTTAGCTGCAACAAAGTCATAATGAACACAAAGGCTCTTCTCAGAGCCATCCTATAACCCAACAGTGAAAAGTATATATTAAAAAATATATATATTCCTCATAAATATTTTCCGGATTTGCGAACCCACCGCAAACCGCAAAACAAAAGCACAAATTCAATGAACAACAACACATTTTACATTTTTAACTATAATTTTAACTCTGTACATATTAAAATGTTTTCTAACTCTGTAAATTTCAATGTAAGTGTGTACTTCACTCTGAGTAGCCCTTTGATCAGCTTCAAAAGTATCTGAGTGGGTCTTTGACAGAATGCATCAGACTCTGAGTGGGTCTGTGACTAGGTGTATCAGTGTCTAAACTGAATTGTAAATGGATGCAACAGCATCTGACTGAGTCAGTGACTGACCATGTCAGTAACTGAATGGATTTGTGAATGGGTGCATCAGTGTGTCAGTGGGAATATATGTGGGTGCATCAATGTCCAAGTAGCTTTGTGAATGGTTGAACCATTGTCTAAATGAATTTTTCAGTGGATGATTTAGTGTCTAACTGACTCTGTGTATCACTTTCTGACTAGATCTCTAAGTGCATGCATGTGTCAGTGTAGGTCAGTGAGTGACCATTTCAGTGTCTGACTAGGTATGTTAGAGGTTGCATCTGTGGCTGTGTGGTTCTGTGGCAGGGTGCGTAACTATGTAAGTGAATCTGTGAGTGCATGTGTCTGTGTCACTCAGTAACTGAGTATGTTAGTGTCTAAGAGGGTCTGTGACAGGGTGAATCAACGTCTGTCTGAGTCTGTGAGTGGGTGCATCAGTGTATGAGTGGATCTGTGATTTGGTGTATAAATATCTAACCAGGTTTTTCAGTGGGTGTGCCATAGCCGAAGTGGGTGTGTCAGTGTCTAAACGGGTGTGTGAGTGGGTGCATTAGTATCTGAGTGGGTCTCGGGCTGGCTACATCAGAAACTCAGTGGGTCTGTGAAAGGAAGCCTCAGTGTCTGTGTGGATCTGTGAGTAGGTGCATCAGTGTGTGAGTGGGTTTGTCAGTAGGTGTTTTAGTGTCTGAGTAGATTGGTGAATGGGTGTGTCAGTTTCTGTGTGGGTTAGTGAGTGGACGTGTCACTGACTCAGTAGGTCTGTAAGTGGGTGCATCAGTGCCTGGAAATGGGTGCCTCACTGTCTGATTAGATCTGTGAGTGGGTGTATCAGTCTCTCATTAGCTCTTTGAATGGGTACATAAATCCATTAATTAGTTTGTGAGTTCATGTGTAACTGATTGTAAAAGTCTATGACTCAATACATTATTGAGTATATTAATATTTGAATAATCTTTATTTATTTATTTTTGGTAAATCCACGACTCCGCCGCGATGTTACAGGGTTGGCCTCACTGAGTGCCACAATGGGGTCGTGACTCCAACCATGTGAGAATAAATATATATATTAGTAGACCCCTTCTCTGGGCCGATTTTGACCCCGGGGACCTTATCCCTCGGGGCGTGCCCTTTCCTATAATTTTTTAAAACAGATGGAAGGAGGGCCGCGCGATCCCCTTCCCAAGCTGATGTTGCCCCTGGGACCCCGGGGCCCGGCCTGTAGTGTGGATGCCCAGGGCACCCATATTTTCCATGTTGGGGGCCGTGGAGGAAGCCTGAAGGCCCCCACAGTCCTGGCCGGCTCCCCACCTCCTGCATTGCTGGCATTGCTTTTTACACACAGGGAGCTACTGACATGCAGCTCCCTGTGTGTAAAAAGCAAAGTGCTCCACTTTCAGCAAGCGAGAGCAAAATGCTCTTCCTTGTTCGTAGCGGACCACTTGTTTGCTATGGCATGGCGGGAGCAGTGCTCCTGCCATGCAGTGGAAAACTGCAATGTCCCAGGGGTGGGCAACCCGGGACATTGCTGGAGCTGGCCCTGGGGGTGGCAGCCCCAGGGCCATGAGGGCTCCAGGAGGGGGCTGTACGGCTCCCTTTCTTTGTAAAGTAAGCCCCAGGGAGGTGGTGGTCCCTGGAGCTGGTGGTCTGCAATAGACCCCCCCTTCATTAGTTAACATGTGCCCTGGGGAGGTGGCAGTCCCCAGATCTGTGGGGGGGCCAGGTGGGCTCCCTGTATTCAAAATGTAAAGTGCCTCGGGGACGTGGTGGTCCCAGGGGCAGCCGGGGAGCCATAGGGCCTCCCCTACTTTTTTTTACAATAATATATGTGCCCCGGGGAGGTGGCGGTTCTCGGGGCTGCAGGGGAGGCATTATTTTCATATGTTTGTTCCTCTGGGAAATGGTGGTCCCTGGGGCAGTGGGGAGGCTCCTCCGCATGTAATTTTAGGACTGACCCGGGAGGTGGAGGTCGCCGGGACCTTGAACAGCCTACCTCCTATATTTTAATAATACCCCCGGGCCTGGCCCAACAGGGGGCTTCAATTCTTTCCCATTTTCAGTGGGAGTCTCACATCCAATGCCGCACCGGCCGAATTTAATTTTTTTTTTAAATGTGGGCCCTGGGGGTCCCTGTGAGACACCCCCAAGAGGCCTAGGGGGTCAGGGTGGTTCTACCCTTTTCTTTTTTTAAACCTTTTTTCTTTTGACTCGGTTCAACCAAGTCACAAGTTGGCTGGCAACACTTCCTGGTTTGAAGTGTTGGCAGCCAATCAAATCTCAGGCATGAGATCATGAGGGGTCACGGATCTACTGTGGCCACAGTTGTATATCTGAGAAATCTTTAAATTTCACGAAGATTCATCAAACAACGTCAAATTTCTTAGCAAATGAAACGCTCTTCCCCCATGGACACTATATATATATATATATATATATATATATATATATATATATATATATATATATATATATATATGAAGTAATCAGCAAGCGCAGAATCGGCATTCTTGGAGGCTTTCAGGCATAAAGGGAAAAAAGGAAAAACACTCGACAAACTGGCTCGTACCACGGAGGAATGCAAAAGAATGCGGATGCCTAATAAGACACAGCGCCACTCCTGATCACATGAGGTGAGAGCGTGGCATGCAATAATTACGAGCTGGGGAACGAGGGTCGCAGCGAGTGAAAGGGGAAAAGAGCACAATACACTTAGTATGAACTGCACTTCCCTGTATATAATTGAGTCACTACCCAAGGGACAAACGGAATAAGCTAGTAAATGAAGCCATCTAGATAAAATCAAATATCACTTCTTACAGCAAAAGTGTGGTCCCGAAGTGAACAACATACGGGACACAGATTATTTGTTCATCAATCGTCAACAATTATACGTACACCTGAACCATGGAGGAGAGAGCTATGAAACGCTCTCAAAGAGCAGAAATAATGTTTCAAAGGGGCAATAAATCAATGGCAAGCAGAAAGGAGAAAGACAAAGAAAGCATCGCAGGGGAAATGACTCTCAAACAACTGTATGTCCAATTGGAAAGAAAATCAAAAAGGGAAATCACCAAAAGTTGGGAAGCACTCACCCTTGAGAAGTATATCGAATGTGAAAGAGTTCCCAGGGGCCTTCGAATCTTTATTCTCCCCAACCACCCTGATACTCGACCCGAAATGCTGGTAGAATGGGGAAAAAATAACATGCAGTGCTCACACAATATGATGCTCATAATAGTTAAATATGCCAAAATCGATGTGGAAGAATTACACAAAGAGATAGCTGAATTGGAGGCCCGCATCCTTGCACTTAACCAAGAAGATGAGTCTAAAAAATTGAGGAAGGAGATGGAACGTAATTTAGACAAACACGAGAGTGAAGTTGAAGAACGTAAGGAACGAAAATTTCGCAGAGATGAGCATGATTACGAGTCTGGCACAATACTAACTTTTGCCAAACATTTTGAAGCACTAAAACAACAAATGGGCACCAACAAAAGACAACCACAAGAATCCCCCAATACGACACAAAGCAAGTCTGATACAGATTTCAGCGAGGGAGAGGGACAATCCATGCCTGGACATCGCACTTCTTTTTTAGACTAAATGAAATTAATGTATCTAGACCAGCAAACACCAAGAGGAAGAGGGAGAGGATGGGGTACAGGACGGGGAAGAGGAAGAGGGAGAACACAAACAAAAGGAAAGGACGAAAAACCAGAAGAAGCTGCTGGAAAAACAAAAGGTTATCACCTGCACAATCGGGTGACAAAGACATAGAAGAGCCAGAAATTAAGGAACCATATTTGATTATCAATTTGTCAAAACATGTCCTAACAAGAGCTGAAGAAAGTCTTCTGAACAAAGGACTAACATTTTGTCTGGAAAAACACTTTGATCTTGTGGAGACTAAAATAGATTTATACAAATATGTACTTAAACTCAAACTGGCAAAGTATTTCAGTAAAGAGGACAGACAAAACCCACACAATATGGAAGATGACATCAATCAGAATGATGAAGTACCACAGGAATTTACCATCGCCGAAATTAGCAACTTGAGAACGGCATATGTTCTGGCCAATGAAATAGAAGAGGAGGACATCAATGACTCACAAATCCTGCAGGAAATGGGCATCAAAACGGACGTGCATCCGATTACAAAATTCAGGGATAAGTCAAAATTCTGTCCCGCTTTACATCCGGGGAATCGGTTAGACACATTCTATGATCTAGTGTCTGCTGATTTAGAAAAAATGAACAATGTGAAACAGGGACATACGAAAGAAAATCTGAGCCAACAAGAATGCTCAGCACTGGATTCACTTACAAAGAACACGTCAATAGAGATAAAACCCGCTGATAAAGGGGGAAACATAGTTATTTTAGACAAAGATGATTACATTGTGGAGGCCATGCGGCAATTGAATGACACCAATAACTATGAAAAACTAAAGAAAAATCCAATGAATGACTTAGTCATAGACCTGAACATGAAGCTCAAACAATGGCAGGAAAAAGGGCCTACTCGGTGAGCAAGAGGTACAATTTTTAAGGAATGATGCTCCCATAATTCCGACTATATACTTTCTTCCGAAAGTACATAAAACCTTAATTAAACCCCCAGGTAGACCCATTATCACCAGTTGCGAGTCACTTTACCAAAACATCTCCACTTATGTGGACCATTTTCTGGCTCCAATTGTGCCCACATCAACATCAGACATAAAAGACACTGGGGACTTTCTGAGGACACTCATGAATACACAATGGCAGAAGGACTACCTACTAGTGACCATCGACGTCGTGTCGTTGTATACGTCAATCAATCATGACATAGGCTTACAAGCAATGACATACTTTTTGAAACAAAAGCCTGTGGAACAACTACAACACTGTCTGATGGTCCTCGATATGATCGAACAATGCCTAAGGAATAATGTATTCCTATTCAACAAGGATATATACTCCCAAAAGTGTGGTACCGCGATGGGAGTTTCCTTCTCTCTAACCTTGTAACGGGCTGGTGGGAGAAGACCATAGCTTGGAGAGAGGAAAATGACCATTACGTAGCCAAAGTAGTACTTTGGCTGCGTTTTATAGATGACCTTTTTCTCCTTTGGTACAGAACTGAATCTGAGTTTCTAGAATTCCTGGAGATAATAAACAACAATAATGTTGGTCTCAAATTTACGCATAACATCAGTGCAAGTGAGATTGTATTTCTGGACACCAAGGTATATGTTAAATCAGACCAGATAGAAACAACAGTATTCAGGAAGAGCACTGCGACCAACAGTGTGCTCCATGGAAAGAGTTTCCACCCAGAGAGTCTGAAAAAGAATATACCATATGGCGAATTTATCAGAATGTAAAGAAATTGTTCCAATACAAAGGAAATGAACCTGAAGTTCAAAGAAACAAAACAACGGTTCCTACAAAGGGGATATCAATACAATGATATTAAACGCGGAGAAATGAAAGCAAGATCAGTCACAAGGGATGAAACATTAATAAATAGAAAAGATAGGAATCCAAATAGCAAGTCAAAAGAACCAATAAGAATGGTAATGACATACAGTAAAGAGAGCTTCAAGATCCGCAACTCCTTGAATAAATACTGGAACATCTTGTTGAAAGACCCTGATATTGGAAAACAACTGGGAAATTGACCTCAAATATCCTACAGAAAGGCACTGTCACTGTCCGACAAATTGGTCAAGAGCCACTTTGTAAATAAACGACCAGGAACATGGTTACAGGGATTGCAAAAGGGATTCAGCAAATGCAGCCACTGCAAAGCTCGCAAGATTGGCAAGAATATGAAAGTGATTATCGATCCGCAAGGAAAGATTTTTAACATCAATGACACTATCACATGTAACACCACGTATGTTGTATATCTGCTGGAGTGCTTCTGTGGCAAACGCTACATTGGTAGCATGATCTGTCCCCTCAAAAAACGTATTCTTGAACATACAAGAGCAATCCAAAACAAAGCTACAACATATGACATGTCCAAACATATGCTAACTCATGGTGGAAGGACATGGAAAGATATAACATACTCTGGTCTTGCAACGGTACCTGCACATGAAAGAGGGGGGAACAGAACCCTCAAACTGAGACGATTGGAATCAAGATTAATAATCAGATTTGAAGCCAAGTTCCCAACAGGGCTAAACGGGGACGAAGAGATGTACGTACACCTGTGAGAAGCTTGCCAAATAAGAAAGTCTAATGAAACACTAAGTACCTTATCAACAACATGGTTGAAACATAGTGTACAGTAGAAATGGATAGAAGGTATGGACTGTTGCCCTGATAGAGTTATGGAAAATGGTAATGAACTGGCACTTAGCCGTGATAAGATCGGACTTGGGATTTATTATCAAGCGCACGAAAATCCTTGGCACTGAGCCATAATGGGAGGACTATCAAGTTGAGAATGTAAATCATACACTCACCAACAGATATAATACACATGTATTTTCATAATGGTGTGCATCAAACGAAGTCACTTAGACTTGTATATTTGTAATGAGTTTAACACTGATCCCGAGATCTGTAAATAATCAATCATCCATACATGAGCTGGGACGTTTGCCTAATACCCTTTCAATAACATCTTTATTGACATTGATGACAATTTGGTTATAAAATGTTTTTTGCGGCACAAATTTGGGTATTTTTTTGCATATTTAAACTACCTGTCCCAGAATACACCTTAACTTGCCAACTGGGCTAAAGGTATAAATGGGAGAAACTGTAGAGGGACTAATGTTTGCACCATGATCAAGACCTGCCGGTCGAAACGCGTTGGTGGAGGAAGGAGTAAAATGATGGCTTGTTAATAAACCATTTTTGAAATACTACCCCCTGGGAGAGTGCAGCGTGTAATTCGCTTTGGTGAGAAATTGAAATTCGAGGCCGGTCCTGCCTCGCCACGCGCACCAGCTGTGCAAAGCGCGCCCTTCGCTTGGGACAAAATTGGTGGTGAATATATATATATATATATATATACATACATACATACATACAAACTACCTACTGGCAGTCGCCAGTAGGTAGTTATAGTTAGGACCTATTTTCCATAAGAAAAACATTTTTTGTTTTCCCAATAACTTTAGCGTCGTTTGACGAATCTTCGTGAAATTTTCAAAACTAGTGGGGCGCTCCGGTCAGCTCCTGTCTTGAAAGTTTCGGGGTGATTCGCCAGGCGGGGGCAGAGAGAAAAGGGGGGTCCCAAAACGTTTTTTCTCCATGTTAATTTCCATAGGAAACTTTAGACACGGCTATTGCCCGAACTGCTGAACTGAATTACACCAAATTTGGCAAAAAGGTAGCCCTTGGTTCAGAAAGAGTCCTTTTTGTTAAATGGTGTAAATCCGTTCAGTAGTTCCTGCAAAATTCAAAAAGTAGGGGTCGGAAAATCAATTTCCCATAGGAAACTTTAGACACGGCTACAGCTCGAACTGCTAAACGGAATTACACCAAATTTAGCAAAAAGGTAGTGCTTGGTTCAGAAAGCGTCCTTTTTTTTAAATGGTGTAAATCCGTTCAGTAGTTGCTGAGAAATTCAAAAAATAGGGGTAGGAAAATCAATTTCCCATAGGAAACTTTAGACACAGCTACAGCTCGAACTGCTGAACGGAATTACACCAAATTTGGCAAAAAGGTAGTGCTTGGTTCAGAAAGCGTCCTTTTTTTAAAATGGTGTATATCCGTTCAGTAGTTGCTGAGAAATTCAAAAAATAAAAGTTTCGATATCTATGGCCGAGGAGGGTTCGCGAACCCTCCCGACCACGAGCTTTATTCTAATTGGCTGTCAACACTCCAAACCAGGAAGTGTTGGCAGCCATCTTGTGACTCGGTAGAACCGAGTCAGAAGAAAACAGTAAAACAAGCCTGAAAAACAAGAAAAGGGGGCAGGGTAGAAACACCCTGACCCCCCAGGCCTGCTCAGTGCCAAAAAAAGCATTTTTTTTTTTTAATTCAGCGAAATTCGCGCTAGGGTCGCGAATCCCGCCGAAATCTTTTTAAAAAATGAAGCGCGGGCTCCCACGCTTGATTTAATTGAGGCCGCTGGGTGGGCCAGGTCCCGGGGGCATTGCCAAAAAATATATGTGGGGGCCCGTGGGGGCCCCCGCAGCCCCGGGGACCACCACCCCCTGGGGCTTGCTTTAAATAATGTGCGGGAGGGCACTCGGCCCTTTCGCAGCCCCGGGGACCGCCACCTCCCCGGGGCTTCTATTTTTTTTTTAAACAAACTGTGTGGGGGTGCTTGGTATGCAAATGCGGGGGTCCGTTACGGACCCCCGTGCCCCGGGGACCACCACCTCCCCGGGGCTTTACAATCTAGGGGAGGGGGGCTGTGTGGCCCCCCTCCTGGAGCCCTTGTTGGCCCTGGGGACCGCCACCCCCAGGGCCAGCTCCTGCAGTGTCCCGGGGTGCCCACCCCGGGACACTGCTGTTTGCTATGGCAGGGCGGAGCCTCGCGGCTCCCGCCCTGCCATAGCAAACTGTGGTTTGGGTTTGGAAGCGAGAGCAGGAAACCTGCTCTCGCTTTCAAAATCCAAACCACATTGCTTTTCCACAAGTGGAGCTGCATGTCAGCAGCTCCCCCTGTGGAAAAGCAATGCCGGCTCCACCAGGTAACTCCAGTAAGCGCCACAGAGCTGCGTTGCAGAGAGGTGTAAAAAGGGGCGTGGCCTCGGTCCACCTCTCCCCAACGCAGCTCTGTGGTGCTTACTGGAGGTACCTGGTGGGCTAGTTGGCCCCCAGGGACCCTCAGGATTCAAGGGGACTTAATAGGGACGTTATAGATAGAAATTAGCATTTAAAAAACCTTTGAAATTCACTGAAAAAACCATAGGTTTCAGGCTCGTTATAGTTAGAAATTAGCATTTAAAAAACCTTGGAAATTCACTGAAAAAACCATAGGTTTCAGGGACGTTATAGTTAGTTGGAGATTTCACTCGTACAAAACCAGAGAAATTCCACCGTTATAGTTAATTCAGCTAACTATAACTCGCGCCCCAGCAATGCACTGCTGATCACGTCACATATTACATCATTCATGACATGGTCAGTGACATCACTGATGACATCTCAAATGACATCACTGATGACATCATTCAAGTGATAATCTGATGCACCTCCTCACACCCTAAGATAACTTTTTATACACCCACTCTAAAATACAGACTACCATGTTCGAAACAATAGACACACCAATAGCAGTTAGTACATACCTGCTCAGGGATTCCTTGGTCTACACACACACATCCACTGATTCACCCATACAGTAACTCATACATGCAGTCACTCATCAATACAGCACTATCATATGCACTCATACACCTATACATACACTCACACACCGCCACTCATCCATATACTTACTCATACACCTTCTCAGTCATGCAAAGAATCAATCACACCCATTTACTCACCGATACAGTTATACACAGACCAACTCACTTATTTATATAAATACTAACACATACTTACTCTCTTATACAATCACTGATACACGCAAACACTCATCCGTATAGCCACTGTCACAATCACTTACACTCACGTATAGTCATTTATATACTCCAACATTCACATATACTTCCTTTCACATATGTAGTTAATCACACATATACCACTGAGACACCCATACACACACTCACCCACCTATACAGCCCTTCACAGATGTACTCTTCAACCCATACAGCCAGTGAATCACCCACTCACACATCTATGGACAGAGTCACCCACCCCCACCTACTCACACAGATACTCAGGCACCCATACAGATACTCAGACAACAAATCAATAACCCATATAGACAGTCATGTAGCTACACACCAACAGACAGACTGATACAGACATTTACACAGTTTACTCACTAACCCATGCATTCAGTAAGATACGCATAATGAGTCACTTATACAATCAGTCACGCACCTACTAAATCATCCATTCAGACACTTATACACCCACTCATTCTTCAATACACCTTGGCATATATATAAAACATATTTTAACTTTACAGAAACACACAGTCACTGGATGATGTCATCAGTGATGTCATCAGTGATGTCATTTGAGATGTCATCAGTGATGTCATCAGTGATGTCACTGACCATGTCATGAATGATGTAATATGTGACGTGATCAGCAGTGCATTGCGGGCGCGAGTTATAGTTAGCTGAACTAACTATAACGGTGGAATTTCTCTGGTTTTGTACGAGTGAAATCTCCAACTAACTATAACGTCCCTGAAACCTATGTTTTTTTCAGTGAATATATATATACATATATATATATATATTCTGCTCCACAGGTTGTCCACCAGGTGAGTAGCACTCGATCAGCAGCTTTGTTTATGAAAGGCAGGGACGAGGATCCGCTTGTAGAAGCTGCTCCGTAATGGAAATGCCTGACGCGTTTCGAAGCTCCATATGCTTCTCTTCAGAGGCTTGAACGGAGACAGTGTGTGCAATCGCTGAACCCACTTCACCATTTTCATATTGCACACCCACCAATGGGAAGCTCGAATGAGACTGTGCATTGTGGGAAATGTGGTCCGGATAGCACACAAATCTTGTCCTGTATGGACCCTGCAAGTGGACTCGTCCTCAATCCTGTTTGCGGCTGCTGACCCACGTCTGTCAGGAATCCTTTTGTGAACTCCTAACAAGTGTAGATGAAGCTCAATAAACAGGCATTTACACCAACATTGCACTATTTTTGGTGTTCACAAACAATTCATTAAACAGATGGAGCAACACACACACTAACCATACCATACACACAAATCCCCACACACATAAAAAAATCTTTCCAGGAAGGAGCTGCTGCAGATGAACTTTAGTTTTGGAAATTTCATGATGATTCATCAAACAGCCCCAAGTTATTAGCAAACTAAAAAATCTATTTCCTATGGTAGCAAGGTCCTAACTATAACTACTATTACAACTGTCTTCACTCTAATCTCTAAAGCTCTGGCAGGCAGAAAATGTTATTACATTTTCTTATTACTTTGACTATTAAGCGGGTGATTCAATTGGAGTCAGTGTTTCAGCTTCAACAATACTTGCTCATGATAGGTCACAATATTGTTTTACAACATATATAACCACCACTCTAGTGCGTAACGCATGTGTATGATGGATATAGAAAATATACTATTAGAGCTTACATACATAGAGCAGCTTATTATCAGTAACCTGGCAAGTAAATCTTGTCCCAGTGGGCTGCAGTAATTCTTCATTTCAGAGAACATTCTATAGCATAAGCATGTCTCATTCGACTTCATATTAAGTATTGTAATCTTGCCCAAGTGGGCTAAATAACATGATTGTAATAGTCCAATAAAAGCCACTGCAGTAAGTCAATACGATAATGTTCCAGTCTATCCATACTGAAAAATCAAAGCATCAAAAACAAAACTTTGACACACAAAACTGGAGGAATAGAAGAGTTTTTAATTATGTACTTAAGAAGTAATTAATGATGTAATTAAGGAGTATTTAACTATTTTCTTAAGAATAAAGCCACCTTTTAACAAGTTCCACCATATCACTAGAAAATTACTTATGCCAATATACCAAAAGAAGTACAAATTACATATTTATGAAAGCAGAGTTTCAGATAAAACAGGTTCTGCTTTATTCAAACACATTTTGGCCACAGAAATCAGAGTTTTTTGAAGCAGAGCTAACAATGCTTGCTGACTGTAACAATACGTTTCAGAGGTGGAGCCTAGCAACAAGAAAATATGGTTGGTCTCTAATGCACTTCGGCGAGGGACTCATCGCAATACCTGAATTCTCTACCCCGGGGAAGCCTGGATGCTATAATGGTGAGTGCCAACCTAGCGAAACTAGTGTGAACCCGGTGGTGGAGTAAAACCACCGAATGTAAGCAAGTAGTGCTTTAAAACCTAAAGCCTACCCTTTACTAGATACCCAATTTTACCTCATTTCATGTCCTTTTCAGACTACGGATAGATAACTAAAGCAATGTTACACTCCATATACTCTATCCAAGCAAAGGCGGCGAGACCCGCAACCTCCCTAAAGAAACCTCACCTCTATAAAGTAAATACAGGTTAGTTCTCTGTACCTCTCCTCCAACTCATGCATTCCAATAAGTCCTTAATTACCTGTTTCTAACCAATCCTCTAAGCTCCTCTACAACTTCCTGAAATCACTTTCCATTGTCTCTAGAGCTTGCTCCTTCTGGTCTCTCAAAATCAATGGTCTCACTCATTTTGTGAAGCACAAAAAAATCCTTTCTTACTTCAAATCTAGAAAAACAGACATAGCTCTACAAAAGAACTGCTTCTCTCCCAAAGAAGCAGAGAACAGGCTAGGGTGGGCAAGTTGATTGCTGCTTCAGACATAACTGACTCCATCTCCCATCCACCTAGTGGCAGTTCCAAGGATGTTACCATCTTCATCCATAAAAGCTTATCAGTCAGGGTACTAAAATCCTGGATTGACCTTCATGGTCACTAAGTCTTTGATAAACTATCTCTCCAGCAGCGCATCTTGTGTATTGGATTTATCTATGCATCAGACACTGCAAAAGCTCCCTTCTTTGCCTCACCAAATAGAGTCTTAATGGAAATAGGCTGTACTCCACTACTGATCAGTAGGGATTAGAATCTTTCTCTTGATTCAGTACTAGAACGCTCCAGCAGGCCCGATTTCCAACACAGAACTGATAAAGGCCTTCTGAATGATCTAGTAGTGGTTTTAAATGTTGGCGGAATAGGTACTCTATCTCAACGGCGTACCCTTTCCTCTAGCCTGAAGGTTTGGTCACCTCATTTAGAGTCAGGATGATGTTTGGTGAGTAGACATCAGAGACTACTCCATCTCCACCGCCTATACACACCTCCAAAGACCCTACGGAGTAAGGGCCGTACAAGGGTTGGCCATGTTCCCCCCCACCGTATTTAGATTGGACATACATATGGCCAGTATTCACTGCCCGTCACCTCCGTGAAAAATGTGGTGGTAAGGGGCAGTGAAAACTTTTAAATGACCCCCATGCCATGGGAGAATGCTCCTATGGGGAGGAGGGGTCCCTTTTTTTTAATTTACTTTCAAAAAGTAAATCCCCCTTTGGGATTATAAAAAAGGTTGTAAGTTTGAAGTTTGGTTCCATTGTGCAGATAGAGCCATCTGTCAAACTTACAATGCATTTCCAGGAACCGCCTTGGCGACGGTTCCTGGAAATGCAGATGATGTCTGCATGAGCGGCAGACATTTCTAAATACAGGGAGCGGAGTACCATGGCGACGGTACTTACTCTGTCTGCATAAATTTAGATCAGCCCCCTATTCTTGGATCACTCCATGGTTGACCCCAGGTACATCAAATATCCAAAAGATTAAGACTACACTTTCTTATTGTTTACAGATGGAACATAACCCAGGATAGATTTTTCCTTGATTCAAACCACAGTTATCCCCAGAGTTATAAGCTGCTCAAAAGAAGTCTGCAGCTTCACTGACCATGCCTGATCAATCTGCTACTTGACCTGAATCTCCTAACTCCAAAAGAAAGAACATGGGGACCAGGTACTTTAAAACTGAAGCATCTGAAGGAAAAGAAAACACTAATAGACCATCTTAAAGATTTTAGATCTTAACTCAGGAATGTTTTCCTCATCGCAAGTCCTATGGGCTGCTGGCGGTACCTACTTGTAAAGTCTGCTGATGTAATATACCTCTGCGAGCCGCAGACACCAACACAAACTCGGTGTATTACTGGAAGCGGAAATATCCTACCTGCAAAGTGCCTATGGATCGGATCCCTCTGACGACTGCCTGAGACTACTAATTGCCAAGAAATACAAACTTAACTCACTGCTTACTAGCAGAGCAGAGAAAGTTCTACATCAGCTTAAAAAATGCCATTATAAACAAGGGGAAAAAGTCAATAGACTCGTTGCTCTGCAATTGATACAAAGGGAAGCTAGGTCAGCGACCCCTTCACTCTGTGATATGTACGGCACCCTGCTCATCAATCTAAGGGTTACGACCAAGTTGTTTGCTTCTTTATTTTCCATATTATACACTTCTAAAGCCCCGACTCACGACTGTGCAACTCATTCATACCTGAGATCCTACTCCCATGCTTTGAGCAGGACCTGCAAGTACTGGATGTGGACATCACAGATAAAGAGATAATAAAAGCAAATAAGGAGATGCACCTAAACAAGGCACCAGGTAAAGATTGCTTCCCAATCGAATATTATACTATTATGGCCAGACACTCAGTCCCACTGGTAGGAAAATGTCCAGAGAGCCCCAAAAGGATTGACGTCAGAATCTAAGAAGTCATTTATATCTCTCATTCGCAAACCTGGGAGGGACCCCCTCTTCTTCAGAAACTACAGGCCAATAGCCTTGATTTTCTGTGACATGAAAATCCTGGCTAAAGTGTTGGCTCAACACTTTGAGAAAATCATCACTTTTTTAATACAAAATTCTCAAGTAGGATTTGTGCAGGGCTGATCATCACACAATCACCTGAAAGCACTTCTACACCTGTTGTGGAAAACCTGATGTGACAAAGATGAGAAGTTCACACTCTCTCCTGATTTCAAGAAGGAATTAGACCATGTGGTATGGAGCTACCTTTTCTACAATATGTCCAGAATGGCTATTGGCCCACAATTCATCCAGATGACACAGTGGCTCTACACTTCACCCATGCCTATGATCAACTTTCTTCTCAGATGCTATAACCATAGGCTGTGGTGCGAGGCAAGGATGCCCCTTGTTACCCTCCTCTTCTTAATAGCTCTTAAAAAACTTGCAACCGCTCTAAACCATTCGGAAGACATTCAAGGAATCAACACTATAGCTGGGAACATATACACAGGTGATATTCTTCTCGCTATAGCTCCCCAGAGCACTTGCTGCTAGCATTGATGTCCACCATATCGGGAAACCACTATTCTGGCTGAAATTACCACAGTATAGCAGGTCATTTCTGAAGGGGCAGTTAAATACATTGCAGTGAGGAATTTGACCTGCCTCTTTCCAATTCCTACACTACTGACAATTGAATCAAAGCTTGAAAACCACCTCACGTAATCAAATATCCTTAATTTCAGATTCCACTCCTATCTAAAAAAGTGAGGTACCTATAGGAATCTCATTAGCGGTTTATACATCACGGTGACTGATGATCTCTTTTCCAAGCCCACAGCAAGGTATTTAGAGACAACCAATTCTGTTGATGACTGGAATGAACTCTTGGCCACTCATGATAAGGGCCTGAGAAAAGCTAGACTTAAGCTTAGTTTCTTCAAAAGTCTCCATGACTGGCACTATCAGGATTACCTGCAAGCTGGGGTGTAGATCTTGGAGTGCCACCCCCAGGGCCTCTTTGGTGACTTTCCTCCAATTTCTCCTCATAGCAGTGTTAGTCATGAGTCTTGGTGGAGAGGGCTCTAAACTAATGGTAAAAGGTACTTAAAAGTGGTCCAACCAGGTCAGACGAACAGGAGTCCCCACTCTAAGATTAGGGTTATTTGAAAATATCAAATCAAGCATATGTACTGCATTATGGATGGGTGCAGTAATTAGTTGCGAGAGATTCAGACCCTCTAGTGTTTCCAGGAACCGGGACGCCCGGGAGCTATTTTCATCATCTGCGTGTAAATTAAAGTCTCCAAGTACAGTTAGATTAGCATACTTTAAGGAGAGTTGAACGATAATGTTGCAGAGCTCTGTCAAGTGGCTTGTGGGGCTGTCAGGAGGCCTATATAATACCAGCCCGGCCACGGAAGCTGATGATGATATTCTGATACAAAAGGTCATAGACTCAATGTTCCCAATAGGGCCCAGTCTCCCAGGTGGTAATCTCCCAATCATCCTTTAGGATAAGTGCAATACTGCCACCTATCCTATTGCCTCCACGATTAGCACAGACTATCCGAAAGCCAGAGGGAACAGCAAGCATCAAATCAGGGTTAGTGCCTTCCCTCAGCCAGGTTTCAGTAAGGAACATAAGATCTAAGGAATTCATGTCTAAGGATAGCCAGAAGTCATCTGCATGTTTCGGCACGGACCTGTAGTTAATCAAGCAGGCTCTGATATTCAAACTACAACAGTTGGAAGACCTGAGGGTGCAGTATTTCCTTCTTCCCACTCGAAACCTACATTCAGTTTAAAATTACATGCATTTACAACAGTACTTGTCATCGCCTGACCCTGGGTCCATCCTGACCTTACCAGTACAGGCATCCTTATTCATATTCAGGAGCCAGTCTTTAGGACGCGTAATGCGCTGGGATCTGGGAATTTGGGCTGCACGGCTGGCGCTTCCTGCGATCCGGACACGGACGGGCTTACCTTTGGCACACCAGTGGCGCGCCTGTTGCATGCGTCTGCTGCGCATCCGCGTTGCGGCTCCCATTAAGTACAGGCTGGGGCAGGCAGGTCAAAAAACGAGACCGCCAACCCTCCAAGATGGCGCCTAGCTAATGTCCCCAGCGGGATGAGTAGAGATGGAGCTGCCCTTGATGCAGGAGCAGGAAAGGAGAAATAGCAGCCCAGATCTCCCCAACAGGTACGGGTAAAGTAGTTATAACCGTGCCCATAAAATCGAGAGTAGGCGATTAAAAACCTAATCCTGCACCCTGCAACACGCAGCAGTGCAGGAAACACAAATCCATCAAATACAAAGTACGTGAATGTGATAAAAGCCAAGTATAAACAATTAGCACCAAGTCAAGTATAATACAGCACATAGGTCACAGGGCTCAAATCAACTTAGTCCCCGGTAGTCTGCTGGGCGTCCACGCTGTGGCTCCCATTAAGTACAGGCTGGGGCAGGCAGGTAAAAGAACTAGACCACCAACCCTTAAAGATGGCACCTAGCTAATGTCCCCAGCGGGACGAGTAAAGATGGTACTGCCCTCGATGCAGGAGCAGGGAAGGAGAAATGGCAGCCCAACCCTCCCCGACAGGTTCGGGTAAAGCAGTTATACCGTGCCCATACAATTGAGAGTAGGCGATTAAAAACCTAATCCTGCACCCTGCAACATGCAGCAGTGCAGGAAACACAAATACATAAAATACTAAGTACGTGAATGTGTTAAAAGCCAAGTATAAACAATTAGCACCAAGTCAAGTATAATACAGCACATAGGTCACAGGGCTCAACTCAACTTAGACTCCGGGAGTCCGCTGCGCATCTGCAGCGCGGCTCCCATTAAGTACAGGTGGGGCAGGCTGGTAAAAAATCTAGACCACCAACCCTCCAAGATGGCGCTTAGCTAATGTCCCCAGCAGGACGAGTAAAGATGGAGCTGCCCTTGATGCAGGAGCAGGGACGGAGAAATGGCAGCCCAGCCCTCCCCAACAGGTACGGGTAAAGTAGTTATACTGTGCCCATACAATCGAGAGTAGGCGATTAAAAACCTAATCCTGCACCCTGCAACATGCAGCAGTGCAGGAAACACAAATACATAAAATACTAAGTACGTGAATGTGTTAAAAGCCAAGTATAAACAATTAGCACCAAGTCAAGTATAATACAGCACATAGGTCACAGGGCTCAACTCAACTTAGACTCCGGGAGTCCGCTGCGCATCCGCGCGCGGCTCCCATTAAGTACAGGTGGGGCAGGCAGGTAAAAAATCTAGACCACCAACCCTCCAAGATGGCGCTTAGCTAATGTCCCCAGCAGGATGAGTAAAGATGGAGCTGCCCTTGATGCAGGAGCAGGGACGGAGAAATGGCAGCCCAGCCCTCCCCAACAGGTACGGGTAAAGTAGTTATACTGTGCCCATACAATCGAGAGTAGGGGATTAAAAACCTAATCCTGCACCCTGAAAAATGCAGCAGTGCAGGAAACACAAATACATAAAATGCAAAGTATGTGAAGGTGTTAAAAGCCAAGTATAAACAATTAGCACCAAGTCAAGTATAGGACAGCACATAGGTCACAGGGCTCAACTCAATTTAGCCCTATGCCATGCTCCACCACATACATCAATACATCTAACTGCCCAGGGATGATGTGGAACTTGAAAATACAAAACTGCAATTCTACAGAATAGCAAGGTTTCCACAGGTCATTGGTTGCATAGATGGTACCCATGTGCCCATATGTCCCCCATCTTGCATAGAATACATATTCCTTAATAGAAAAAGCACACATTCCCTTAGCAACCAAGTTGTCTGTGATGCAAACAACATCATCCCAGACACTGTGGCCAAATATCCTGGGAGCACCCATGACGCATACATCATCAGACACAGTGGCATATACCAGAAATTGGAAAGAGGTGACTTTGATGAAGGGTACCTAATAGGTACTCATATTTCATGTCCACACTGAAATGTATTGGCACTTTCATGTCTGTCTGCATGTTGTCTCACCATCATATTTACCTTACCAGGTGACAGTGAGCATGCCCTGCGGCCATGGATACTCACGCCATACCTGTCACCAAACAACCCAAATGTGAGGCGGTACAACATAGCCCATAGGTGCACCAGGTCCGTGATTGAGCACACATTTGGCCTCCTAAAATCGTGCTTAAGGTGCCTTCACCGGAGTGGCAGAGCCTTGAGGTATGCACCTGAGACTGTCTGCAAAATAGTGGCAACATGTGCCATGCTCCACAACATGGCCTGCAGGGGTGGGTTGCCCATGGATGTGTCTGAATTTAGAATCTGAGGTGATGACCCAGGACCACCTCACCACAGCAAAGAGAGGGAAGCTCTGCAGCAGAGAGGAGCAGGTGCAGGGACCAGATAGCCAACAATTATTTTGCAAGGTAGTCCAAATCAATGACACACTTCCCTCTACAAAAGACACTACAATATGTGATTTCATCTATGAATCTTAAGATTTATTGTGCAAGTTTGCACAAACAAAATCTGGACAACCTGTCCATCTCAAAACGCAGAAATGAACAAAAGCAGAAATGTAATGTGGTTACAGCACCACAAATTTTACAAATAATTTGGGCCATGACTGTAATGTTAGTGTTCACAAGTCACTTCCTGCCTCTATTTCCAGAATGGGTAGAGCTGTCAGTTTGAATTCCAGCCTGGCGGCTGCTGCTTCTCTGCAACATTGGTGTGTCTGCAGCAGACATACTACTGCGGCTGGAAACCTCACTATCAGCGCCCTCTGTTCCACCCCCACTGGCAAACATGTTAGCTTGCAGTGTCTCCACTGCTGCTGTGATTTGTTGCAGCCCTCGTGCCACATCACCACTGTAGTGGCCTATCTGAAGACCCAGGGTGCGCTTAGTGTGTTGGGTGGTTGCCTGCGCTAGCCTCCCAATTGCCCTGGTCAGACTGTCCATCCTGTGTCCCCTGCTGCACTCCAAATGTCTTTGCTGCCCTCTCTCCTCAGCCAATTCCTTGCACAGATCGCCAATAGCACCTGTAAGAGCATCACATTTTTGCTCCATGCAACCCTTGTTCTCAGCCATCTGTTGTGTTATGTCCTTGAATCCCTGGCTCAGCTTAAGGTTCATCAGCCTGACTTGTTTCTGTTCCAGGTGCTGAATACTGAGCATCGCCTGTTCCAGGCCACCAAACAACACCTGATTGCCTGCTCCAGTGGGGGGTGGGGGCAGGGTGTGCAGACTTGCTTGCATCCGCCTACCTGACTGCTGGGTTGGATGCACCAGCCGGACCCTGGTGACAGGAGTGTGTCGTGATGGTACTGGCTGCTGTGATGCTGTTCACTCTGTCAGGAGCCTGTGTTGAGGTTGATGCAACTGTGTCTGGGACTTCAAGACAACTAGGCCAACTTGATGGTCCTATCTATCCTAGATGATTACATACACCGGCCCAGCGTAGTCAACACGCGGACATTATAAAAGGCTTCATAGCCTTCCTCCTCATTTAACGACGAGGAGATGAACCGTGAAGACATAGGTGTAGCAACAGGAGACTCACCGGTTACAGTAAGAGTATGAGTGTGATGATGTGACTGTTTGACCACTCTTGATTGGACCCCACTGGGACTCCTTTGGCTCACGCAAACACTCTTGAGATGGGCTTACCAGATATTCTGTTTTCGTGTGTTCTTATGTATGTGTGTACATTTGACTCTACAAGATTCCAATAATACGTTCCATTTTATTTTATTTTTTACTACTGTATTTGTCTCCTCTTTAACAGCGTGTGACCTCAGTGGTCTTCCGTCCACGGCCTCCTATGGGGCTAATAGGTCCCACCACAAGGGTAAGCAATGTGGGACTGACATCCCAATACTGAGATTTATATTGTGCACAGATGATTGACACGTTTGTTGCACACTATAGCCACTCACTATGTATTGCATGTGCAGGTGGCTGCTTTGATTTTTTATGGTCCCATGTGTTTTATTGTACTACACATCCTTTTGTCTTCTTCTTTTTTTGTTTTTACTTTCCAGGTTTGAATTTTTACCTCACCAAGGTGGAGTGTGACATTTATCACCCCACCCAGTGGGTCCCTTTAACCATAATTCGGTAAGGGCGGAGCCTTTAGTTTTTTTATAAGTCCTGATGAATGCCGCGGACTCGACCAGGCCAACGGGCAGAAACATGTTGACTATTCACGTAGCGGTGGGAGGACAATAATTCCCTCAAATACACCGCACTTTTGGTTTTAATGACCATACAGATGCCGGTCACATTAAAATTTAGTTTGACATCTGTAATGGTCTTTTAAGTCACTTTCTGTAAGGGCCCCTACTTAGATTTAGAAGTGCATCCCTGTCTCCAGGTGTATGCCCTCCCCTTATCAAACCAAGTTTTTAAGTGGCGAGGACTGGTCAATGATGAAGCATGACACCAGGTGGTGTGTGAGACCAGTCCTTCATTTTTTGTGAGATGCCAGATTTCACAAAATAATTTTTTTAAACACTTAGGTCATTGTACTGGGAGCGGTTTTTTGTGGTACACAACTTGATGGTCCCCCATCCTGCCTTTCCTCCATCTGGACCTTATCCTGGATTTCCTCAGTGTCATCTGCACTTTGCTCTCCTCCCAAAGGTGTATCTATGTGGCAAATGATGTAAGGAGAAAATATATTATGTGAGCCACTATCTCAGTGGTGTTGCAATGTTTTTCAGCTCAATTCAGTCCATAACTACACTGTTTATGTCACTGACTACGTTTCCCATAATGCACCACTTGGGATTTTTGTTACATGTCGATGGACTATTTGGGTGTGGATGATTTGCAAGTGGAGAGCAGGCTTTGGGGTGAACTGTAAATATCTTACACATTTCACACCTACCAGGGTTTGGTTGAGGCCGAGATGTATCGAGGGTCCCAAATCCAACCACTGCCTCCCTCTCCAGGGTACTCTCCACCATGGCCTCTGCTGTGGATGGTGCCGATAAGGTGGATGGCCCTCCTCCTGTCCCTTGGACTTCTCGCAGATGTGCTGCCACCCTCTCCTTGGCCCTGGATCACAGATCGTACCGCCTTTTTTTAATGTCGTCCAGGGACCTGTGTGCCACACCCAGGGTTTTAATGTGCTACTGCATTTCTCACCAGATCTTGCGTTTGTCCGCTTCCAGGACACTGTGGGATGCCCTCCCAAACAGCTGCTCATGGTTGTTGCAGCATTCCTCAATGATGATGTCAATTTCCTTTTCTGTAAATTTGAGCTTCCGCAGACACTCCTTTCTTGCCTTGTCACTGGCCTTGCTGTTCATGTTTTAATTTTCAGAGAGCCTGCCTGCAGGGTTGAGCTAGGCTGCTGCACCTAAACATCTGCTTGCAATTCTGATCAGAAATCTCCAGGGACACCACTTCCTATTTTGGGGTCCTTCTGCTCTCCCAGGAAGTGTTTTTGCCTTATTTGTGATCGCGGTCGCAATTTGTGTGTGCTAAAAGGGGTTGTTTCGATCGATCTCTCCATTTGTGCCTGCTAAATGTCCTTTTCACCCAGGGACGCTATTTGCGAGCGCTTACCAATTCGCAAATAGCTGCTACGCTAAATTGCAATGCGAGTCATTAGCGACTCTCAATCGTGGTACCTGTTTGGTACGTAGGTTTCATTTTGTGAGTCGCAAATTGCGAGTCGCAAAACGGCGCAATTTGCGACTCGCAATTTTGAATGGTCATCCATCTGGCCCCATATCCTTTGGTCCTGCCCAGCGATTTAAGGTTTCTGGACCAGCATCTGGATTTATCTTTCAAATTTCAGTACAATACCATGGATCTCCTCCATTGAACTTGCACTTCTCCATAACACTATGGACATAGAGGGCATAAACTTGCACAAAAACAGATGGTTGGACTCTGTCTTATCTATGACGGCACTCAGTATACTATGACACCGGCGCTCCAAAGCAGCCTCAACAACACAAGAATGGTCAGAAGACATAAAGGCAGTGGCTCTGTTTTAAAGAACGATCTATAAAGTATGCGACCAAGTACAAATTTGTGAGGCTATATGGGGCCCGTACCATCAAGATGAAGTTGAAGACTCTAAGGGCCGCTTTACGACTTTGGAGGCGCACCGCCAGGTCCGCCCCACTGCCGCACCGCCAAAGCTGTGGTCAGACTGCCCGCCAGATTAGGAGTCAGTGGACCTCCAGAATCGTAATCGAGACCTTAGTGTCTATCAACCTTTAGTCTAGATTACTAGATAATTAGACTTGATAAAGAACAAAGACTATGACAACCATCAGCACACCAGAATACATCCTCCTTCCCATGCCCGCCATCCCGACAGTTGAGTGGGAGGACTTTAGATGAGCACTCCGTAGGTTGGAAATACTTGTATCCTTTTCCACTAATCTCTCACCTTCTGATTGAGAATGGTTCTCATGTCTCATCGCAGTGTAATGTGTCTTTACATCGAAAGCCAAATAAAAAGATTTAAACACAACAAGAATGTCTAACTTTAAGGAACAGGTTATTGTTTTAACAATAACAGTGGTAGTGTTCAACACGCAATGTTAGAATGTCTTAATTTATTACAAATTTTTTTATCACATCAATGCAATCTCGTAATCATACCATCGAAAAATCATTTGCTACCTCCCAATGATCAAGTTGCTTTTTTATTATAATTGCTCCTACGAGTAAACGAACGCTTCAAAAACATTCAAACACAGGGACAATCACAATAAGAAACAACACAGCATAACAAAGGGAACCATGCGCCTTCTTAACAAAATGGAAATTAAATTATTACATCTTGATTAAAATATTCTTCAATAATGAATGCATTGTTTGTAGGAAAGTGCCATAATAAAAAATAATAATTCTGAAGCAATTAATACTATTGCATGAAAGAATTGCTGTGGGGACATTTGTATTATTTAGCAGCGTGTTTAATCATTAATTTAAACCAGGCAGTTAAGATTTAGCAGCTCTGTGTTGCTACAGTAACTGCGTACATCTTGTACTATAATATATGCTAATTGTTTCCGCGTGTAAAGCTTTTATTTAGCCTCCAACAGACAGGTCAAATAATTTTGAGAAAGTAGTGTTTGTCTGCAGGGGGTGCGAAAGATTTGCTTTTTGCTTTCTGTGGCTTTCCAATTGTTGAAATAAATGAATAATTCAGATATCTTTAGTGACAAAGTGTTACACTACTTTCTAAATAGAAGACATACATGAAAGACGCGGACAACTGTAGAAGAAACGACAGAAGGGCAATTGTTTCGCAGCTGGAGATCATTAAAACCGACAGCTCCGCCGAATGAGATCATATTAAAGTCATCTACTCGCATACTTGGATCCTCTTCCCTAAAGGCATTTGAAAAAAAACATCAAAAACATTTCAACAAAAAGAGAAGCAATTTACAAAGCAAATACAAATAAATATGCTTTGTTAAACAGAGCACCAGTCAACAAAGTATTTTAAGTTATTGCCATTAGCCTGATTTTTGAAAAAATCGAAACTATACAACAAAGTAAAAAAAAAGGTAAAAACAAAAAACCCACCCCATAAATGTAAATCGCATGAAAAACAATGCAATGCGAGTCTATTGTCCCCAAATATTCTGTGCTTTCAAAAAGTTGTTTTGTAGACCACATGAAGACAAACATTATTGAGGAAGCCCGCAATTGTAAATTGTATTGTATTGTAATTGCATTTATATAGCTGCTTACTACCCCTGATGAGGCGTCAAAGCGCATTTTCAGTGAGTAGCACGCTACTCTAGAACCCGTAAAGGATTAGTGGTGAATTAGTATAGTTAAATATGAAAGTGATTTGAGTGGTGGATATGTTAGTCAGTTATTTGGATTGAGAAGGATAGTGGAGGGATAGAAGAGGGAAAAAGGGTTTGCATTTATATAGCGCTTGCTACCCCTGATGGGGTGTAGAAGTTCTTTTTTGGCGAGTAGCATGCTACTCCGGAACCCATAAAGGATTAGTGGTGAATTAGTATAGTGAAATATGAAAGTAATTTGAGTGGTGGATATGTTAGTCAGTTATTTGAATAGAGAAGGAAGAGGGAAGGGTCTAGAAGTTTTGGGGGGGGAGTTTATAGCCGTAGGAAGGGGTTTGGGGGAGAGGAGGGGAGTTAGTAAATGAAAGGACAAAAGGGCAGTTGTAATGTATCATGCACTTTCGGTTATGGCCCAAAGGTTTCCCTAATTACATTAAATTGTAGATGTGGTTGATAACGAATGGACACTCGCTTCTGTTTGTAGACTCTTAAAGCCCTGAAGCAAGGACCCCCAGCTAGGTTTCTCCAGACCCCAGAGTTACAAATAAAGCCACAACTCTGCAGAGAAAGAGAAAAAACACAGGTGTCCCGTGTAGGATATACACTTTAGAAGGAAAGATATTTGGAGGGCAACAGGCCTGCGTGCTCACTTACATGAGGAGCTCACCCTTTTTCAACCCCTTGAAATCAGTAAACACTCATAAGAGATTATATTAGCTTACTGTAAAAAATATGGAATAGAATCATTGTGATTATAATACAGGACTAGCCAAGGGAGAGCAGAATTAGAGAAAAATAATTATGAAAATACTTAGTTTTAAGGTTAGGTACTGCGAATTCTAGCTAACATTGGTTTGTCAGCTCTACGAGTAAATATAATATTTTCCCTGCAATCATTTCACTGCATGCCAGGGCAGAGCCCATGCAACTGTGCCAAAGCCTTTTTTGCAGAAAATGTCTTTGTGATGGGCACGACTCCCAATGTGTGTAGATGGTCCACCCATTCCTCATCAGAGATCTCATTATATAGTTTTCTGCCTGGTTACAGTTGCATCCAGCAAGTATGTCATGGCAACCCATTGCTAGGTGTGGGTGCTTGATAACCTGTCACTTGGTTAGATCGTTTAGTGATCTTTTGCTGGACAATGTGCATAGCAATTACTTATCCTAAAGAGTTCCTGCAAGAACTGAATGTAATAAATGTTAAAGAGGTAAGACTGTTATATTACAAGTGGGTTTGAGAGTCTAATATAATGACTAGTGCTGCGACCGCCCTACTAATCTTTGTTATTGAAAAAGGTACTTAAGTCCTAATGCTGGAATATCTCAGAAATAGAGACCCATATGGGTTTTAATATATTCTATTTACATGTGTTTTGTCAAAAAAAGGATGCAACCCCACATTGACATTAACTAGATGACCTAATTCGGCATTAGGGTTTCTCCTTCACCCACTTGTTTCTGGTGGGGTCACCTACAACTCTTTGTTAGGGCACTTTTGGGTGTTATATGAGGTTAAAATGGTGTACCGGGTATCGTTTACCTTACAAAACTAATAAAATAGATGTAAACCTAAAATTGTGTACCTGTGTAGACTGTAGGTTCTTCAATAATGTCTCCCTGGCACAAGGCTAAAAAAGCAAGATTATGGCTATCAGGACTTTGTAAACCTTTGTAATGTGGTTCGGTCTACATGTTTCAATCTCTTCCTTAGCACCTATATGAGTGGAGGGCTTTTCAGAACCTAACGGACTCCTAAATTATCCCTCTTCTCCTACTCTGACCCTATTCAATTGTTCTGGTGTATGCGGGTGTAAGGAAGTGAAATAACCTGATGGCCAGTTGCCATGGGTTCTGCCTTCGCGGTGCTATCTGAGTAAGAATGCAATATTAAAGCCATGAAATCTGGGGCGGTTGGGAGCACATATTTAAGTCGGATTTCCTCTGTTTTCTCTGTCTCCGAGGCTTCACTGGTCTCCACTCCTGAGAAGAAGCATTATGAGAAATCATTGTAGCAGTATTATCATATCATTCTGGCAATATGCACACAACAAAAATCACAAAGGGGCAGATTTACAAGCCCCTTGTGCCTCCTTGCGCTGCCATTGCGTCACTTTTTTTGACGCAACGGCGGCGCAAACAATGCGGCCAATTTACAACATGACGCATTTAGGGAAATGCGTCACGTTGTAAAGCTCTGCGTCACATTATACCTGCGCCAGGTATAATGTATGCAGGCTAGGCGTTCCCACGCAAAAAGCCATGTAGAACTGACGCAGTGATATTTACAACATTTCACTGCGTCACTCTATGCCTCAACTGCGTCAAATTCCCTACGCCTGCTCAGACCAGGCGTAAGGAATGACACAGGGCTTTTTGTATGGGACTCACCTATCTGTTGTGGCACATTGCTGGAGTTGTGTCACTTTCATGAGCAACTCCAGCGATGCGTCACTTTTGTGCCAACAGATGCGTCAGTATTTCTGACGCATCTGTATATCCCTACGCCATGGAGCACTGTATTGTAAATACAGTGCATCCATGGTGGCGCAAGGACATTTGGCACTGGCGCAAGGAAACTGACGCATCTATGCAGATGCGTCAGTTCCTTGTAAATCTGCCTCTAAGTCTATGGGCTTATACCTGAAAAGCAATAAGGGGAGTTAGGGGCAGTTTAGGGACTTCCGGGGGAACATGGCGGCCGCTAGTTAGTGCGGTTGCGGGATCTCGCTCGTTTCTGCCAACCTAAACAGAGTACCTGGATGTGAACTTGTGCGAGAATCGCCGCAAGGCAGGCGTGGTGTCAGAGACAGCTTTTTCTCTCCCTCAATTCTTGGGGTTTTGTAGCCTGTTAGGGAAAGTGACAGCAGTGACCGAAGCAGTGGAGATGCCGCAGAGGAGCCGCTGGGCGGTAGCGGCAGTGCGGATTGCGTGTGGCAGGCGCGCCGCGGCCAGGGTTGGCTTCCGGGGCAGCGGGAGTCGGGTGATTGATCCGACGGCTCCATGTGTTTCTACGCGGTTTTTCCCCGAAACCAAAACTAATTTAGGATCTCCTGAATTGGAAACTGGCTGGCTTCGAAGCAGCGGTGGAACGGTGTATTTGGAAAATCTTGGTTACGGTATATGGCACTCGCAATTGACCCCGGTAAGGAGGAGGAAAAAGGGGGATTGGGGGCCTACATTGAATGTAGAGAAGGGCACTGTTTGTGAGGAGCAGCAAGCCAGTGGGGACCAGGCGGAATCTTATAGTGCTGTAAATAGGCTAAATAGATATACCCTCAGAAGTAGGGACATCTGGGGCCAAAGTCGACCCCCTTCTGAGGCTCAAACCAGGGAAACTACTCTGCCCAAGGTGCAAACCAACTCGTGAAAAACCTCAGAAGCCCGCTCCTGCCCCCTTATTCTACAAAACAAAAAGGCACCTGTAGAAAAAATCCCCCCAACCAGGGGAAAAAGCTAACTAAAAATAAACCAACTAATATTCGAGTCACCCCATCACTTTGTTCTTACTTTAAGGTTCAGGCTCAATCTTCCTTGCTTACTCAATCCACCCAGCCTACCCAGTCCATGCAGGCTATTCAGGGTAGTCAGTCCAGCTCTACCCCTATACCTACGGTGGCTTTGAGTAGCAGAGCAGGCTCAATGCAACCGATTTCCTCTGAGCTGCCCAGGACAGAAAACACTGCAGGCTTGGAAATAGTCATGAGTACTGTACCTCTTGAAAACAGATTTGCTCCCTTGGCCTCTTTGGCAGTGGTGGAAAATGACAACATCTGCCCTCCATACGATCCTAGGTCTGAGATTCCGCTGAATCAGTCCATCCAACAGAGAGATGAGCTGAGGGATGAGCTAAGAGAACCAGCTACAGGCTCTAATTTAGGGGTCCAACCATCTACAGATGGTCTTTTAGTTACTTTACTCACCGAAATCAGGGAAAAATGTGCGGTTTCGGAAAGTAATCAAACGAAAATCCAAGCAGTCTATGAAACTCTGGAAGAAAAAATGAATGACATGATGGAAAGAGTTGGAGCAATGGAGACAGCTTTGGAAGACCTTTCAAAACAAGTAGAAAAAAATTCATCTGAAATCACGAGACTAAAAGACAATGACAAAGAACTGAGGGACAAACTAGAAAGTGTAGAGAATAATGCTAGAGGGAATAATATTAGGATCCTGAATGTCCCAGAAGAGGTTGAGGGAGGAGACATAAGGTCCTTTATTATCAGTCTTCTTAGAGAACTCCACCCTGACATAGAAAGACAGACCCTGAAGAGGATATTCAGAGAGTCCATCGTGACCTTTACTCTAAAAGACCCGGGGAAAAAAAGCCAAGAAGGATCTTAGTAAACTTTAAAACATACTCAGTAAAGGAAAAGATCCTTGCCGGGGGCTTAAAAGCAGGAGTATATAATAAGGGGGACTGGTCTTTTCGTGTAAGGTCAGATATTTCACGCACCACACAGGACAGGCAGTGGGAACTGGGGAAATATATCCAAGAATTAAGGGATCTGGGTGCTACAGCAAACTTACGATTCCCCGCCTCTTTAAAGGTGATGTGGAACAATAAAATGTATAATTTTAAGGACCCTCTTGAAGTCAATTCCCTGATTGATCAGATTAAAGGCACACCCAAATGAGAAATCTTAGAATTTTTGTCCAGATAGAGATAGAGCCCGAAGCAGAAGTATCCTTGATATACCTCTAGATTTGAGGGAGGGTTCCCCGGGGCGGAGGGACTAGAAGGGGAGGGGTGGGGTGGGTCACAAATAAAAATAAAATTCCAAAAATAAAGATTTTCTGTTCGTGCACGGGGTGGGGGGAGCATGTGGGAAAAAAGAAAAAATTGTCCTCATTTATAAATAACAATCAAATCTTTCAAATTGGCCCATATAAACTTTTCATTTCTTTAATCATGTGCAGCATATATAAGCTTTCCACTCTTAACTTACCATGGGGCCACCTACTTTCCTTATGACAGACTTAGGTAGGACAGAGAGATCAAAAAACTTGAAAATACTGTCATGGAATGTAAATGGTCTCAGGGTTCCCTCGAGAAGAAGGAAAATTTTAGAATATATGAGACTCTCAGATAGCGATGTGTGCTTTATTCAAGAGTCACACCTGCTTAAGGAGGAATGGACATCGATTTAAAAAAATCAGAAATGGATAGAACACTGCATCTGCACAAACCAATCGTGTACAATAAAAGGAGTTGCTCTTGTGTTTAAAAAAACTATCTAAGCTGTACTTGGGGATTGCTTCACCGACCCTTTGGGGAGATGGGCAATCGCCAGGGCCAAAATTAATGGCTCCTGGCTGACTTTTGTGAGCTATTATAGACCAGATGATTCGGCTCTATTACACACTTTACTTCTCCAATTAATCAACATAAATGATCCTATTATATTTGGCAGCAATTTTAATCTGGTTTTGGATCCTAGCCAAGATTCAACCTCAAGTAGAGCAGCGGCAGCAACTCAAAATATGAGAACAGTCCTAAAACAGCTGATGATAGATATGGGGCTCTTAGACATTTGGAGAGAGATGGGACATAAGGCAGGGACAGCTGGGGGGAATTTCACTTTTCATAACAAAAAGTGCGGGCATCGGTCCAGGATTGATTTTTTTCCTGGTCGATGTTTTCACCTGTAAGAACACGATTAAGGTCAGCCATATTCCGGAATACCTGTCTGATCACTCGGCTGTGGTCTTGGAAATTGTTATTGCGAAGAGACCCTCCCTTCGTAGGTGGACTCTAAATCGCTCGCTACTCTTGGAAGCCGCAGTAATTGAAAAGCTGAAAATAGTAACTAATGAGTTCTTTGTATTTAATCTTAACTCAGCACCCCTTCACGTCGTATGCGAGTCATATAAGGCCTTTTTAAGAGGTATCCTAACAACTTTCTCTATTGCTCAAACTAAGAGAGTAAGGGATGAAATCAGAGCTCTAGAAGCTGTAGTACACATTAATCAGGAAGCGTTAAAACAAACTCCTGATAATTTGAATATCTCACAAAATTTAACGGTAGCGAAACACAAGCTTGCGAACTACATTGAAGTAATAATTAAAAGAAAATGGGAAGCTAGTAGGTTGTCTCACCACGAAATCGGGGAGGGGTGTGGCAATTTCCTTGCATGGAAAATGAAGGCAGACCAGTTCAGAAATCTGATAAAAGATCTTAGATGTTCGATCTCTGGTAATATCATCACTGATGATTCTGGGATTGAAGATTCCTTTGTTCAATTTTTCCAAGGCCTCTATGCAGAGGATCTAACATTAAGCGAAAACTTCATGGAGGAATTTCTTTTAGATCTGGATCTCCCCTCACTCCAGATTGCAGAAAAAACAAATTTAAGTTGCCCCATAACTTTGGAGGAAGTCGCCCAAACCATTAGTACCTTAAAAAAGGGAAAAGCTGCTGGCCCGGATTCTATCCCAAACGAGATTTATGTTATTTTAAAGGAAGAGCTTGCCCAATTTCTACTTCAGCTGTTCAACTCTGCTTTCATATCTGGTCAAGACCTCCCCTTATCATGGGATGAAGCCACCATAACAATTCTCCTAAAACCAAACAAGAACCCGAGATCCTGTGAGTCTTACAGGCCTATCTCACTATTAAATAGTGATCATAAACTATATCCTCAGATTATAGCTAAACGCCTGGATAAGGTAATAGGACTACTGATACACCCAGATCAGAAAGGTTTTATGAAAGGGAGACAGCTTTATGAACTAACGCACGATCTAATCGGGGCAATAGACATGGCAAGAACATACGAGATCCCACTAGCAGTAATGACCTTTGATGCTGCAAAAGCATTTGATCGGGACAGTTGGCCGTTCTTATATAAAATGATTCAGCGTTTCAATTTAGGGGAAACTTTCTTAGCAGCAGTTAAGGCCCTCTATAAAAACCCATCCGCCAAGGTCCTTGTTAATGGTAACCTTACAAGATCATTAAAAATAGGTAGGGGGACTAGACAGGGCTGCCCTCTTTCCCCCCTCCTTTTCAATATATATATCGAACCTTTAGCATGTAAATTAAGAGCCTGCCGGAACATTCACCCTTTTATTTGTAATGGTTGGGAAAAGAAAATCGGGCTATATGGTAATGATCTTATGATCCTGACAGGTGATTTAGAGCAGTCGCTTCCTGCGATTTGGGAACAGCTGGAGATTTATGGGAGGGCGTCCGAATACTTGATTAACCAACAAAAAACTGAGTTAATGAAATGGAATACTCACTATAGGAGCGACCTCACAAAGAGAGAAATTAGATATCTAGGCGTCCAAATAGTCCATAACATCGATAAGATAGCACAGGTCAACTTTGATAAAGTAACCACGAGTGTTAAATCACAGTTACAGAGATGGGGGCTCTTCCACTTTCTTTTTGGGTAAATCGAATCTTTTAAAAATGTCGATTCTCCCCAAATTAACTTTTGTTTAATACTATTCCGTTAGAGTTTCCGAAGATTTGGTTCAAGAAAGTACAAGGGGCTTTTTCTAGTTTTATTTGGGAAACAAAAAACCAAGAATATCCTTAAAGAAATTTAGAAGGAAGAAAGCTCATGGAGGCATCGCTACCCCAGATTTATACCTGTATTACTGTGCCTTCCATCTAAAGAACTTTCGGCAACTACTGATGGATAGTTCGGCTTTCTCCCCGCTCTTTAAGGCTCTTACGGCCAGTGTTCCCCAATAGGCAGAGTCTTTTCTTCTAAAATTTGATCACCCTAAATTTTTTAAGAAGGTGAGATTGAAGGTTCTTGTGGCTGCAATTAAGCTTTGGTCACAGGTGAGACTATTTTTTAAAATTCCCTACTATAGTGACGCAACACCTATTTGGGACTCTCCAGGTACTCCGGCTTGTTTAATGGATGCCCTCGCTGTTCCACTTCGATCCTGTGGCATTTGTATGTGGGGACAGCTTATTGTGGATTCTGAATTAATCTCATGGCATCACTTCTCTGCGATTTGTGAGAATTTGGCCTCAAAATTTAAATACTATCAATTGTCAAGTTGGGTAAAATCTTTAGGGAAGGAGCTTGAAGGGAAAGGGGACTTGGTGTCAAAGTTCTGCACACGTTCCACAATTCGGAAAGAGGTCGCAGAATGGTATTGATTGCTAACTCAAAGTGGAGAAGATACGCAAGATCCATTTACAGAGATCTGGAAGAGGGACCTGCCGGGTGAAGACCTTGAAAAATTAGGGCAAGTATCTATGTCTCTTTTATGGTCTTATGTGAAACCTGCATCGTTAATAAAGAACCATCTTTTCACAGTCCATAAGGCATATTGGACGCCACAGAAAATATAAAAAATGGGAAGTCGAAAGATTAAGAAATGCCCGAAGTGCGGTGAAGACAACGCAAATGAGGTCCATATGTTCTGGCGGTGTCCCTCAATCCAGTCCTTCTGGCAGAAAGTGGGTAAGACCATATCCGGTATTATGGGTCAAGGGTTTAAGTTGACTATATCCTCTGTGATTTTTGGGGTGTTTCCAGGGGGGGTAGTTAACCAAACCCTAACTAAAAATCATAAAGCTCTCTTTTTTGCTCTGATTCTTCTTGCCCGGAGGGAATTGTGTGTAAAGTGGATTCTTCCATGTCCCCCACCGGAGGATGAATGGATTCATTCCATTCAGAGGGTCTCCCGACTTGACCGTGCAAGTAAACAGCCCAAGAAAAACACATTTTGGGAAATCTGGGATGGTTGGGTTAAGACCTTTGTCTCTAACGCGTCTCATTAAGTATTATCTTTATCTTTATAAACCCTGTATTTTGTTTTCTTTTTACCTGTTTTGGGATTAGAGGTCTTTCTTCTCTCCTCTTTTATTCGCTCAAATTTAATTTCTTGGGTACTTAGGATACACCTTTGTTGTTTGTGTTTTACGGTCCAATGATTAACAATATGCTATACAGGCTGCTTTAGTGGCGGGGCCACTTCTAACTATAGCACCTGCCTATAAAAGATTAGGAGTCATTTTCCAGCCTAGAGGTAAAATCTCTGACCCGTGGATAAATTTTATCTTTCTCTCCTTTGCGGAGTGACCGGGAATCATCAATACCTCGTTTTGGTTTGGGTTATGCCCTATTTCTTTGAAACTAAAGCATAATTGGATAAATGAGGACTACAAAAAAAATAATAATAATAATAAGGGGAGTTAGGGAGGCATAAAACCTTAACAAGTAAGGTACTTTATTCTACACTGTACATAATAATGTCTTTCGACACAATGAACGAATTCCTCCCCAGGGGTGTGAAAACCACACTAAATGCTAAACAATAAATAAAATAAATATTTAGCTATAAGAAAAGTTGTGTAGAAGATGTGGTTTTCTCCTTCCCAAAATCAGTAATATTATTGGCGGTTGCGAAATATGTTTCTGATTTTTAAGAAATTCTAAAATAGTTCAAAAACGCTGTGGTGAAGTTGGAAAGCAAAAATAAAAAGAAGATAGGCTTTAGTTATTAACATTGCAGGTACTGATTCTTCTTTGCTTTTCCTTTGACTGCTTATTGCTCTTTTTAGGTCTGACATTAGTCAGGACCTTTAGATTTTAGTAAAAGTATGTATAGAATGTATTAAGGTGTAGGGGCTTACAGCAACCACCTTTCATCTACTGGTCTCTTGTCGTGTCATTCACATTTTTCTTACTCCCACTGCAGCATACAGCAAGGGGCAATGGGGCAGACCACTTCAGCCATTGACTACCTTAACTGTAAGTGATGACATTCTGCTCCCTCACAAAAAGCCCATCCACACAATCAGGGCTAGCTTTAGTGCTGGTGGCGCCCTGTGCGACAATGTCTGTTGGCGCCCCCCCAACGACCACCTCTGCCACGGATTCCCTCACTAGCACCCTTTAACAGTGCCTCTCAAGTCTCCATAACCACTGTCTCTCAGATTCATTTAGTTTTATAGCACCACTCATACCAGTGTAAGGTGTCAGAGCACTTTACACCACACACATTGCACAAAGACAATCATATGTGTGTAAATCAGTGTATAGGAAATGTTACATCAGACAGTACTACAAGGTGTAGTGTAGGAGTGCCATGTCATCGATACTGGTAGGCAATATAGTTAAAGTTCTTATTCAGGAAAGGCACAAATTCTGAATTTAAAACGTAACATCATTGTTCGGGGTTCTCTTTCATAATAAGAATTGTTTTCTACCCAAATGAACCCTTCTCACAAGATTAGGATAATGAAATACTGGGCAAAAAAACATATAGCTCTAACATATACCTTGCAGTTTGCAGCAGCTCTAGGGTGACAGTTAATAGCTCAATGTTCTATATTAGGATTTTGACTTATAAAAGACAAGTAACAAAAGGAGCTCTCTTACAGAAGCAGTAACCCACTGACCTATTTACATTATATGCACTTCGTTATCTGCATGGTACACGTTCTTAGCAGCAGGCATTTTAACCCTCTGCGCTACCTTAGGATGAATCAAAACTTCCACTAGACAAACCTCCAGTCTCTTTCCAGAAAGACGATTAATCCCCGGACTTCTCTTGACATTTTAATTGATGTCTGAAAGTTGCTGGAGGCCAGGAACGAGGAAGCAGGGGCTTTTAAAATAATACACATTTTCAAAAATTACGCCCTCACCCCAAGTCAACGCCCGGTGCGGTCGCACCTATCGCACCGCCCTAGAGCCGGCCCTGCACACAATGTATGCCCATTTACTACCAGACACTCCTATGACAAAGTGTGCTTTGTGAAGCCAGAAACCGTTTTTTATATTGATGAGGCCCCAGCATTTCGGTTTTATGAAAACCATGACAAAATGAGGACGGACAAAGCCAAAACGATGACAGCCAACGCCAGACCTATTGGCTTTTCCAATGCGTGTTTGTTGAAAGAGGACCTGATAATATTAAAGACCAAGGACTAAAAATAATTCAGTGGCCCGATTATAGACACAAAGAGTTAAATTACATTGTAAACCGTTGCTCTATAAATTAATTAGTTGTAATAAGGTACTATAAACATATGGCTTTAAAGCATGCTAAGCTGTTAAGATATAATTTAGCATTTAAAAAACGCCCTTCATTTTAGTGTGTTAACCCAACTGATCTACTTTGCGGCTATTGATGCTTTATTTGCACACCAGTCCCACTGATCTCAACGTGCTATAAAGAGACTAACTACTCAGCTTGCGCTGACCCAGTGTAATGCCAGAGCACTTTATATATTCTAAGCACAATGAGCACTTACTTGAATATACTGAGAATTATATTAACAGTTGTAGTTTTTGTGCACTGCCTTTGCTGGCAGTAATTGTTTCCCATTCTTTAGGAAAATCAATGTATGCATGAAACCATTTCTTATCTAAACTCCAAGTAATACTTAGAAATCCCTTAAGTGTACATCACAGTAGCTCTCTGGCTTGCTTTCAGCTTGGGCTTGGACATTTAAATTGACCCGTCTGACATCATCAATGTTATGAGGCATCTCTGGTTCTTTTGCTTTCACTGGTACTCGCATTTCAAATAACAGACTCCAGATAATACACTTGAGCAGGTAATACACTTCAGCCCTCATTTATGGAGATTTGGCACAGGGCAGCGCAGCAAGTCAGCTTTCTGCACTGCCCTATGCCAAAGTGAAAGGGCAGGAATGCACCGTATTTATGCATTAGGGTACATTCCTGTTCTTTCCCCCTGCGCTTGCGCCATTTCGGCAGCCTAGCGCCAATGCAGGTACCCTTGCACCATAGTGCAAGGGTGCCTGAGTTGTCGGCAGGATTGTTTTTGTGCAGAAAGGGGCACCTTCCTGCACAGAAACAATCCTAAGAAGCATAGAAAGAGGAGAAAAACGAGGAGAAATAAAGTTATTTCTCCTCGTTACACCTCACCTTGGGAGGCATAAGGTTTTGGCTCTTCTCCAGGTTTATATGCTCTCATAATTCTAGAGAAGTTTCAAAATCTATGGGTGTTGAGTGGGAATACCCAGGGCAATACCCATGGAACGCCTCCCGAGCGCAGAGTAAGGCAACACAGCGATTTGCACTGCCTTGCCTCACTCCATATCTGTGAGGCCATTTAAAGCAACGCATAATGGCTTTGCATGGCCTCATATATATGACTATGTGATTTGTGCCACTAGAGCGTCACAAAAAGTGACGCTCCGGAGGCGCAAGGGGCTGGTAAATATGCCCCTTGTTTTCATATAATGTTTAGACAAGGCTCTGTATTTATTTATCTTCTTGAGAACCGCACAGCTAACTAAACCCTGTATATCATGTTCTCTTTAATAACACTGTGTTAATAACAGGAACCCAAGTGAGTACTAAAAAACACAACTGTTCCTCTTAGAAATTGACTCTGTACAACCAAGCACTGCAATTTTGGGTACCGCATGTCAAGGAAGAATTATCTGCTGCAAATAGCCATGCAACTGCGTTTAAAATGTGATAAAATCAATTTCCAAAATATCTTTTGCAAAAATTGCTTTTGATAAAACATATTTTACAGTTACAGTGTTTTTTTATGTCATGGGTACTGACAACATTTTCCCATTAGCCAAAAAGTATGGTCAGTGGTGTGACGGAGGGCCGCACTAATGCCAGTAGGGGATGGTCGGGAGAGGGAGATAAGTTTGGTGTAGGCGACGCAACATGTACATCTACCGTCTGAATTGAATTGCGCAATGTGGAACCAGAAAACCTAGGATCAATCTTGGGTTCTCCACTTGACCAAATTTTGTGATCCTAGGCAATTGTTTTATTTTTTGACTTTCCTTTCATTTTCACATATAAGAGGGCCCTGAAATACATGACTTCAGGATGTGCACTATACAAAACCACCTCCTGTGTTTGAGTTAATAAACCTTAATGATGTTCATGTATACTAGTAATGGAAGGTGTTTCTAAAGTTAAGTAGTGCAGGACACCCTAGTTACTTCCTCTCTTTAACAGCAATTAACCTTCAAATAAATGCTTCCCACTTTACTTAACATATATTTAATGTTAGTGCTCTGTCGAGTAAACAGCAGCCCGGTGCTGCTGTTACCAGGGGGCGCACATAAAAGGTCAGGAGGGCCACATGCAGCCCCCGGGCCGTACTTTGAGTATCACTGTTCCATGTCATGCTTTATTTTGACAAAAACATCTTTTTATAAATTCCCAATTTCCCCAACATCTATCTTTATATATTTAATTTAGTATTTCTGTATGTATATTGTCCATTTCTATTTACATATCTATTTCTATTTACACCCCCCATATATTCCTATCCCCAAACATCTCTCTATCTATCTATCTATCTATCTATCTATCTACCTATCTCTGTGTGTGTGTGTGTGTGTGTGTGTGTGTGTGTGTGTGTGTGTGTGTGTGTATATATATATATATATATATCACTGAAAAAACCATAGGTTTTAGGGACAGTTATAGTTAGTTAGACATTGCACTCGTACAAAACCCGTGAAATTCCCCGATATAGTTAGTTCAGCTAACTATAACTCGCGCCCCATAATGCACTGCTGATGACGTCACATATTACATCACTCATGACATTGTCAGTGACATCACTGATGACATCACTGATGACATCTCAAATGACATCACTGATGACTTCATCCATGTGATAATTTCATGCATCTTCTCACACCCTAATATAACTTTTGATACACCCACTCTAAATTACAGACTGCCATTCTCAAAACCATAGACACTCCAACACCAATAACTACATACCCACTCACTGATTCTTAGGTCTACACACACATCCACTCACTCACCTGTACAGTCACTCATACTTACGGTCACTCAGTACAGGACTATCATATGCACTCATACACCTACATAGACACTCACACACCGCCACTCATCCATAGAGGTACTCACACACCTAGTCAGTCATGCAAATAATTAATCACACTGCCATTTACTCACCTATACAGTTATACACACACCAGCTCACTTACTCATACAAATACTAGCACATTCTTACGCTCTTATACAATCACTAATACAAGTACACACTCATCCATACAGCCACTCTCACAATCACACACTCTCACTTATACCCATTTATATACTCCAACACACATATATACTGCCTTTCACATATGTAGTTACTCACACATGTACCACTGAGATATACATTCACTCACTAACACACCCATACACACACTCACCCACCCATACAGTCCATCACAGATGCACTCTTGAAACCATGCACCCAGTGAATCACCCACTGATACATCTATGTGCAGTCACACACACCCCATCCACACAAACACTCAGGCACCCATACAGATACTCAGACAACCAATCAATAACTCATATAGACACTCATGTAGCTATTTACAAACCCATGCAGCCACTTACACACCAACAGACAGACGGATAAAGACATTCACACAGTTTAGTCACTAACCCATGCATTTAGTAAGATACGTTTAATCACTCACTTATAGAGTCAGTCACGCACCTACTAAATCATCCATCCAGACACTTATACACCCACTCATTATTCAATACACCTTGGCATATATATTAAACATATTTAAACTTTATAGAAACACACAGTCACTGCATGATGTCATCAGTGATGTCATTTGAGATGTCATCAGTGATGTCATCAGTGATGTCACTGACCATGTCATGAGTGATGTAATATGTGACGTCATCAGCAGTGCATTGCGGGCGCGAGTTATAGTTAGCTGAACTAACTATAACGGGGAATTTCACGGGTTTTGTACGAGTGCAATGTCCAACTAACTATAACTGTCCCTAAAACCTATGGTTTTTCAGTGAATATATATATATATATATATATATATATATATCTCCACGCCGATATACCAATACATACAAGAGCTTTAAGAATTAAAATGTAATGTGTAATATAATTGTACAACAATTAAATCAGTTAAAACAATTAAAACAACGCTCTGCTAAAGTCCTGATAAAGATAAGAGTAGATTTCTGACTTGCTGAGCGTCGTATTTTTGCGGAGCAAATTGTTTTACCCACCGGTCTTTAATTATCTAAAGTGACTTCCGTTCCAGTTACTATTAAGCCTTAAATTACTTAGTACTGGGGTTATCTTGTTCATTCAGATATACAAGCAATGTTCGCAGTGTCCACATAAGATGTTAATCCAGCCCACCTTAATCACACTTCAAGGGTTCCCCTTTAGTTTTTTTTTTTCCTTTAGCGAGGACAGAAGGAAAGGCTGCTGATGGATTTTGTTAACTACTAGCAAAAATACAAAAGTACCTGTGGTCCAACGGAAATAGAAGCAATGTCTTCCCAGTTGTTTCTTTTATTCCGGCGAATCCTCCTAGTTGTCGGTAGTCAACCACCTCTCAGCTAACAAAACCAAGAGGGGTGACAAAAAGATTCCTTTAAGAAATCAACCGTTCATGGAAGCAGACATTCGTCAGTTGATTGTTCTTTGTTGAGTAGATATTCTAAGTGCAATTTTCCAAGCTCTGTTAGAGTTGAAGTTCAGTCGTGAAGGAAGAATTCACAAGCATTTAAAAAGTGAAGAGAAATCTCCTTCAAATTGATTCTCCCTGCAAGATGCAGCCCACCACTGTCAAGTTGGCTGTACACTACTACATTTAAAAATTATTGGGACATTCACACAGACGGAAGGACCATACTATCGGTTCTGCAGTACAATTAAGTATCCTGTCGTTCTGCGTCCTGAGGAGAACCCGCAAATTGATTGGGGTTCGAAACGCATTGACAGTGTTGCACACCAAAGAGCGTGTTTCAAAGACATCATTGGTGTACAGGGAACATAATTAGATTGAAATGATGTAAAGAATATATCCCTGGCACCATTAATTGAATTCAAGTTATTTTTGTCACGCTTCTGGGGTTCCCCAACTGATAGAAGCTAGGTGAATGATTAAATTACTGGTGGTCTCAGTAATTAATTTGCATGCCCACGAAACAAGTGAATGTATTAAAGGATCGTCAGCATTGGAAATTCAATTGTTGTTCTATTGTTAGTGGCTTAGCCTTGTTGATGTGGTATTGCCCCAACCCCTGTTTCTCTTTGTTACCTACAGTCAGTGGCAGGGCTTTTTACTTTACAGAAGACATTGCAGTGTTGATAAATCATGAGTTAATGAACTGGAACACCAGGGACAGTTGATAATAGCTCGTTAATGAACCGGGACAACCCACTGCATATTTTTGGAAATTAACCACTTAAGTCTGTTCGTCATTATTTATGCGTCATCTGCCACATTGCAACCAAGCTTAAAGCAAATGCGTGATTCACATTAATTTGTATTTAGATTCAAATTATAATGACCAGCAGCATTCCGCATGCTTGCGGAACTCCGCAGAATTTTGCGGAGTTTTTCGATAACTCAGTGGAATTCCGCATTGTGAAATTCTGCAAGCTCCGCCCAGGCCTACTCAAGGCCCCCGCAGTCCAAGCCGGCTCCCCACCTCCTGCAGGAGCCAGCATTGCTCTTGCCCGCAGGGAGCTGCTGGAAATGCAGCTCCCTGTGTGCGGGAGCAATACTTTCATCTATTTGACAGCTCCGCGATTCGGGCCGCGTGGCCCCGCTCCATTGTAATAGTTAGCCCTGGGAGGTGGTGGTCCCCGAGGCAGCAGGGGTGCCGCATGGCCCCCCTTAATTTGAATGTATTGCCCCGGGAGGTGGTGGTCCCAGTGGCTGTGGGGGCGCATGGGCACCCGCATAAATTTTATTTTCAGCCCTAGGGCGGTGGTGCTACCCAGGGCGTGGGTGGTCCCAGTGAGCCCACCCGCATACATATTTTTAAGTGACCCAAGGAGGTGGTGGTCCCCGGTGCTGCGGGAGGCACACAGGCCCCCCCTGCATTTATTTATAGGGATTTGCCCTGGGGAGGTGGTGGTCCCCAGGGCATGGGGCGTGCTGTGTGGGCACCCCGCACATGCATTAAAAGGAGTGTCCCAGGGAGGTGGCTGTTCTCTGGGCTTTAATAAGCCCAAGGAGGAGGGCCTCATGCACCCCTCTCCTTTTTCTAATTCCTCATGATGCCGGGACTTGGCCCACCGGGTGGCTTAATATTACAAAAAAAAAAATTTAAAAACTTTTCGGGGGGAGTCGCAGGTTCAGCGAGAATTCTGCCGAAAAATTATAGTATATATTACCTACTGTCGTTTGCCAGTAGGTTCAAGGCCATATGTATCATGCATTTTACCGGTTGCAAACGGCCCGATTTGCTGAATCGGGCCGTTTGCGACCGGTAAAATGCATTTTAGTATGTATGAATTCCAATTTGCGATCCGGTAACATGTTACTGAATCCCAATTTGGAATTGTGAATACATACTGATTTGGTATTAGGAAGGGGCATGTTAGAGTGTCCCTTCCTAATACTGAATCGCAGCGGTATGTAAGAATGTTTTGCGACTGATATGTGGTTGCAAAACATTCACATTTTACCATCTACTTCCCGTAGGTGGTAACCCATTCACAAATGGGAAGGGGTCCCCATGGGACCCCTTCTTCTTTGAGAAAGGTAGCTGAAACGTTGTTCCCACGGACCACTGCCTTCTCTTAAAAATTGAAAAGAAAACTTTTCATTTTTCTTTTTTAAATGAAACCCATTTTCCTTTAAGCAAAACGGGCTGCATTTAAAAAAAATATTGCTTTATTTAAAATCAATCACAGACATGGTGGTCTGCTGACCCCAGTAGCCACCATCCCCGTGATTTTTGCGATTCTGACTGGGTTGCAAATTGCGACCTACCTTCTTAAAATTCATGAGGTAGGTCGATTTGTGATCCACCAGGAATCGGGAGTTTCATACATTAGGAATAGTGATTACCTAATTGCGATTCGCAGAAAATCACAATTAGGCAATCCCCATTTCCAATAATGATAGATATGGCCCAAAGTTAGGACCATGTTTCTATAGAAAAAGCGTTTTTCACTTGCCTATATCTTTGGCGCTATTTGATGAATCTTCATGACATTTTCCAAATAAAAGTGTCATAGTGAGTATTGTTGTGCATGGAAAGTTTCAGAGTGATTTGTCAAGCGGGGACTGAGAAAAAGGGGGGTAAAAAAAAAATGATTTCCCATGGTAATTCCCATAGGAGCTTTGAACACGACTACAGCCCGAACCGCTGGACGGAATAACACCAATTGTGGCAGGAAGGCAGATTTTGGTTCACAGATCATGCTTTCAGTTATCTGGTGTAAATCTGCTCAGTAGTTGTTGAGAAATTTAAGGGAAAGCAAATAAGAATATCTGGGCAGAGCCTAAGCAAAGATCTCATGGTGAGATCTGATTGACTGTCAGCACTTCAACACGGAAGTGTTGGTAGCCATCTTGGGACTCGTCTTCAGCCAAGCCCCACAGAAAATCATTAAGAAAAAGAAAAGGGGGCAGGATAGAAATACCCTGACCCTAGTTTTTGAAGGGGAGGCGGGGTGTAGCCACCCTCCCCAGGCCATTTCCAGGCCCCAGGGACCCCATCACCCAGGGCCCATTCATTAGAAAAGGAGAGTGGACCTCATTGAGGCCCTGGGGACCCCATACCTTGGGGCAGTGGATTAAATTGAGGGGAAGGGGACATCCCACCTCGCTAAGCCTCATTGAGGCTCCCAGGCCCGAATCCCCAGGGACGTGTTTTAAATTGAGGGGCAAAGGCGTGCAAACCCCCTTCCCTGAGCCATACCAGGGCCCCCATCCCCTGGGGCCAGACCCACCACGATGTCCCAGAGACCGTCTTTTCCCTGCCCGCTCTCTCATGGGCATGGAAGTGTTCTGTGCTCCCACCAGGCAGGAGCACATAGAATTGTTCCTGTCCGGCAACAGCAAAAGAAAAGCTGCTCCTGTCGAGTGGGAGAAGTACCACACTCAGGACAGGTGCTGGCAGGAAAGCCCCAGGGGCTGCAGAGCTTTGTGGCTCTCCCCGCAGCCCCCACTGTGACATAAATGCTGTGGGGTGCCTGGGTATTTAAAAATATATAAATAAATGTGAAAGAAGTGTTTCTGGCTCCTTCATGGCCCATGAGGCCACTAGCAGGGAGCTGGTGGGGCCACAGGGGCCCTGGGGCTCCCCTGCAGCCCTCAACTAAATTGGGTGTCCCGGGTGGACACAGGGGCACCCAAAAAATAAAAAAACAAGAATAATAAATTAGCTAATTTATTATTCACTGCTCTGGCATTGAGCACCCCACACTACCCTGCGAGGGCTTGTTTTTTACATTTTCTGGATCCTGATGGTGCCGTAGAAGGGGCAGGGGCTTCACCAAGCATTTTTTCATGTTGTGGGGGCTTCAGGGAGTGCAACATTAAGAAGAAAACAGTAAATCTCCTGGGTCATTAAATCAATGACCCCAGGGGAGCTTATCATATTTTTTTAAAGCACACCGAGCTGGAGCTCTATGGTCTTCAGCTGGAGTGCAGGGTCTTCTTGTGGTGTTATTACTGCATTCTGTGGCCTGAAAAATGTTAGAAAAAAGTCTCAATATTTTTTTTTTTTTAATAATACTTTATTTCAAAAAAATTAAATCACTTTTATTAAGCATTGCAATGTGTGAATTAATGAAATATACATTTGATTATAATTTTTGGTGATTTCTTGACAAAGACAATAAGTCTGCTTTATATATGTTGATATACTAACCCCATGATAAAGCCAATAGGCCTACTTTTTATATTTTGGTGTTCTGACCCCTTGACAAAGTCAGTAAGTCTGCCTTACATAAAATAGCACCTTACATAAAATAGCACCCTTTATATTGTAACATCACATAGTCAGCCTGTGGGGATTGGGTGCAGGGCCTGGCCGCAGCCCCAATGCCTGTGGCAACCCCATGACACACAGAAAAGAGCTGTACGAAGGGTAGAGTTGGGTGCCGGTGAGGATTGGGCACAGGGCCTGGCCACAGGCCAGACCTTGCACACACTCCCACACTGCGCATGGTAATCCATATCTTACTTTATATTAGAAAATAACATAGAAATTCACTGAAAACAACAAAGGTTAGAGTGATGTTATAGTTAGGAATTGTAATAATGTGCTTATTTACTTTAAAAAAATTCATAGAAATGCACTGAAAAAAACAAAGGTTAAAGGGTCATTATAGTTAGGTCAATATGTTATATGTGAACAAAACAGCTGAAATTCACCATTTATAGGTATCGCAAGTAACTGTAACTCATTCTGTAAAGTAACTAACTCGCACTCCTGCCATGCACAGAGTTGTCATTGATGATGTAATTTTTGATGTTGCACTGATGTCATAAATTATGTCATACAACATCTCATGAGAGATGTATTATGTGACCAAGGAGCGCAAGCTCTGAAACACGTAGAGTTGTTGCCAAGCTGAAAATAAAATCACCGCTTTTGGAATAATTTGAGTCCATGGCATGCTGTTATTTTACAAAGGAGAGCAGCACTTTGGTGTGTATATATATATATATATATATATTCACTGAAAAAACCATAGGTTTCAGACACGTTATAGTTAGAAATTAGCATTTAAAAAACCTTAGAAATTCACTGAAAAAAACCATAGGTTTCAGGCACGTCATAGTTAGAAATTAGCATTTAAAAAACCTTAGAAATTCACTGAAAAAACCATAGGTTTCAGGGGCGTTATAGTTAGTTGGACATTTCACTCGTACAAAACCACAGAAATTCCCCCGTTATAGTTAGTTCAGCTAACTATAACTTCGTGTGCTCCATAATGCACTGCTGATGACGTCACATATTACATCACTCATGACATGGGTCAGTGACAACACTCATGACATCACAGATGACATCTCAAATGACATCACTGATGACATCATCCAGTGAATGTGTGTTTTTCTGAAAATTAAATATGTTTTATATATGTATATCTCAAGGTCGATGGAAGAATAAATGGGTATATAAGTGTCTAAATGGATGATTTCTTTTTGTAAAATTGATTGTATAACTGACTAAGTGCATCTTAGTGAATACATGGGTTAGTGAGTAATGTTTAAATATGAAAATATCTGTATCAGTCTCTCACTTTGTGTATAAGTGACAGCATGGGTTGGTGAGTAGCTACATGAGTGTCTATATGGGTTATTAGTTGGTTTTTTGAGTATCAGTATCAGTATGAGTGTGAGTGTCTGTATGGTTCGGTGGGGGGTATTACTTAGTGCATAGATGCATGAATTAGTGACTCACTGTTTGTATGTGTTGAAGACAGCATGTGTGCAGGACTGTAAAGGTGGATGAGTATGTGTATGGGTGTGTTAGTGAGTGAATGACTGTCTCAATAGTGTCTTTATGAGTAACTACATATGTTTTAAACTAGTATATGTGAGTATTGGTGTATATAAGTGAGTATATGTGAGAGTGAGAGATTGGAAGAGTTCCTGTCCAAATAAGTAGGTGTTTTTATAAGTGATTGTTTAAGAGAGTAAGTATGTGTAAGTTTCTGTAGAAGTAAGTGTGGTAGTGTGTGTATAACCGTATATGCAAGTAAATGGATGTTTGATACTTTGTTTGCATGTGTGACTATGTGGGTGAGTAACTCTATGGATGAGTGGCGGTGTGTAACAGGATGTATAGGTGTATGAGTACATATGATGAGTGTGTACATGTATGAGTGACTGTATAGGGACTGTTGGTGAATGAGTGGATGTGTGTGTAGATCTTGGAATTACTGAATAGGTGTGTTGTAACTGGTATTGGTATGTCCATTGTTTTGAAAATGTTAGTTTGTATTTTTGAGTGTGTGTATCAAAGGTTATATTAGGGTGAGAGGAGGTCTGCCACTCTATCACAAGGATGATGTCATCAGTGATGTCATTTGAGATGTCATCAGTGATGTCATGAGTGATGTCACTGACCATGTCATGAGTGATGTAATATGTGACGTCATCAGCAGTGCATTGCGGGCGCGCGAGTTATAGTTAGCTGAACTAACTATAACGGGGGAATTTCTATGGTTTTGTACGAGTGAAATGTCCAACTAACTATAACGCCCCTGAAACCTATGGTTTTTTCAGTGAATATATATATATATATATTCACTGAAAAAACCATAGGTTTCAGACTACGTTATAGTTAGAAATTAGCATTTAAAAAACCTTTGAAATTCACTGAAAAAACCATAGGTTTTAGGGACAGTTATAGTTAGTTGGACATTTCACCCGTACAAAACCCGTGAAATTCCCCTGTTATAGTTAGTTCAGCTAACTATAACTCGCGCCCCACAATGCACTGCTGATGACATCACATATTACATCACTCATGACATGGTCAGTGACATCACTGATGACATCACTGATGACATCTCAAATGACATCACTGATGACATCATCCAGTGACTGTGTGTTTCTGTAAAGTTTAAATATGTTTAATATATATAGGGAAAGGCGTATTGAAGAATGAGTGGGTGTATAAGTGTCTGAATGGATGATTTAGTATGTGAGTGACTGACTCTACAAGTGAGTGATTAAACGTATCTTACTGAATGCATGGGTTAGTGACTAAACTGTGTGAATGTCTGTATCCGTCTGTTTGTTGGTGTGTAAGTGGATGCATGGATTTGCGAATAGCTACATGAGTGTCTATATGGGTTATTGATTGGTTCTCTGAGTATCTGTATGGCTGCCTGAGTGTTTGTGTGGGTGGGGTGTGTGTGACTCTATACATAGATGTGTGAGTGGGTGATTCACTGGGTGCATGATTTCAAGAGTGCATCTGTGATGGACTGCTTGGGTGGGTGAGTGTGTGTATGGGTGTGTTAGTGAGTGAATGTATATCTCAGTGGTACATGTGCGAGTAACTACATATGTAAAGGCAGTATATATGTGTGTTAGAGTATTTAAATGGCTATAAGTGAGAGTGTGTTATTGTGAGAGTGGCTGTATGGATGCGTGTGTGCTTGTATCAGTTATTGTATAAGAGCGTAAGAATGTGCTAGTATTTGTATGAGTAAGTGAGCTGGTGTGTGTATAACTGTATAGGTGAGTAAATGGGTGTGTGATTAATTTTTTGCATGACTGACTAGGTGTGTGAGTACCTCTATGGATGAGTGGTGGTGTGTGAGTGTTTATATAGGTGTATGAGTGCATATGATAGTCCTGTACTGAGTTACTGTAAGTATGAGTGACTGTACAGGTGAGTGAGTGGATATGTGTGTAGACCTAAGAATCAGTGAGTGGGTATGTAGTTTTTGGTGTTGGAGTGTCTATGGTTTTGAGAATGGCAGTCTGTAATTTAGAGTGGGTGTATCAAAAGTTATATTAGGGTGTGAGAAGATGCATGAAATTATCACATGGATGATGTCATCAGTGATGTCATTTGAGATGTCATCAGTGATGTCATCAGTGATGTCACTGACCATGTCATGAGTGATGTAATATGTGACGTCATCAGCAGTGCATTGCGGGGCGCGAGTTATAGTTAGCTGAACTAACTATAACAGGGGAATTTCACGGGTTTTGTACCGGTGAAATGTCCAACTAACTATAACTGTCCCTAAAACCTATGGTTTTTTCAGTGAATTTCAAAGGTTTTTAAATGCTAATTTCTAACTATAACGTGTCTGAAACCTATGGTTTTTTCAGTGAATTTCAAAGGTTTTTAAATGCTAATTTCTAACTATAACGTGCCTGAACCCTATGGTTTTTCAGTGAATTTCAAAGGTTTTTAAATGCTAATTTCTAACCATAACGTGCCTGAAACCTATGATTTTTAAGTGAATTTCAAAGGTTTTTAAATGCTAGTTTCTAACTATGCCAACAGAGGTAGGACATGTGAAGAAAGAAGAAAAAACGCACAGAAAGAAGCAAAAGATGTGCAGAAAGAACCAACAGAGGAGCAGAAAGAGGCCTTGTTGCAAAATCATCCTGTGCCCACAACTTTTTCAGACGGGTACTGGTGGTAACTGACTCTGACTAACCAGAGCCAGTGCGCGTTTGCACAGTGGTGAAGGGAGGGGGCCTGAGGTGACATGTGTGCAAACGCGCCCCGTGGCGCGTTTTAAGTTGCGGGATTAAGTCCCCTTGAATCCTGAGGGTCCCTGGGGTCCAACTAGCCCCCAGGTACCTACAGTTAGGACCACAGAGCTGAGTTGCAGAGAGGCGTTCCGAGGCCACGCACTTTTTTCACCTCTCTGCAACGCAACTCTGTTGTGCTTACTGAAGGTACCTGGTGGGCTAGTTGGCCCCCAGGATTCAAAGGAATTAACTCCCCAACTTAAAACGCACCACAGGGCGTGTTTGCGCACATGTCACCTGAGGCCCCGCCCCTCCCTTCACCACTGTGCAAACGTGCCCCGTGGCGCGTTTTAAGTTGGGGGATTAGATCACCTTGAATCCTGAGAGTCCCTGGGGCCCAACTAGCCCACCAGGTACTTCCAGTAAGCACCACAGGCCTGCGTTGCAACGCCTGTAACAAATTGTGCAGTTGTGTTTAGGTAGTGAAGAGGGTCGTGCAGGGGGTAGTGTTTTAGGGTTTAGGGTAGTGCAGTGGTGTTTGTGTAGTGTAGGGGGTCATGCTGGGGGTAGATTTAGGGTTTAGGGTAGTGCACTGGTGTTTGGGTAGTGTAGGGAGTCGTGCTGGGGGAGTGTTTTAGGGTTTAGGGTAGTACAGTGGTGTTTGGGTAGTGTAGGGGGTCGTGCTGGGGTTAGTGTTTTAGGGTTTTAGGGTTTAGGGTAGTGCAGTGGTGTTTGGGTAGTGTAGGGGATACTGCTGGGGGTAGTGTTTTAGGGTTTAGGGTAGTGCAATGGTGTTTGGGTAGTGTAGGGGTACTGCTGGGGGTAGTGTTTTAGGGTTTAGGGTAGTGCAGTGGTGTTTGGGTAGCGTAGGGGGTACTGCTGGGGGTAGTGTTTTATGGTTTAGGGTAGTGCAGTGGTGTTTGGGTAGTGTAGGGGTTCGTGCTGGGGGTAGTTTTTTAGGGTTTAGGGTAGTGCAGTGGTGTTTGTGTAGTGTAGGAGGTCGTGTTTTAGGGTTTAGGGTAGTGCAGTGGTCTTTGGGTAGTGTAGGGAGTCGTGCGGGGGTATTGTTTTAGAGTTTAGGGTAGTGCAGTGGTCTTTGGGTAGTGTAGGGGGTTGTGCGGGGGTAGTGTTTTAGGGATTAGGGTAGTGCATTGGTATTTGGGTAGTGTAGGGGGTCATGCGGGGGTAGTGTTTTAGGGTTTAGGGCAGTGCAGTGGTGTTTAGGTAGTGTAGGGGGTCGTGCTGGGGGAGTGTTTTAGGGTTTAGGGCAGTGCAGTGGTGTTCGGGTAGTGTAGGGGGTCGTGCTGGGGGAGTGTTTTAGGGTTTAGGGCAGTGCAGTGGTGTTCGGGTAGTGTAGGGGGTCGTGCTGGGGGAGTATTTTAGGGTTTAGGGTAGTGCAGTGGTGTTCGGGTAGTGTAGGGGGTCATGCTGGGGGTAGTGTTCTAGGGTTTAGGGCAGTGCAGTGGTGTTTGGGCAGTGTAGGGGGTCGTGCTGGGGGTGGTGTTTTAGGGTTTAGGGCAGTGCAGTGGTGTTCGGGCAGTGTAGGGGGTCGTGCTGGGGGTGGTGTTTCAGGGTTTAGGGCAGTGCAGTGGTGTTCGGGCAGTGTAGGGGGTCGTGAAGGGGTGGTGTTTCAGGGTTTAGGGCAGTGCAGTGGTGTTCGGGCAGTGTAGGGGGTCGTGCTAGGGGTGGTGTTTCAGGGTTTAGGGCAGTGCAGTGGTGTTCGGGCAGTGTAGGGGGTCATGCTGGGGGTGGTGTTTCAGGGTTTGGGGCAGTGCAGTGGTGTTCGAGCAGTAAAGGGGTCATGCTGGGGGTGGTGTTTCAGGGTTTAGGGCAGTGCAGTGGTGTTCGGGCAGTGTAGGGGGTGGTGCAGGGGTGGTGTTTCAGGGTTTAGGGCAGTGCAGTGGTGTTCGGGCAGTGTAGGGGGTGGTGCAGGGGGTGGTGTTTCAGGGTTTAGGGCAGTGCAGTGGTGTTTGGGCAGTGTAGGGAGCGGTGCAGGGGTGGTGTTTCAGGGTTTAGGGCAGTACAGTGGTGTTCGGGCATTGTAGGGGGTGGTGCTGGGGCTGGTGTTTCAGGGTTTAGGGCAGTGCAGTGGTGTTCGGGCAGTGTAGGGGGTCGTGCTGGGGCTGGTGTTTCAGGGTTTAGGGCAGTACAGTGGTGTTTGGGCAGTGTAGGGGGTCGTGCTGGGGCTGGTGTTTCAGGGTTTAGGGCAGTGCAGTGGTGTTCGGGCAGTGTAGGGTGTTGTGCTGGGGCTGGTGTTTCAGGGTTCAGGGCAGTGCAGTGGTGTTTGGGCAATGTAGGGGGTCGTGCTGAGGCTGGTGTTTCACGGTTTAGGGCAGTGCAGTGGTGTTCGGGCAGTGTAAGGGGTCGTGCTGGGGCTGGTGTTTCAGGGTTTAGGGCAGTGCAGTGGTGTTCGGGCACTGTAGGCGGTCGTGCTGGGGCTGGTGTTTCAGGGTTTAGGGCAGTGCAGTGGTGTTCGGGCAGTGTAGGGGGTCGTGCTGGGGCTGGTGTGTCAGGGTTTAGGGCTGTGCAGTGGTGCTCGGGCAGTGTAGGGGGTCGTGCTGGGGGTGATGTTTCAGGGTTTAGGGTAGTGCAGTGGTGTTCGGGCAGTGTAGAGGGTCGTGCTGGGGCTGGTGTTTCAGGGTTTTGGGCAGAGCAGTGGTGTTCGGGCAGTGTAGGGGGTCATGCTGGGGGTAGTGTTTCAGGGTTTAGGGCAGTGCAGTGGTGTTCGGGCAGTGTAGGGGTCGTGCTGGGGGTGGTGTTTCAGGGTTTAGGTCAGTGGTGTTCGGGCAGTGTAGGGGGTCTTGCTGGGGGTGATGTTTCAGGGTTTAGGGCAGTGCAGTGGTGTTCGGGCAGTGTAGGGGTCTTGCTGGGGGTAGTGTTTCAGGGTTTAGGGCAGTGCAGTGGTGTTCGGGCAGTGTAGGGGGTCGTGAAGGGGGTGGTGTTTCAGGGTTTAGGGCAGTGCAGTGGTGTTCGGGCAGTGTAGGGGGTCGTGCTAGGGGTGGTGTTTCAGGGTTTAGGGCAGTGCAGTGGTGTTCGGGCAGTGTAGGGGGTCATGCAGGGGCTGGTGTTTCAGGGTTTAGGGCAGTGCAGTGGTGTTCGGGCAGTGTAGGGGTCGTGCAGGGGTAGTGTTTTAGGGTTTAGGGTAGTGCAGTGGTGCTTGTGTAGTGTAGGGGTCATGCTGGGGTAGTGTTTTAGGGTTTAGGGTAGTGCAGTGGTGTTTGTGTAGTGTAGGGGGTCATGTTTTAGGGTAGTGCAGTAGTGTTTGGGTAGTGTAGGGGTCGTGCTGGGGGTAGTGTTTTAGGATTTAGGTTAGTGCAGTGGTGTTTGGGTAGTGTAGGGGGTCGTGCTGGGGGTAGTGTTTTAGGGTTTAGGGTAGTGCAGTGGTGTTTGTGTAGTGTAGGGGGTCGTGCTGGGGGTAGTGTTTTAGGGTTTAGGGTAGTGCAGTGGTGCTTGTGTAGTGTAGGGGGTCGTGCTGGGGGTAGTGTTTTAGGGTTTAGGGTAGTGCAGTGGTGTTCGGGCAGTGTAGGGGGTCATGCTGGGGGTGGTGTTTCAGGGTTTAGGGCAGTGCAGTGGTGTTCGGGCAGTGTAGGGGTCGTGAAGGGGTGGTGTTTCAGGGTTTAGGGCAGTGCAGTGGTGTTCGGGCAGTGTAGGGGGTCGTGCTAGGGGTGGTGTTTCAGGGTTTAGGGCAGTGCAGTGGTGTTCGGGCAGTGTAGGGGGTCGTGCTGGGGGTAGTGTTTTAGGGTTTAGGGTAGTGCAGTGGTGCTTGTGTAGTGTAGGGGGTCGTGCTGGGGGTAGTGTTTTAGGGTTTAGGATAGTGCAGTGGTGTTTGTGTAGTGTAGGGGGTCATGTTTTAGGGTAGTGCAGTAGTGTTTGGGTAGTGTAGGGGTCGTGCTGGGGGTAGTGTTTTAGGATTTGGGTTAGTGCATTGGTGTTTGGGTAGTGTAGGGGGTCGTGCTGGGGGTAGTGTTTTAGGGTTTAGGGTAGTGCAGTGGTGTTTGTGTAGTGTAGGGGGTCGTGCTGGGGGTAGTGTTTTAGGGTTTAGGGTAGTGCAGTGGTGCTTGTGTAGTGTAGGGGGTCGTGCTGGGGGTAGTGTTTTAGGGTTTAGGGTAGTGCAGTGGTGTTTGTGTAGTGTAGGGGGTCATGTTTTAGGGTAGTGCAGTGGTGTTTGGGTAGTGTAGGGGGTCGTGCTGGTGGTAGTGTTTTAGGATTTAGGTTAGTGCAGTGGTGTTTGGGTAGTGTAGGGGGTCATGCTGGGGGTAGTGTTTGAGGGTTTAGGATAGTGCAGTGGTGCTTGTGTAGTGTAGGGGGTCGTGCTGGGGTAGTGTTTTAGGGTTTAAGGTAGTGCAGTGGTGTTTTTGTAGTGTAGGGGGGTCATGTTTTAAGATGCAATGCTCCAATACCTGACCAGTCTGCACTACATAAAACTGCAAAAAAACTAAAAATAAAAAGTGTTTTGCACACTTTTGTCATTGGGCTATATGTGGGCTACATCTGGGTAATATTTGTGCTACATTTGGGCTCTTTTTTCACTGGTGGCCATCTTGGAAGACTTCTTTGTTATGAAGTTTCCTAATTTCTTCATTTACTGCAGTCTCCTCAGTAGGAAATGCTTTCAGTTTTTACTTTGATTCCATCAAGAAGGCATTCAGATGTGTCTCACATCTGCCATAAATTCAGAATGTTAGCACTCTAGTTGCTCATTAGATCACTGGAGTAAAGCTACTGCTCACCAGGGAGTTAACTGGTAGTCTGCTGCTGGTATTGAAAGTGATTGTTTCAGTCTGCATGTCAGAATTTTCTAATGAAATAGAAGAGGATTTCAGATCTCACTTAAAACATGCCCTAATTTTTCTTTCTGCAGCACTAACCATAATTTCTATTTCAAAAAGAACCCCTCATTTTGTTCCTTTTTAAATTAAATGTTTTAAGTGTTACCGGTTTATTCCAATCAAGATGGCTTCAGGTGTGCCATACTTTTGTCATAAGTAAGGCTGTTAGCGCTCTAGTTGTTCTTTAGAACACTCTGGGAAGCTGCAGTAGAACACAAAGGCATCAACTGGCAGGCTGCTCCTGTTGAAATATAACAGGAAGATATTTGAGATCACACTTGAAATATGTCCTAATTTTTCTTTCTACAGCACTAACCATAATTTCTATGACAAAATGAACCCCATCATTTTGTTCCTTTTTAAATTAAATGTTTTAAGTGTTACCAGTTTATTCCAATCAATATGGCTTCAGGTGTGCCATACGTTTGTCATAAGTAAGGCTGTTAGCACTCTAGTTGTTCTTTAGAACACTCTGGGAAGCTGCAGTAGAACACAAAGGCATCAACTGGCAGGCTGCTCCTGTTGAAATATAACAGGAAGATATTTGAGATCACACTTGAAACATGTCCTAATTTTTCTTTCTACAGCACTAACCATAATTTCTATGACAAAATGAACCCCATCATTTTGTTCCTTTTTAAATTAAATTGTTTAAGTGTTACCAGTTTATTCCAATCAAGATGGATTCAGGTGTGCCATACTTTTGTCATAAGTAAGGCTGTTAGCACTCTAGTTGTTCTTTAGAACACTCTGGGAAGCTGCATTAGAACACAAAGGAATCAACTGACAGTCTCTGCCCTTGTTGGATGTACATGTTTTACTGAGAATGTCAGACTTCATTCTCACATGAGTGAGAAAGATAATGTGAATTTACAGAAAATATGCTCTCATTTTAGCTTCTGGAGCACCTTCCAAACCTCCATGGGACAAGCATGAGAAAATAGTGTTCTCTCAAACATGATTCATGATATCCCAGCAGAAGGTTTTTCACATGGTAAAATCACCTTAGAATACACCACAATTCCTAAAATTAGTATGGTACCATCAACAAATAAATTCTAATGTAACTAAAGCCTGTTATCACCCTTTATAGTTCTCCTTTTGGTGACCCTCAAAATCTTCTATTCACTACAATGCATTTCAATGAGGTACTATCATTTATATTGGTCCCAAGATGGCTGCCAGCAATTCCAGGATGAAGTGCTGACAGCCAATCAGATCTCACAATGACATGTGTGGTTAGGCTCCGCCCAGATATATATGTGACTTTACTTTTGATTTTCTCAGGAACTACTGAACGGATTTACACCATTTAAGCAAAAGGCACGACACTGAACCAAGGGCTACCTCTTTGCCAAATTTGGTGTAATTCCGTTCAGCAGTTCGGGCTGTAGCTGCGACTAAAGGTTCCTATGGAAAAATGAATGGGGAAAACGCGTTTTGGGACCCCCTTTTTCTCGGCCCCCGCTTGACGTATCACCCCGAGACTTTCAGGATAGGAGCGGACCGGAGCGCCCCAACAAGTTGGAAACTTTCGCGAAGATTCGTCAACCGGCGCCAACGTTATTTCAAATAGAATGTCGCGGATTTCCTATGGATAATAGGTTTTAACTATAACTATCTACTGGCGACCGCCAGTAGATAATATATATACATATATATATATATATATATATATATAGTGCTTCCACACGCCTGCCTTGTGATATGGACAGCACGCTCGAGTTCACATTCAAATGCGATTTATTGGCGCAAAAGGTAACGCGTTTCAACAGCCGTGGCTGCCTTTCTCAAACTATATATATATATATATAGGAAAAGCATTTTTGACTTGGCAATAACTTTGGCGTCGTTTGACCAATCTGCATGAAATCTTCCCAAAAAAGTTTCACGAAGGGTACTACTGTTAGGGAAAGTTTGGGGGGGATCCGTGCAGTGGGGACCAAGAATTTGGGGCACGAAATAAGGTTGTGTTTGTAACGTTAATTCCCATAGGAACCTTTAGCCACACCTACAGCCTGAACTGCTGAACTGACTTACACGAAATTTGGCAGGGAGGTAGATGTTGATTCAAGGAAGTGTCTTTTGCTTATTTGGTGTAAATCCGTTCAGTAGTTGTTGAGAAATGTAAGTTTAAAATTATAGTGATATCTCTGGCTGCGGATATTTCACGGTGGTGACGCGATTAATTGCGAATGTATGCGCCAACGGGAATGCTCTGATTGGCTGGACGCAATCTAAATAGAAAGTTGCTGCCACCATTTAATCTATCGGTAATGGTTCCCGGGGCTGAAAATCTGTGAAAGCCCACATAAGGGGTCGTGGTGGAGATACTCTGACACTATGGTTGAGAAATGGAGGTGTTAGTGACACAAAATAGATTTTTTTAATTGCTTGCGATATTCACAACGATGCGGCCGCCCGCGCGGCCCCCCGTGTACCATGGGGATTGTGATTACCGACGCCACCGGATCTCTCGGTCGTGACTGCGAAAAAGGAAATAGGTTTTAGAGATGGTTTTTATATAAACTCTCTAGAAAAACATATTTTAGAGAATACTGTAACAAAACTCCTAGTGTGTAAAATACTGTAATATGTGTGGATATATGTGTTTTACACTTTATGGAAAATGCGTGATCGTCACGGTTAACGACTTTATCGCGACATCCCGGGTAATTGCGAAAACGGAAAATTGGTCCGAAAGATGGTTTTTAAAGAATCTTAGTACAATTATGAGTTTAAACATGCTTGAAAAGAGTATGTATAAAGTAATATGTGTAGGGCAATGTTCAGAATGGATTTATTTCCATATTATTTTTGGATGTGTTGGTGGTCATTGAATGGCTGCTTTTGTTTTCCGTTTTGGCGACGTGTCCGCTGAATCACCACATTGTCGCAAAGATTGTCAAAAACTAAAGAAAAAAGACATTTTAGAAAATAAAATCACAATATTTCCGGTACTAGGGGGGCTAGGACAAAAGCCGTTGGTTGTGTGTATATGGCTGCTATACCTAAGACAGGATGCAGAGTTTCAGGTTACTTAGAAACACCCTGTTGCCTTCATCTGTAAAGTGCACGCCATCATTTCTATAAATTCCATGCATGTCAAACGCAGATTGTTGTTATAGATACAGCCCATGCGATGGTCTCTGAGGAATGCAGAAACAGTTTTATTAACATGTTTCCTGGCTTTGTCATCTGTGGACAGAATTGATTTGACCACTTCCATTTCTGTCTTTGGCAAATATTAGAGTACACCAAGACAGTGTGAGGGAAAAGCAACATCAGTTCTGTAAAGGTTTCTTTCATTAGGATTTCCAGCCCTACTCCAGTCAATGTGGCTAGGTCATTGCCACCACAGTGCACAATCATGAGGTGAGGAGTTTGGGAATCCACAATGGATTTAACCAAAGCCAGCTACTGATGAAACTTTAACCCTCTCTAGCCAAACCAAGTAATCTGCACATTAGCAAACCCAAGTCCCTGTCAATACCTCTCTTTTTTGCAGCCTCTTTAGCCCAATAGATATAGCTGTGGCCCACAATCCATACTCTAAGCATTTTGAAGTGAAGGAGCAATAGTAGCCAGGAGAAGGCTGAAGCTCAATGAGGCAGTTTTCCAAGCGAAAAACAGTTAAAATTGAGGTGTTTAAGAAACAATAAAAGTATATATATATATTTCATTGGATGCTGTCAGCATGAAAGTGAATAAAATTAGGTAGCGTGTTGGATGCCTTAGCAAGAAGTCTTATTATTGGCTGTTGTTTAAAAAAAGAAATGAAATACAGACATGGATATGCTTTTGAATCTATGGAGTAAAGCACACCTGCTGTATCTTATTTGGAAGCAGCATGTTCCTTCTAGAATGTGCTGTGAACTTTTGACCTACTGGTTCCACCGGGTTGCTAGGTACACTGAGCTGAGAGTGTATTGGGGGAATGGTGTTAAAGAGACTGAACATTTTTAGGTTGAGCCTAGAGTAGCGCGCAAGCGCTGCTTCTGGCGAAGCATTATGTAGGGGATTCGAAAAGCTGACCAGACGCTCGTGCGTCATGGCCTTTATCGGGCGGTTACCCGCGCGGCTGACATCTGTTTTGCATTATCGTGCCCGATAATGCAAAACAGATGTCTCGCTGTCGCGCGCGCAGCAGCCAGAGGCGGAAGTCGCTCCCCGAGCCCTGAACTTTCTGCGGAGTTCATGTCTTAACACACAGCGCCGGCTGCGACCAGGAGGCGTTATATAAACAGTGCTCCTCGGGCAGGAAGCGCGCATACACGCATGGCAGTCACCGGTTTCACTCCTCAAAGTCTTCTGTTTGGGCTATCCCACCTCCTTCATCACCAACTCTCTCATTTACCCAATCCGCTCGTACGTCCTCCTCCTTGGGTTCCTCCTCCTCCACTCCTTTCCTTAGTATCTATTCGCTGCCAGTTTAGTTAGACTCTTTTTTTGGAGAGCTGGTGGCGCCGGGCAGCGCAGGCGCAAACTTGGACCTCATTCGGAAGAACACCTGAGGAGAGGTGAGCCTGTGAGTTAGACAGCGGCTCTCCCCCGCCCCAATTCCACTCCCACGGAAAACGTCGAATGGGAGACTGTTGATGCAAGCGCTGCAGGCCTGCAGCAGGAAAGCGGCAGCCAAGTTGGTTTCGGAAGTGGCTGTTGGCTGTAGCAGAAAGCAAAGACAAGCCACAGAGGAATCGAGCCAGGCAGGGCTAACTGGGGTTTCCCTTGAAAATGTTTTGGGTCTACAGATGACAAAACTTAACAATTAACAAAACTCTACGCACCTCAGCAACTTAATATGTAAGGAGTTAAAATAGCTGCTCTGTTCTTGTGCTGTGCGGCAAGATGCAGTGCGGCTATCCATACTACGCTTACCCCATGACTGATGCTGTGTTTTGGAAGAATCTGGTGCAACGGCTGCCACTGTCATGTGTGCGTGGGAAGTTTCACTGCTTCTGGGTGCTGTATTGTTCTGCGTGTGAGGCGAGTTTGTACTGTTGTTGCGTGTGCTGTACATATTCTGTCTGTCCAAGTGAACCTTGGGCAGGGCTTTAAGTGGGGTGAAAAATCTGGGGGGGGGAGGGGGTCTCAAAGGGGCGTGGCCAATGTAATTAAGAGCGTGACTTAAAAACAGGTCAACTAAAAATCTGTGCTTAGCATAGTGTGCCGCCAGACTTGTATTTTGCTGTTTCTGTCATTGCATCCAGATATATGATACAGCAAGTAACATCATACATAGAACAAATCAGGACTATTGGCTTTGTCAATGGTTGTTAGTTGCATAAGATAAATAAGCAGCAACTAAGGCTTGTATATAATATTGAAAAAGCTTCCACTTAAAGCCCTGGTGACACAACGACAATGTTGCTGCTCCTGACTTTCAAAAAGAGAAGAAAAATCCAGAGAGAAAATGACTCTCTTTAAAGGATTTCCCTTCACCTACAACGCTCACCTGGCATGACGTCATGCCGTAACTTCTCCACTAGTGAGAAGTGAGCAGTGTGAGCACCGCACATCGATGTGCCTGTTGTCACTGCAGTCTGGAAAAAAACATACCGCCTGTGCCAGGGCACAAAACAGAGCTCCATAGAGAACCGTTTCGAGGCCCTCTTTAAAAAACTGCTGTTGCTCAGCACCGGTGAGACCCGGCCCACTTAAAGCCCGACTTGGGCTAATGCTGACTGAAATGATGTACACCTGTATTAGAAAGTGAAGCTTGCACCACTGCTTCACATGCTCTGCCCTGTCTGTGTGTGAGAGGAAGCCGGGACTGCTGCAGCTTATGCACTGTTAGTTGAATTTGTTTGAGGGCAGATTGCATTTCTCTTGCCCTTGCTGTTCCCGTTTTGTGGTGCAAGCTTGCTCTGGAGCTCTGTAGGTTGCACCTGTGTCTGTGTGTGAGTGAAGCTTGTACTCCCGGTGCCTTGGTTGTGTTTGACAGGAAAATGGATGCAGCTGCTTCCCAGGCTATGTCTGTTTTGTATAAGTGTGACTATTGCTGTACCTGATTTGTATGTGTGAATAAAGAGTGCACTGTTGTATCCCCTCTTTGTGTGTGAGGGAAGCTTTCACTGTTGGGCTTGTGATGTAAGTGCATATATGTCTGTGTGTGTGTGGTGGAAGCTTGGACTGATGTCTGTGTTGTTTCTCTTCTTTGCGCAAAGGAACTTGCACTGCTTCTAGCCTGTTTTTTTTTTGTCTTTTGTTTGAGAACATCTTGCACTTTTGGTTTCTATGCAGCTGTCATCCTCTGTGACAGTAGTGCTTCGATGCCTGCCTTTGTTCTGTGTGTGAGAAACTCTAATGCTGCTATTGCCAATTCTGCATATGTTAAGTGTGTGCAAGGAAAGTCTGCATTGTTGCTTCATGTGTGTGTGTGTTTAAGAGAAGCTTTCACTTCTAATCCCCATGCCGTACACATTCTACTTGTCAGATACTACACCACTGTTGCCTATGCTGTATCATTTCTGTGGGCAAAGAATCATTTCTGCTGTTGTATGTTTGTGTTGTACTGCTGCTGTCTATGCTGTACATGTTCTTTGTATACGAGGGGAGTTTGCACAAGATGGATGAAAGTGCTACGTGCTTTCCATAAAATTCTTTCTTGCCACCTTTAATGAGTAATAATGTCACACCTAAAGTCTTTGTTTCTTAAATGTAAATATTTGTGCATTGCATAAATGCCACTGTCCCAGCACAACTACCTTTCACCCATAAAAACAGCTGTGGAGCCCATGTGACAGCAGGGTGAGGTATGTCACACTGCCATGAAGAACTTTGGCTTCCAGCACTCTCGTGTGAACATCTCTCATGGGTGGGAACCACAGTGTATAGACACAACAGCCCGACAGCCAGTTTATACAGGATAACTACTGTGTGTACAGTAATGAAATTGTCAAAGGTAATTAAAATTGTGTATGTGAGTAGATGGTAGAAAAGAGCACAGGTTTCTGTACAGTAACAGCTCTGTGCACAGTAGCAATTCTCTGCACAGTAACGAGGGCTTATAGAGTGTCAAACATGCACAATAACAGTTGTTAAGAAAAAAACCAACACAAGCCTGAATGCATATATATGAAGATATTATGCCAGTCTCCATGGTTTAACATTATCTTGAACTATTTTGTTTTTTGTGGTGCCAACTAATAAATGTCTCTCTAAAAAGAAGGTATATTTCTGGATTCACTAAAGACAGGTCAAGTGAGCCCCTGATAAAGTATCTGTTGGCAGCTAACCATCGGCCGCTGTGGAATCTACCATAGCTGGGCAAAGTATTTGGAATGTGTGGCTAATACACTTGCTACTCTCACGAAATATAACTTGTTATTAGCACCTCCTAATCAGGCATATACAGAGGCTGCAGCACGGACACTGCATCACTAAACTCCTATATGACTCCGTATGGACCTTTGATTTAAATAATTGATTTTAAAATATTGTGGGAGTTTTTTACAGAATTTAGTAATGTATTAGTCATGTGTATTGAAACATTTTTATTGCTGAGATTTCTTATCATGAAGTGCAATTTTCGTAATGATTTTAATCGTGCAATAAACAAATTAATCTAAAAAAAAAATCTATATGACATACATTAGCATTTTAGACAATGGTGATGCCAGTCTCTTCATCCTTCTTGATTTGTCAATAGCGTTCGATAACGTTGATCACCATAGGCTCTTCCAGTCCTTCAGACCCTCTTATACATTATGAGGGAAGTCCTGAGCTAGTTCTCCTTCCTGGCAAACCAAATGCAGCTGGTCAATTTTGGTAGCGTCCCCCTCAAGCCTACCCCCGTCATGAGTGGTGTTCCTAAGGAGTCTGTTCTAGTGCCTATGTTGTTCAATTTCTGTATGGAGGCACTCAGAATGAGGAGGCAGGTGTTACAATACACCGATATGTATGATGCACAGATCAATTTTAAGATCTATTCAATTTGTGTTATCAATGCTCTAAAACATAGACCTGGCATAAATCAATGTTCTCACACCTTTTCAAGCTTTTAAGTTTAACTCAAGAGTTTAATCTTATCTGCAGACCACAGAAATGCTTAACAAGAAGGGCTGTCAGATCTATAGATTGACAGCGTCTTCCTCTTATTGCCCAATGAAGTCAAATTGCCTGGCATGTTGCTTTAACCACATTTTTCCATGTATTCACAAATTGAACATACTGCAAAAAATTAAAAAAACACACACAAAAACCAACCATTTATCCAACAAACTGACTTCTACGTTGTAGTACAGGCCCTGGTTTTAGCCAGAATTGATTGTGGGGCTGCCAACTTGGCATGCAATCAAATGTGCTCTTTAATCTCAATTACATCAGAATTTACTTGGCGGCCTAGTTCATCTCAGGCACAAGAAGGTCTAACCACATATCTCTAGTTGTAAGGGTTCTCAATCCGATGTTAAGTTCGAGCTGGCTTGCATTACTTTTAAGGCACTAAACGTGCAACAGCTGGAGTCGTTTTCACATCTCTCAAAATCTCTTGTGCCAGTAAAAGGATGAGAAGCTTATACAACAACAAAAAATCTCATGAAGCAGCAGCACTACCTTTTTCTGGGGCAGCCCCTCCTGCTGGAATTTCCTTCCAGTTGCCCTGAGGCGCTTGAGACTTTAGTGCCATGCCACAAAATGTTCGAAGCTCATTACTCTAGCTGAATTACCCCCTGCGCCCCTTTGCGTCAGCCTCCTTTACTTTTCCCCTTCTCTGTTCTCTTTCATCAGGCTGCCTCATTTCTATTACTGCCATTGTCCTCCCACACCTCCTCTTTCTCCTTGTCCAGTTTGTAAATTGCTGCTCCCAATCTGCTCTTCTCTCTTCCCCATTGACCATCCTTCTCCTGCTGCCCTCTCAAGTGCTGCATTTTGGCAAGCTACCACCCCTTCTCCTTCCCTCTCTGGCAGCGGTACCATCTAGCCTCCTAGCCCCTCTCTTCCCTATTCTTCACTCTCTCCCATTTTCCTGTGCTGTGCAGTATGTTGAGGAAGACCTCGATTTCCCTGCTGTTTAAAAGTTTATGCTTTGATGCTACAGCTGTTGTTTCCTTGTAAGGGATGGCCTGCATGGAAATTTGTTGTTGATGTATACAGCACCCCTTCTTGATAGAAATGCTCTTTATAAAAAGGTAAACATAAAATAAATAAATAGTGACACTATTGCGCTTACACTTAATGTATTTGTACTGGATCGTCCGTTTTACATTACGCATTTAGATGTGGTAGTTTGATTTGCGGGTAATTACAGTAGAGTGTGCACACAAATGGAGATGTGTGATGTTTTTTGTTCTTCATGATATATGCAGACTGACTGGAGGTCTGTTGGTGGGAATTAGCTGGATGGTCACAAAGCAAACAAGCATTGGCATAGCCAATAGGTCTCGCCTTTGGGACCTTATAAGTGTTTAGCCATGCAACAGTTAATGTTGTTGCAGTAAGGATATTGTGCTGCATAACTAAATACTTATAAGGTCCCAAAGGCGAGACCTATTGGCTATGCCAATGCTTGTTTTTTAAAGCTGAGGAGTGTTGACACAATGTAAGTAATGGCATGTTTTAATTTCCAACTCAGGACTATGTAATAAACTGTTGTGTAGCATTTAAATTTCAGAAAATGAAGCTAGGAATAGGTTTGAACTCTAGTTTTTTTCGCGATTATTCTGTGATGATCGCGAAAATGCGCCGACAGGAACCTCGTTTTGAAAGAGAGGGAAAGAGTTAACAGATGCTAACCATTCACAAGTGGAGATGCAGTAGTCTAAAATGAAAGACATTTCATTTGCTGCCTTTTTCATGATGATAGAGTGGAAAGTTGAAGAGGTTGACATTTTTAGTTTTGCTTTGTATGAGAGTGGTGTACCATTCTTGTGCTTAGTTTTTACAAATATTAAGAGTGTCAAAACTATCCAGAAAGAGGAAAACAACAATATAATCTACAAACTGAATTCATTTTTATGTATATAACTTTGTCATTATTTTAAAAATGTCCATTAGAAATAAAGATGTATGTGGGAGTTTGATTAAAAGGAGTATCACAGTGATGAGAAAAAAGATATGAGATGAACTATATCTATTAGAGGGTATGTGTTTAAAAGATTAGTGGTGAATGTTTTGGGAAGAAAGAGAAAAATAAATTAGTGCCTCTTTATTACATTGTGTATTTTATTGAAAAATAACAGTATAGTTTTGTGGAAAGTTGCAATGAGGAACTAAGAATGTTTTAAATGTCTAACCATCATGTGTAGAATAGATACATCTGTTATTTGTATTCTGGGAGTTGTAGTACTTTTAGTAACATTATTAAACAGGGATAGTGTAGTCAGAAATGAAAGATGAGAGCATGTTGTCCGCCTGTATATAAATTAGAAAGAAGTAATACTTGTTGGGTATGTTTTGGGAAGTGTTTGTCAATGTGGTTTTTAACTTATATAACCGCTTTGCATATGCTTAGATGGTGAGATATGGTTTTTGTGCTTGCACATAGCTATATATACGGTGGGACGTTTTAGATTACTTAAAAATGGAGAGAGTTATATATTTTGGGAAAGATGGCTTGAAGGTGTGCATCTATTAAGAAATAGCATATATGTTTACATGGTGGTCTATGTTCAGTAAGGCTAATGAAAATTTAATGCATATGGTAAGGGTAGTGTTTTTCTTTAAACATGGTTTGTTTAAAATTGAGAAGGATTAATAGTGCAGAATGCCTCAAGAGCTCTTGTGCTAGCTTCATTTCGAGTGTAACTTTTGTTTGAGATATGCTGAATATATTATTTAGAAGCAGAAGAAGTATTTGAGAAATGATGTAGGTATGCCATTCGCAAAGGTTTTGTGCATTGAAAAATTTCAAAATATTGTTTTAGAAACACTGATGCATGTGCACCCTCAGTAACAAAGCAATGTATGTTTCTAGAGAGCCATGTATGCAATTATATATCAAGTGTGATACCTAGATTTCATTCACACATAGCTCAGAAGAAAAGCATATATACAGTGAAACAGGTAGTTTGATGCTGACAGAAGGAAATAACCAATGAGTCAGAGATATAATGACAACTGTTATGTATCTAACAGCAATGAAGGTACTTTCACAGTCAGTCAGGCAGTATTCAGCCACTCAGTGAGTCACTATCCATGGAATTATTCAATTACCCAGACACTACAAATTGACTCCTGCAATCAGGCAGGCAGAAATTATGTAGTCATTGAACTATGCAGGCACTACCCATTCATTTATCTAATCACCTAGGTACTATCTATTCACGTATGCAGTTAACAAGGCTGTAACTATGCAATCGTTATAACATTTGCTCAGAACCTATGCAGCCATGTATACACCCACTTACAACCCATGCAGTCATTGAAATACTGAGGAACACGCGTGCACTGATGAAACACTCAGGCTCTACTAATGCACTCCTCTAATAACGTATAGAGTACCATTGTAGTAAACCTATCACCCATCCAGTACCTATGCAGTCATTTAATTCCAAAGGCAATAGTCTTGCACTATTACAATAACCCCAGCAGTATACTTACATTCAAGTTTCATCCAATCGCTCAAGCTTTAACAATGGAATCATGTAGTCACTCAGACACTAGTCATGCACCCATCTAATTAGCCAGGCACTACTGATACACTTATTCAATCATCCAGGCACTACCTGTTCAGTCAATCAAAAAGAAATGGGCAACATCCAATCGCTGAAACACTATTCATCTACTCATCCAATAGGCTAGGTGCTATGCATGGACTTAAACAATCATGTATGCACTATACATGCACTGCATAAATCACCTATATACTATGTATGCACTCTTGCAATCATCCAGGCACTAGAGTTGCACTCACTTAATCATCCCACCAGTATCTATGCATGTATTTAATTATTGAAGCATTAGTCAGGCACTTGTCGAATCAATCAGGCTCTACTCATGCACTCATCCAAACACCCAGATACTAGTGGTATACTCATGCAAACACGCAGGTAGTAAGTATGCAGATATGGAATGACCCATGGAGTTATGACATAGTCAGGGAATCATCTAGGCACTACTTGTATCCTCAGGGAATCACCTAGGCACTACCTATGCAATCATTTAATTATCCAGGGAGTATTGATGTATTCAACCACAAACCCATGTATTTACAGGTTTTACTGAGGAATATGTAGTCGTTAGGTAATATGGGTGATAGGTTTATTACACTGGTACTCTCTAATTAATTACATGATTACATGAGTAGAGCCTGAGTGTTTCATCAGTCCACGCGTGTGCCTCAGTATTTCAATGACTGCATGGGTTGTAAGTGGGTGTTTAGATGGCTGCATGGGTTCTGCGCAAATGTTATAATGATTGCATAGTCACAGTCTTGGAAATTTAGTGATACATTTAAAAAAGTGTAGAAGAGGGAGAGATTCAGTGAAACAGAAATAACGAGTTGAAAGAGTAGTTAATAAGGCCTTTGCTTTGAAGAGGAAACTTTTCATTTTGATTCTTTATAGAATGAAGACTCTTGACAAAATAGTGTTGTGCATGAGGAGATAAAACCAGAAGAAAAGATTAGTGAATAGAAGTAACTGTTGTACAGTTGTTAGTTGAGAATGGATACATATACGTATTGTACAGAGCCTTTCTTTAATGACAAAAGCTATCCCCAGGATAACAGATTAGTTCATGCTATTGATTAAAGAGGACGGTGTTATGAAATGAAGGATGGTAGTCCTATAGCAAAAGAGGTGATGGTACCTAGAAATGTAGAAGAAGTTATTGCAGAAGAGCTACAAGGAAGGTGTAGTCAAGGTACTGTATACAAACGGAATTGTAGAAGTGTTTCTATTATTAGACAGAAATCCATTTATATATTAAGAAAATTCCTACGTATCTTTCCAAGGTGAAGTTTAAAACATAAAATAAGTTATACCGCTCAACAATGCGAACTTTCGGTAGGAGGCTGTATTATGTGAAAACTCCTGCTTTGTGTTTAGGAGAAATGAATAGAGCACTTTCCACGGTAGTGTGGCAGATGTAAAAAACATTTGTGGTGGTGTGCAGTTTTGGTTCTTTGCTCCTGAGCAGGATTCTAGGGAAAATGAAGAGTTGTTAAGAGGAGGAGTTGCAGAACTAGACACATATATTACAGTTGATAGTTTTAAAGAAGAGATTACAAAATTTAAGACAGTGTTGTCTAAATAAACAGGGTATATTTGTATATGTTGTCGATGCACTTACTAGAAGATTTAAACACAGACTGTTGACTTATATTTAAAAAGTGAAAAAGTAAATCATGATAACTAGCGAAAGATCCCTGTCTATTTATTTGTAGCGGGACGGTTTGACTTGTCCATACGGCAAGTTACATGTAAGTAGTGTTACAATAAATTAGAAGATAATAAAATGAACAACACATAGATATTAGATACCCATTTTGTAAGATAATAAAATACCTGCTAAGGTAGAAAATCTATGAAGGACCCAAAAAACAAATCAACATTTATTCTTTGCAGCATTGCGAAGGGCCAGAGCCAAATCTTGAAGTTGAGCTTGGACTTTTGAATGGACTCTCTGCTTCGGTGATGTTGTGTTGCTATTGAAGTCGAGGGTCCTTCAGCTTTACATTGCCTTTTTGCTGCTCACTATGAGCTCCTCTTATGAGATGTGAAAAAATATAAAAGGGGTAAATAAATTACCATGTATGATTTTTGGCAGCATTGCAAATAGCTGTAACACACTGCTCAGCAGCTCTTATAACAACACTACAGTCCATGCAATACGTGGCCATTCTTGAAAACTCTGGAGCCATATCTGTTGTAGTAGTCTGTACCTCTAAAGGGACTTTCTGGCCGGGAATTGTTGCTGCTGCCACTGATGTAGATGGTCCTCTTGCTTCCTTCTGCTTGAGCGGCAGTTGGAGACGTTTTCTATGATAAGTTTTAAGATGATTTAATGTGAACGTCCTCCACATGAGTCCAAAAAAAGTCTCCAGCCAAAACCTACCACCTGCTCACAATAAATTTCTGGAAAAGAAGATTCAAGAAGGAGGGGTGGGTTTACACTTCCTATTCATTTTGCTGAACAGTATATTATCCAATGATATTCCTTACTTTCCCGGTCATGTGATGTTTTCAGACTGTGCATTGCACTAGTTTTGCAACAGTTTTTAAATCCCCATGAGTTTGGGTAACAATGGGTGGTTTGATGGTTGTTTGATAGTCATGTTCAATTAGAGAGGTCAGATGTTTTTTGAAACTTCTTTTTTTTATAAATGTGTTGTTAAGATAAAGTTAAACCAATATGTTACTAAACAGCTAGACTCAAACTCTGTGTACAATATGTCTATATATCTGTTTTTCACTTTGTCATTTGTATTTGTGACTACTGATGTCATTGCGACTTCCGGTGTTGCTGTGAAGAAGGAAAATGCATTTTTGATTTAGTTATTTCGACCAATGAATACAAAGGGGAAAGTTAAATTAGTATCTTTCTAAATAGCTACACTGACACCGTATGTAAAATATGTCCATATATGTGTTCTACACTTTGTTGAAAACCCGGTATTCGCAGTCTGTCCTTGGTAATGGCACTCATAGAATCATACAGGCACTACCTGTACAATCATCAAGGATGTCCTTTCTCCATCACTCTGTAAACACGCCTCCTGGCCTAGTACTAGTTGGGGGATGAGGCCTCCTTGGCTATTGAAGGTATTTGGGGGCCAGGTATCCCTCTTGTTACCTCTAGCAACTTCCACACAGTCAGTTTGCTAAGAGGTCTCCGGAGGCCACACCCCCTTTCTGCACCACTCTGCAAACACGTCTCCTGGCATACTACTGTTTGGGGAATAAAATTGTCTTGGATACTAAAGGACCTTAGGGACCAAGAAGCCCTCCTGGTACTTTCTATAAGTCCTACACAGCAGGATTTCTGAGAGCTGGTCAGAGGCCATGCCCCCTTTCCACACCATTCTGCAAAAACCATTGCTACTTAAAAAAACCAGGCAAATTCACTGAAAAAAACAAATGTTACAGGTAAGTTATAGTTATAAATTAGCATTTAAAAAACCTTCGAAATTCACTGAAAAAACAAAGGTTACAGGGCTGTTATAGTTAGGAAATAGGATTTAAAAAACCTCACATATTCACTGAAAAAAATCAAAGGTTACAGGGACGTTATAGTTAGGCTGATATTTCACTCGCACAAAACCAGAGAAATTCAGCAGTTATAGTTAGTTGAGCTAACTATAGCTTGCGCCCCGACAATGCACTGCTTATGACCTCACATATTACATCACTCATGACATGGTCAGTGACATCACTGATGACATCTCAAATGACATCTCAAATGACATCACTGATAACATCATCCACAGAATCTCTGATGTAGCCACTCACACCTCCATGCAACCTTTCATACACCCACTCCAACTTTCACACTATCATTCTCGAAACCATTGACACACCCATACCAGTATTTACATACCCATTCACTGATTCATAGGTCTACATACACATCCACTCACTCGCCCATACAGCCACTCATACACCCACTCACTCACTAACACAGTCACTGACATATCCAATCATACACCCATACAGCCACTCACACACTGTCAGACACTCATAGAGCTACTCACACACCTACTCACTCACCCATAGTGTCAATCACACAGCCACTTACTCATCTATAAAGTTATACACACACCAACTCACTTATTCATACAGATACTAACACATAATTACTCGGCTATACAGTCACTGACATAAGTACACACTCACCCACACAGCCACTCTCACACTCACTCACTCAAACATACAGTCACTTATATACTCCAACACTCAAGTATACTGCCTTTCACATATGCAGTTACTCACACATATACCACTAAGACATCCATTCACTCACCGACACAGCCATACGCACATCAACTCACCCATAAAGCCCCTCTCAGATGCACTCATGAACCCATACAGCCAGTGATTCACCCACTCACTCATCTAAGCAAAGAGTCAAACATACACTCACCCACCCACACTGACACTCATACACCCATACAGGTACTCAGACAACCAATCAATAACCCATATAGCCACTCATGTACCTACTCACCAACCCATGCAGCCACTTACACACCAACTGACAGACTGATACAGACATTCACACAAATTAGTCACTCACCCATACATTCACTGAAACACGTATAATCACTCACTTATACAGTCAGTCACACACCCACTAAATCATCCATACAGGCACTCATACACCCACTGATTCATCAATACACCTTGGTGTAAATATATATGTATATATAACACTCATACATTTTATAGAAACACTCAAAGTCACCAGATGATGTCATCAGTGATGTCATCAGTGATGTCATTTGAGATGTCTTCAGTGATGTCACTGACCATGTCATGAGCGATGTAATATTTGAGGTCATAAGCAGTGCATTGCAGGGACATGAGTTACAGTTAGCTCAGCTAACTCTAACTGCTGAATTTCTCTGGTTTTGTTCTAGTGAAATATCAGCCTAACTATAACGTCCCTGTAACCTTTGGTTTTTTCATAAGCAGTGCATGGTGGATGCACAAATTATAGTTAGTTCATTGAAATATAACTGGATAATTTCATTTTTATAAATTTTTAAATGCACATTTCACCTAACTATAACATCACTTTAATGTTTGTTATTTTCAGTGAATTGCGACGTTTTTTTATGTAAAGTAAGAATTTATTATCAGACCTAATTATAGCTTCACTTTAACCTTTGGTTTTTTTCAGGGAATTTTTAGGGTTTATTATAATGTAAAGTAAGGTATTTTACCCATACCTGACTAAACGTAGTACGGCCTTGGCTACTTAATGAAACTTGAGGAGTGAGTAGGCTTACCATGAAGAGGTGTACACAGAGTGAAGACTGTGCATAGTAGGAGCTAGCCCACTTAATGGGGCTCTGCTATCTGGATCAAGTAGGATCTGCGTGAAGAGCTGCACATTGAACGCAAACTGTGTGTTGTAGAGGCTTGTCCACCTAATGCGGCTTGGGTGTCTACAGGAAGTGGCCTACCTGTAAAGAGCTAAGCACTTTTATACTCAAATTTTATAATTACCCTTTAACAGTAATAATTAATATGTGTTTTGTAGTGCATTTATTTCACTTTCTATGCTTTTGTGGGAGTCTAGTAGGAGTCTCTCAGCCAAAGGAAGGCCCACGCAGGAATTCCGAGTGGTTTTTACTTCCTGTTCAGACTACTGCAAAGTCTCTCAAATTTAAAAAGTTCGAATTCAGTATGAAAGAGTGTTTTTTATTTATGTTTGAGCCTAGGTGTTTTTTTAGATGGGCCAGTTAATGAGGATCTCATCATCTCATGAGTCTTTTTGTGAGAAATAGCTTTCCTTTTAACTTTTGCAATCATGCAAGCATCTCCCGAGAGACTTGTGAGACTCCAGCTGCAACTTTATTTGTATTGTATCTCCTATCAAAGAGTAATTTTTAGGTCAAAGCCTACCAGGTAGCGCAGCTGTCTGGTTTGCTAACAACATCTTGGGAGATTCAGAAAGCTTCCCTGGGAATGCATTCTGCCCATTGCTTACTATTTGCTTTGTGGTTTATAACTCATATATGCTTGTTTTCTATTTGCAGTTTTATTTTCTTTAGGCTGTCTAGCTTGAGTTTGTCCATTCCGTGGCCCATATCTTATTTACTGAATTCTTCCACCAGTACTTGCTTTCTGTAAACAGGCCTTTAAATATTGTTCTTTTCTTGTAACATTTGCTGTGAATTCAAAGACAGAGGTCAAATGTCAGGCTCTGTCTTCCGAGGGAGCTTGACGTTTCCTGCCTTCAAATAGAGAGGGTTTATGTGACAATGATGCTGGGGGTGTGCTTGAGGATGGCTGTACTATGTTTTTTTTTCAAGCACACAGCAAAATTCAAATACCTGTAAATGAACTGTAAAGATATTCTGGTGGAATCAAATATTTTAATACAATGAAAACATATCAATACACTAAGTGATGACATTTCTACACATTATCTTTTCTCAACTGTATGACTGTGCAAATGTGATGGTCATTTTAATTGAAGATGTGTTGTCTGTAATGGCAGTGCACTACCACACCGTGCATCTTCCACCTTACTCCACTCCACTCTACTCTGCACTACTCCACACCACTCCACTCTATTCTGTACCTCTCCACACTATGCCACTCCACTCTACACCACTCCCCCCTGCATCACTGCACTCAACTCTGCATCACTTCACTCTATGCCACTGCATTCTATGCCACTGTATTCTACGCCACTGTATTCTATGCCCATGCACTGTACAACAAATCACTCTATGTCAATACACTCTATGCCACTGCACTTTATTCCAATCTACTCTGCACCACTGAACTGTACGCTGCTATACTCCACTCTGCAACACTTTAATTTATGCCACTGCATTCTATGCCATTCCACTCTACACCATTGCACTCTACATCACTGAACTCTACGCCCCTCTATTCTACTCTGGACCACTGTACTCTATGCCACTGATCTCTACTCCACTTTACTCTGCACCACTCTATTCTCTGCTACTGCACTCCTCATCAACACATGCTGCGCCACTCCACTTTACACCACTGCACTCTACGACACTCTGCTCTGCAATACTGCACTCTATGCCACTCTACTCTGTGCCACTCTACTCTGTGTCACTGCACTCTACTCTGCACCACTCTATGCTACTCTACTGCACTCTATGACAATGCACTCTACGCCAAAGCACTCTATGCAACTACACTTTATGCCAATTCACTCTACGCCACTTTAATCTACTGTGCACCACTACACTCTATGATACTGCACTTTACACCACTTGACTCTAATGCGTTATACTCTACTCTGCACCACTCTACTCTATGTCAATGCACTCAACCCCACTCTGCTAAGCAGCACTGCACTCTTTGCCACTGCACTTTACACCACTTCAGTCTAGGCCACTGCACTCTATGTGACTCTATTCCACTCTGTGCCACTCCACTCTACACTACTGCAATCTATGCTACTGCAATCTACACCAAACCACTTTATGCCACTGTACTATACTCTGCACCACTCTACTGTATGCCACACTGCTCTACATCACTCTATTCTAAACCACTTCACTCTCCATCAATACACTCTATACTACTTTACTCAAAACCAATGCAATCTGTGCCACTGCTCTCTACGCCAACTACTCTGCACCACTGCACTCTATGCCACTATATTTTACTCTGCACCACTACACTCTATTCCACTTTATTCTACTCTGCACCACCGTACTCTATGCCACTAATCACTACACTACACCACTCTACTCTATGCCACTGCACTCTGTACCTATGCACTCTATGCCACTGAACTCTACGCCACTCTATTCTGCACCACTGCACTCTATGGCACTGCACTCTACTCTGCACCATTCAATTTTACACCACTCTACTGCACTCTACACCAATCTACTATTTTCCACTGCATTCTACGCCACCCTAATGCACTTTGCACCTCTGCATTCTACACCGCTGCACTCTACACCACTCTATTCTACGCCACTGCACTCTACGCAACTCTGCTCTAAACCTCTGAACTCTACCCTGCACCACTCCACTCTACCCTGCACTACTCTACTCTGTGTAACTTCACGCTACTCTGAAACAATCTACTCTATGTCACTGCACTCTATGCCACTTTGCACCACTCGACCCTGTGTCATTCCACTCTACGTCATTCCACTTTACACCACTGCAATCTGTGCAGCGCGACTCCACTCTATTCTTCTCTGTACCACTCTACTCTGCACCGTTCCACACTACTACACTACTCCACTCTAAGCAACTCCACTCTATGACAATCTACTCTGCTCTACGTCACTCTACTCGACAACACTCTACTCCACTCTAAGCAACACCCTCAACACCACTCCACTCTGCTCTACACCACTCCAGAACAATCTATCCCACTCCACTCTATGACACTATTGTCCACTGTGACACTCTATTCTACGGCACTCAAATCTATGACAATCTACTCCACTCTATGCTCTTCCACTCTACTACACTCTATTTCCCCACAACACTCCACAACACATGATGCCACTCCATGACACTTTGCTTCACTTCAATCTGCTCCACTCCACTCAACTCTACTCTACACCATTCCACGCCACTCCACACCACTCCATGACTCTCTACCCCACTCTATAACACTCCACTCTACTCCAGGACACTCCACTTTATGCCACTCAACTCCACTTCACTCAATACCACTCTACTTTACTCCACTAACTTTTAGTCATCCTGAACAGCAGCCACGCTTGTGTATAACATGGGCAAACCATATTCGCAAAGCCAATAGCTCTTGCATAGGTGAGACCTATTGACTTTGCCAATGCTTGATATTTTAGTTTACATCTAGAGGCTCTGTAACTGGCCCAGTTAATGATGAACCCATGAGTCTTTTTATGCAGAAATAGCTTTGTTTTTATTTTATTTTAATCGCATGGGTGTCTCTCTAGTGTCCTGTAAGAGTCTCGCTAGAGTGAGGATGTGACATGAAATCAATATCTTGTTTCATTTATAGAAGATACCCACTCTTTAAATCTCATTCCAGGGTTCCACTTGGTTCACACCAGATCTTTTGTTGGCCTTCCTTTGGATTTTTATTTGATAAACGTTTGTGGTTCAGGATGGAATCACAGGAGGAGGAGGAGGGGTTATAGAGGAAAAGGGAGACAGCAATCGCCAGGCCACAAAAGAATCAATAATGTGGCAATATTTTACAATGCCACAGGGTATGAAAAAAAGTCTCTGCACATTTTGTAACATATACAATCTGCAAGAAAGAGTTATTTCGCAGAAGCCATAAAATATACAATAATGTCACAGTTGGCATGTGGAGGCACATGTGCTCCATGCACCCTGGAAGCCTAGCCTGTGCTGAGCAATAACTGCACAGTGCTCAGCCATCCACATCTCAAGCTGGACCATCACTTGTTGCAGGTGGTTCAGTACCACCAGATCTGCTACAGCATTATTCAGATTTGGAGCCAACATACAGTAACTGGCAACTGCTGCAGGTGCTCAAAGGTCTGATCAAGGAGCACAAATGTGCTCAAAAGCACTGGTGTTTTTCTTTCTCATCCCCACTTTCAATGCCCTGTTATTTGGTTTTTATCTTGAACCTAAATTCAAATAAAACAAAAAAATTAAAAAAAAAAAAAAATTTAAAAGATGGATCTTTTCAGAGCCTTCTATTCTGGTTTAAAAATAGAACAATTTAATGTTGTTTGTCATGTGAATGAGTTTATGTTGATGTGTCATGATATTCTGCTCCAGAAGTCTATTCTTAGTAATAAAAGGTAACTCTGTTGCGATAAGTGGAAATATAGCTCAAACACTTATAGATTTGTCTTGCATTTATAAAAATGTTTTATTAGGTTTCAATTATTTTTCTAATGCACACCTAATTGAACATTTATACTGTAGCCCTATAGCCTGCTGTAGCACGCTACACTGACCATTGAAGGTGTTGGGATCTAGGGGAAGTAGGGTTCGGGTGCCTTCCCTTTCCCCTGTCGTTTGTTTCTGCATGCATGATTGGGTGCACATGAGAATTTGTGGATAGTCCCTTGGGCTATTCGTATAAAGGGGACCTACCTCCGTGATGCCGGTGCTTGGTTTCTTTTATGGTCCTTTGCCTCGGGACTTCCGGTTCCTGTTTAGATTTCCTGGTGCCTTGCTGTTGGATCCCTGGTTCGTACTCTCATGAGTCTCCTGGATGGGGAGATTGGGTACTCTCTTTTTTCCGGTTTTCCTTTCTACCTCCTTGTTGTTTGGCCCTGGACGAGTCCGCCATTGGTAACACGGAGTAGTACTGATTTAGAGGAAAGACGCGGCTGCGTTTCTCCTCCCTCTCCGGATTGGACTTCCTGGAAGCGTATTACCTATCTGCCTCGTTATGTGTGATTAGGCGGAATCACGAAGGAACTGAAGTTCGGTCGTTTTCCTGTGTTCTTCGCTATTTTGTACTAGGGGTTTTTTTGTTTCTGTTTTTCCCCCTTCCTATTCCTTACGTGAGTCCTTGAAGAGAAGGTGTGTATTTTTTCTTCTGGGGACAAGACCATTTTTGGACTTCCACAGCCCTTCCTTTCTTACGTTATTTTCCTACTTTCATTGGATAAGTGGAGTCGGCTATTTTGAAGTTCGCTCCATGTGATATCAAGGACTTCTCCATCCACAAGATTGGGTAAGCCAGAGGTATGTGGGTTCTTGTGTGCACCTGGTTATGTATGTATTGGATTTGTGTCATGGTGTGAGATCCCAAAGTAATACTTTGTTGTCCCTTCTTTTTTTTAAGGTCACGGCTGTGGTCTTCCCATTGTTGGTCGGGTGGTAGACAAGAAAGTACGCTGCAGTACCTGAGCAACCACTGTGTTTTGTTCGTTCCCTGATTTCTTCCCCCACCTTCTCCCTGCATCGGGGTCACCCATCACCCTGAATTGTTAGTCGGGTGTAGGGTGACTGCGGTGGGGGTAGCGGACTGGGATTTTCTTCACTCCTGCAGTGCGGAGTGGGCAGGCAGGCGGAACAGAAAACCAAGCCCAAGAAAATTGCACTGCCTGAGTGAAGATGGATGACCAGGTGGATGGGGTGGAGGCGCCCTCCATGCCGGAATTATTGGCCGCAATAACTAGTTTGCAGGCCGAGGTGCAGGGCCTTCGGCAGGAAAATCATGGGTTGCAGGCCGAGCTTAGTATGTGCAGAGCACGGGACAGTTCATGGGGGAGGGGGTTGGGCCCGTCCTTTAAAGATAAGGGTCCTCTGCTACAACCCGCTACCTTCCAGTTTGCTCGTCCTACAGCTCAGACAGGGAATGGAGGACCTCCTATAGCCGTTACTGTAAATACCCCTGTTCCCGTCCCACTAGCGGCACCTGAGAGGTTTTCTGGGGACAGTGGCAAATATGGGGTCTTCATGAATCAGTGTCACCTGCATTTTATGTGTCGTGCTGCTGCCTTTCCCGATGATACCGCAAAGGTGGCGTTTGTTATTTCTTATTTAGCTGGTACTGCAGCTAGTTGGGCCGTCCCTTTGGTAGAGAGTGATGATCCGGTGCTGTACAGTTTTCCTGCTTTTAAGGCACAGATGCATAGTCTCTTCGCTAAACACGCATTCATGCAAGCTAGTGATGCGGAGCTTCTTAAATTGAGACAAGGGAAGCAGGATCTGTTAACATACGTAGCCACATTCAATCGTTTGGTGGCAGAAACACACTGGCCCCTTACAAAAAGGACATCATTGTTTTATCAGGGGTTGTGTGAAGAACTAAAGGATATGGTGTCACAGGTTGTAAATCCCCCTGAAGATTGCACCGAATTTATTGATTTGGTGGTGAAATTAAACCACAGACTGTCGGAACGGAGGGGGGAGAGGACACGATTTCAGGCCTCCCGAATGGTAGTGGTTAGGGGGGATTCACGGAACACGGGGGACTCAAAGCCAGTTCCAGAGCCTATGCAGATAGGGGGGTTAGGGGTCCATTAACCAAGGAGGAGAAGGAAAGGCGACGAACCCAAAATGTGTGCCTGTATTGTGGAAAGGGGGGGCATTATGCTCGGGAGTGCCCCGTGAAACCATCCAGCTTTTCCACCAATAAGGCAATAGCTGTTGTAGGGCGATGTTGTAGTGGATCATCTATTGATGAGGTGTGTGGGAATAACCCTTATGACATTCCAGGAGCAGTACAGAGGGTCCCTCGCCATTTTACCATTACGGCTTGTTTTGTGTTTTCTACTAGTAGCAGGGCTACTCTGTCGGTGTTATTGGACTCTGGGGCCACTGGGAATTTTATGGATATCCAGTTGGCTGAGAGAATGATGGTTCCATGTGTGTACAAGGAACAGCCTGAGCCTGTGAGAGCAATTGACGGGACTGAACTCTCGTCTGAGTCAATAGTCCGACAGACGGAACCGCTATTGGTGACTTGTGATAATGGGCATTCGGAGAGTATCTGTTTTGATCTTATAGATGCCCCTTCCTTTGGTGTTATACTTGGGGTACCCTGGTTACAGGTACACAACCCTAGAATTGATTTGGTGAGACGGACAGTGACTTTGGATTCTGAATATTGCCTCCAGCATTGTTATCAGGAGGCAACTGATTGGGTGGTGCCGTTAACCTGTGCAGTGAGTGATTGTGGAGATCAGAACCGCATACCGTTTCCCTTCACTGCTTTTCAGGACGTGTTTGATAAGGAACAAGCAAGGGTATTGCCACCACACCGGCCCTTTGATTGTCGTATCGATTTGGTGCCAGGTGCTGCCTTGCCTTGTAGCCGTGTTTATGCGTTATCTGAGCCTGAAGAGAAGCATCTGCGGAGTTATTTGGATGAAATGTTGGCTTCTGGTTTTATACGACCATCTTCTTCACCTGTTTCCTCCTCTATCTTTTTCATCCCTAAGAAGGAGGGTGATCTTAGAGCGTGTGTGGATTACAGAGCATTGAATAAAGTAACGATTAAAAACAAGTATCCACTCCCTCTGATATCTGTGTTACTGGATCAGTTAAGGCATGCAACTGTGTTTACGAAGCTCGATCTGAGGGGCGCTTATCATCTCATTCGGGTCCGCGAGGGCGACGAATGGAAGACCGCGTTTCGTACTAAGTTTGGTTTATTTGAATATTGTGTTATGCCTTTTGGTTTATGTAACGCCCCTGCCGCTTTTCAGTTTTTTATTAATGAGGTTTTGCGTGAGTATCTGGATGTGTGCGTGATTGTCTATATAGATGACATTTTGGTTTTTTCTCAGTCCCTTGTGGAACATGAATATCATGTGTCTCAGGTGTTGCAGAAATTACGGGAGCATCGTTTGTTTGTGAAATTAGACAAGTGTACATTCAGTGCTGCAGATGTGGAGTTTTGGGTTTTTTGATCTCCAGTAACGGTATTAAGATGGATCCACGCAAGATTGAAGCCATTGTGAATTGGCCTACTCCTACTTGTGTGAAGGATATTCAGGTATTTCTTGGATTCGCAAATTTTTATAGGCGTTTTTTTCACATTTTTCGGATCTCATCTCGCCAATGACTGTTTTGTTGAGAAAAGGAGTGTCTTTTGTCTGGTCCTCTGTAGCTCAGTCCGCCTTAGAGCAGTTGATTGTTAGGTTTACGACTGCCCCGGTTTTGATGCATCCGGATCCGGCTCTCCCCTTTTTTGTGGAGGCCGATGCGTCTCAATTAGCTGTAGGTGGGGTGTTGTCTCAGAGAGACAGTGATACGGGTCTGATGCACCCCATAGCCTTCTTTTCAAAGAAGTTGTTACCAGCTGAGCAGAATTATACTGTGGCAGAAAGGGAGCTGCTCGCTATAAAATTATCGTTCGAGGAGTGGCGTCATCACTTATGGGGTGCTCGCCATCCCATTACGATCTATACGGATCATAAAAATCTGGAGTTTTTTCGCTCTGCTAGGGCTTTAACTCCAAGGCAAATGCGATGGGTCTTGTTCTTTAATGAATATGATTTTATCATTACGTACAGGCCTGCAGCTCAACAAGTGAAATCAGATGCATTATCTCGCATATACGTGGGTCCCTTGGAGGAGGTGTCGAACAGCGATAATAGGCCCATGATATCGGCAGATAGAATTGTGGGGTGTGCCTCAGTAGAGGATTTCCTTGATAAGGTGAAGGATGAGGTAGGCCACCTGGATTTGACTCCGTGGTTGAATGATCCGGTTTTTTCCCTGCGAGATGGGTTATTGTACCATGCAGAGAGGTTGTTTGTGCCTCCTGAATTAAGGACACAGGTACTTACGTGGTGCCATTCTTCGTCGCTTGTTGGGCATCCCGGAATGAATAAGACCAAGGAGATTTGCTTGCGATGGTTTTGGTGGGACACGTTAGGTCATGATGTACAGGTGTTTGTGGCCTCGTGCCCTGTTTGTGCTGTAAACAAGGCTTCGCATATGCCCCCGTCTGGTTTGTTACGTCCATTGCCAGTACCACCCATTCCTTGGCATACTATTAGTATGGATTTTGTGACTGATCTGCCACTGGATTTAGGATGTACTACCATATTAGTGGTGGTGGACCTATTTACCAAGACAGCACACTTCATTCCTTTGTCGAAATTGCCGACTTCTAAAGAGTTGGCTGAGGTCTTTATAGCTCAGGTTGTGAGATTGCATGGGTTACCCTCTGGTATTGTGTCCGATAGGGGGCACAGTTTGTATCCCATTTCTGGACTGAGTTCTGTTCATCGTTACGGATGGAGTTACGGTTATCTTCTGCCTATCATCCACAAACTGATGGGCAGACCGAACGTACTAACCAGACTATGGAACAGTATTTGAGATGTCTGCTGTCCTCCCTGACGGGTAGTTGGGTAACAGCCCTCCCTTTGGCTGAGTTTGCTTATAATAACAGCTTGCACTCGGCCATAGGGATGACCCCGTTCTTTTGTTCGATGGGATTTCATCCCAAATCCCTACCCATACAACCTTCTGGGCGGGTACCTGCAGTGGACACCTTGAGTAGAGAGCTGATTGGGATATGGGAGAAAGCACAAGAGCAGTTATTGGCTTCCAAATTAAGTATGAAGACGCAGGCAGATAGGCATAGGCGTCCTGCTCCCTTATATGCAGTGGGTGATATGGTATGGCTAGCGACGAAGAATTTGAGGTTAGCGGGTTCTAGGAAGCTGCAGCCTCGGTTCGTAGGTCCCTTCCCTATCCTGCAAGTGGTGAATCCGGTGGCGATGAAATTATCCTTGCCTGATGAGTATAGCATCCATCCAGTTTTTCACACATCCCTGTTAAAACCATGCACCCAGACCATGCAGGTGTTGCCTCCTCCTCCTCCTGTCCTACTGGAGGGTCATGAGGAATTTGAGGTGCATGCTATTCTGGATTCCAGAAGGAGACGGGGGAGGTTATTCTATTTGGTGGATTGGAAGGGGTATGCCCCGGAGGATCGATCCTGGGAACCGGCTAGTCATGTACATGCACCAAGGCTGGTGCGCCTGTTTCATGTTCATCACCCTAGGAAGCCGAGACCAGTGGGAAGGCGTTTGGGAGGGGGTACTGTTGGGATCTAGGGGAAGTAGGGTTCGGGTGCCTTCCCTTTCCCCTGTCGTTTGTTTCTGCATGCATGATTGGGTGCACATGAGAATTTGTGGATAGTCCCTTGGGCTATTCGTATAAAGGGGACCTACCTCCGTGATGCCGGTGCTTGGTTTCTTTTATGGTCCTTTGCCTCGGGACTTCCGGTTCCTGTTTAGATTTCCTGGTGCCTTGCTGTTGGATCCCTGGTTCGTACTCTCATGAGTCTCCTGGATGGGGAGATTGGGTACTCTTTTTTTTCCGGTTTTCCTTTCTACCTCCTTGTTGTTTGGCCCTGGACGAGTCCGCCATTGGTAACACGGAGTAGTACTGATTTAGAGGAAAGACGCGGCTGCGTTTCTCCTCCCTCTCCGGATTGGACTTCCTGGAAGCGTATTACCTATCTGCCTCGTTATGTGTGATTAGGCGGAATCACGAAGGAACTGAAGTTCGGTCGTTTTCCTGTGTTCTTCGCTATTTTGTACTAGGGGGTTTTTTTGTTTCTGTTTTTCCCCTTCCTATTCCTTACGTGAGTCCTTGAAGAGAAGGTGTGTATTTTTTCTTCTGGGGACAAGACCATTTTTGGACTTCCACAGCCCTTCCTTTCTTACGTTATTTTCCTACTTTCATTGGATAAGTGGAGTCGGCTATTTTGAAGTTCGCTCCATGTGATATCAAGGACTTCTCCATCCACAAGATTGGGTAAGCCAGAGGTATGTGGGTTCTTGTGTGCACCTGGTTATGTATGTATTGGATTTGTGTCATGGTGTGAGATCCCAAAGTAATACTTTGTTGTCCCTTCTTTTTTTTAAGGTCACGGCTGTGGTCTTCCCATTGTTGGTCGGGTGGTAGACAAGAAAGTACGCTGCAGTACCTGAGCAACCACTGTGTTTTGTTCGTTCCCTGATTTCTTCCACCACCTTCTCCCTGCATCGGGGTCACCCATCACCCTGAATTGTTAGTCGGGTGTAGGGTGACTGCGGTGGGGGTAGCGGACTGGGATATTCTTCACTCCTGCAGTGCGGAGTGGGCAGGCAGGCGGAACAGAAGGCTCACTGCAGTGTCATAGGCCTAAAACAGGCCTGTCCACAAAGACCTCTGTACACGGTGAAAGCTATGCGTAGTAGGGCTTGGTGAGTGACTGTCCTATCTGCAAAAACATCTGTGCAGGGAAAAGCTGTGTGTTTTAGGGTTGGAGAAGGACTGTCCTGTCCACAAAGACCTCTATGCATGCCTGCAGAAGGCTGTGCATAGTAGGGTTTGGTGAGAGACTGGCCTGTCTACAAAGACTTCTGCGCAGGGTGAAGGCTTTGTGTAGTACAGTTTGGTGATGAACTGACCTGTTTGCAAAGGCCTTGGTGCAGGGCAAAGGCTTTACATTGTAAGGTTTGGTGAGGGTGGTACTATTTGCAAAGACCTCTGTGCAGGGCAAAGGCTGTGCGTAGTAGGGATTGGTGAGGGACTGTCTTATCCCTAAAGACCTCGATGCAGGGCAAAGGGTGTGCATGGTAGGGTTTGGTGAGGGACTGTCCAGTCTGCAAAGACCTCTGTGAAGGGCAAAGGCTGTGCGTAGTACGGTTTGGTGAGGGACCAGCCTGTCTGCAAAGACCTCTGTGCAGGGCAAAGGTTGTGTGTTGTAGAGGAGTCCCTCATAATGGGGCTTAGGTGCAGAAAAGAACTAGCCTCTCTCTAAAGAGCACTGAAAATGTACTTGTTTTTTAGTATTTATGTGATCCTGTGCGACACTTGCTTGTGCCACGTGAACAATAACCAGCAGCTAACACAAAAACATCTAAAAAATGGGCAGCAAACCTAGAAATGCTACCAAAGCACCCTCACCGTTAATTACCCTTATTGTATTTTGCTACTGGATAATATTTTGTTTATCCTTGCGTGCACTTCTCTGTATGCACCTCCTGCCCAAAGATGCCTTCCTCACCAGGAAGATACAATACACAAAAGCAAAAACAGAACTGCACCACATATGAACTGAAGAGACAATATGTAGCAATAAGGTATAAGACAATTTGAAAATGACAACTTCTGGCAAGATCCAGTTGCGTTTCTTCACTTTATTGTAGAATCATTTGAAATGTATTAAAACATCAGCCAACGCGTTTCGTCCAGTAAAACCTTGGACTTCTTCAGGGCAGAAATAATTTGATGCATTAGTGTCAAATAACATCCAAAGGTCAGGAAACAATCCTTGAAAGATTGCGTCAAAGATCGATATCTGTATGTTATCACCAAGAGTGAAGAATTATGTCGCACTATCCGGGTCGAGTAAACAACTCTAGCCAAATTTAAGAGATGCTACAGCTCCTGCAGGTAGCTAACTCCTGGTGTGTCGTGATTCCAGTGCGTGGTAGCATTAGAATAGATGGGAAATTAACCACCCTGACTTAAGACTAACCCTGGGTGGTAAATTCCACTCCGCTCGCGGAATTTGCGGAATTTTGGCAATTCCGCGTTCCGCGGAGAACGCGGAACTGCCGAAAATTCCGCGGCGTAGTGGAATTTTTTCTTTGTTCGCGCTTTAAAAATGCGTTTTTGCGCATGCGGTAGCGACTTACCGGGATTCCTGTGTTCGCCGACGAGTTTTCCTATCCGTTCGCATGCGCCACGAGATTTTGGTAGTCGGCCGCGCGATCCCGCGAGAGTGTGCGATCGCAAACACGTCATTCGGACGCGCCATCGGACACCGCGAGAGTGTGTGATCGCGAACATGTCATTTCAGATGCGCCATCGGACACCGCAAGAGTGTGCGATCGCGAACATGTCATTCGGACGCGCCATCGGATATCCGGTGGAAGTTTGGTGAAGCTCGCGATGCCGAACACGCAAAATTTGCAATCTGGAGAAGAAGAATATCTGGAGCAGCATAAAACCTTCTCGAAAATGATGATTTGGATGAAAAAAACTCCTCAGATTGACATTTGGCTGTACTTTTTGGTGCAAGGAGTCCTTTTTTTTTTTTTTACTTTTTTTTGGGAGAGGAAGGAAGTGCCCCAGAGTCTCCAACTTCCTGTTCCTGTCCAGCAGGCTCCTCCCAGTGCTTTGTCCATGTCCTGTTCACTTTCATTTGGATTTGGAGCTGGAAGGATCACTCTTTGTGTCTGCTGCATCATATATCATTGGATTTGAGGACTTTTGGATTTGAGGACTTTTGGATTAGAGATTTTACAAGTAAGTTGGTGTTGTTTGTTTGATTGGGGCATTGCAGTTGCTGCAACTACAATTTTGGTACTTTTCATCATTTTAAAAAAAAATTATTGTGAGCAGCCAGTAGGCCCAGAGCTAGTCATGGGTGCATGATGAAACAACTGTTCCTTTGGTGTGTGTTGAATTTATTTGAAACATCATTTAGGGCATGGATGGCATTGGATTGAATTGCAAAATGTGTATTTTTTGGGGTATTTCAGTTTTTGGGTGTGTGTTAAATAAATGCCTTTCTTGTGTGTGTGTGTGTGTGTGTGTGTGTGTGTGGTGTGTTTGTTGTGTAACTTGCACACCTTGTTTAGCCCTGTGGATTTTCGTTTTTGCATTTTTGCATTTTTGCATTAAAGCTGTGTTGCTTAGCATGCCTCCTTTGCCTGGCTATTATAGGCCTGTTTCAGTTCATTGTTTTCCAGGCCTCCTGCTTGTGACTGTGAGTGTCCATGTGGCTGGTGGCCATTTTGTGGTGGTAGTTATAAGTGTGCTGCTTTTGCCATGTAGGCCTGCATGTGTTTCCTTTGTTCCTTTTTGGCCTAGGCTTCTTGTTGTTGTGGGCCTGGCCATGTGGCTGGCGGCCATTTTGAAGCCATGCAGTGTGTTTATGCCATAGGCCTGCATTGTCTGTCTTCGCTTTCTTGTTGTAGTTGTGGGACTGGCCAAGTGGTTGGTGGCCATTTTGAAGCCAGTCAGTGTGCTTTTGCCATAGGCCTGCAAGCTTGTGGCCTAGTTTGCCAACAGGCCTTTCATCCAGTAGGCTCAGAGGTAGTCATGGGTGCATGAAACAACGGTTTCTGTGTGTTCTGTTGAATTTAAACATCATTTAGGGCATGGATGGCATTGGATTGAATTGCAAAATGTGTTTTTGGTGGGGTATTTCACTTTTTTGGTGTGTCTTAAATAAATGCCTTTGTTGTGTGTGGTGTGTTTGTTGTGTAACTTGCACACTTTGTTTAGCCCTGTGGATTTTCGTTTTTGCATTTTATTGCATTAAAGCTGTGTTGTTTAGCATGCCTCCTTTGCCTGGCTATTATAGGCCTGTTTCAGTTCATTGTTTTCCAGGCCTCCTGCTTGTGACTGTGAGTGTCCATGTGGCTGGTGGCCATTTTGTGGTGGTAGTTATCAGTGTGCTGCTTTTGCCATATAGGCCTGCATGTGTTTCCTTTGTTCCTTTTTGGCCTAGGCTTCTTGTTGTTTTGGGCCTGGCCATGTGGCTGGCGGCCATTTTGAAGCCAGGCAGTGTGCTTTTGCCATAGGCCTGCATTGTCTGTCTTCGCTTTCTTGTTGTTGTTGTGGGCCTGGCCATGTGGCTGGTGGCCATTTTGAAGCCAGGCAGTGTGCTTTTGCCATAGGCCTGCAAGCTTGTGGCCTAGTCTGCCAACAGGCCTTTCATCCAGTAGGCTCAGAGGTAGTCATGGGTGCATGAAACAACTGTTTCTGTGTGTTCTGTTGAATTTAAACATCATTTAGGGCATGGATGGCATTGGATTGAATTGCAAAATGTGTTTTTGGTGGGGTATTTCACTTTTTTGGTGTGTGTTAAATAAATGCCTTTGTTGAGTGTGGTGTGTTTGTTGTGTAACTTGCACACCTTGTTTAGCCCTGTGGATTTTCGTTTTTGCATTAAAGCTGTGTTGTTTAGCATGCCTCCTTTGCCTGGCTATTATAGGCCTGTTTCAGTTCATTGTTTTCCAGGCCTCCTGCTTGTGACTGTGAGTGTCCATGTGGCTGGTGGCCATTTTTTGGTGGTAGTTATAAGTGTGCTGCTTTTGCCATATAGGCCTGCATGTGTTTCCTTTGTTCCTTTTTGGCCTAGGCTTCTTGTTGTTGTGGGCCTGGCCATGTGGCTGGCGGCCATTTTGAAGCCAGGCAGTGTGCTTTTGCCATAGGCCTGCATTGTCTGTCTTCGCTTTCTTGTTGTTGTGGGCCTGGCTATGTGGCTGGTGGCCATTCTGAAGCCAGGCAGTGTGCTTTTGCCATAGGCCTGCAAGCTTGTGGCCTAGTCTGCCAACAGGCCTTTCATCCAGTAGGCTCAGAGGTAGTCATAGGTGCATGAAACAATGGTTTCTGTGTGTTCTGTTGAATTTAAACATCATTTAGGGCATGGATGGCATTGGATTGAATTGCGAAATGTGTTTTTGGTGGGGTATTTCACTTTTTTGGTGTGTGTTAAATAAATGCCTTTGTTGTGTGTGGTGTGTTTGTTGTGTAACTCGCACACCTTGTTTAGCCCTGTGTTTTCATTTTTGCATTTTATTGCATTAAAGCTGTGTTGTTTAGCATGCCTCCTTTGCCTGGCTATTATAGGCCTGTTTCAGTTCAATGTTTTCCAGGCCTCCTGCTTGTGACTTTGAGTGTCCATGTGGCTGGTGGCCATTTTGTGGTGGTAGTTATCAGTGTGTTGCTTTTGCCATATAGACCTGCATGTGTTTCCTTTGTTCCTTTTTGGCCTAGGCTTCTTGTTGTTTTGGGCCTGGCCATGTGGCTGGTGGCCATTTTGAAGCCAGGCAGTGTGCTTTTGCCATAGGCCTGCATTGTCTGTCTTCGCTTTCTTGTTGTTGTTGTGGGCCTGGCCATGTGGCTGGTGGCCATTTTGAAGCCAGGCAGTGTGTTTTTGCCATAGGCCTGCAAGCTTGTGGCCTAGTCTGCCAACAGGCCTTTCATCCAGTAGGCTCAGAGGTAGTCATTGGTGCATGAAACAACTGTTTATGTGTGTTCTGTTGAATTTAAACATCATTTAGGGCATGGATGGCATTGGATTGAATTGCAAAATGTGTTTTTGGTGGGGTATTTCACTTTTTTGGTGTGTGTTAAATAAATGCCTTTCTTGTGTGTGGTGTGTTTGTTGTGTAACTTGCACACCTTGTTTAGACCTGTGGATTTTCATGTTTGCATTTTATTGCATTAAAGCTGTGTTGTTTAGCATGCCTCCTTTGCCTGGCTATTATAGGCCTGTTTCAGTTCATTGTTTTCCAGTCCTCCTGCTTGTTGCTTGTGACTGTGAGTGTCCATGTGGCTGGTGGCCATTTCTGGTGGTAGTTATAAGTGTGCTGCTTTTGCCATATATGCCTGCATGTCTTTCCTATGTTCCTCTTGGCTTACAGCCTCCATCCATCCCCTTTGCCTGCTGCAGCTCCCTGAATGACTTGATGAGCAAATTAATGCCAAACAGGTTCCACTTCCATTACATTTGTATTTTTGTTTTTGTTCTTCTTCTTTCCTATCCTTCCTGAGTGTACACAGTATACCATGAAAGCCCTTGTTGTCAAAGTCTCACAAATGGCTACACTGTTATTTTTTTTATAACTTAAACTGAGTTAATAAAATTTAATAATATAACACTACCAAGTGTGACCGTCCGCCACACACTAAGTTATATATTATATTTGTTTGTTTGTACTAGTAGTAATTGAACCACAACAACAAATGCAACATTTCACTGATGTTCTTCTCCTGGCTTCTTTGCTTTTAGGTGCACAAAAAGACAGGGGAGGAGGTGTCATCATCACCCGTTGTACTGCCAGACAGAAGTCCTGCTGCGCACCACGTCACATCCACGTGTGACCACAGACATCTCTGCAACTTGTGCACCTGCGTCCTGCTGACATCGGAAGGAAGAAGATGGCCCCAAAGAAAGGTACCAGGTCCTCCAGTACCAATAAAGTTGCCAGTGAGAAGAAGGAACAGAAGAAGGAAGTGGCACTGCCACTTACCAAGACTGGTGTGCCGGCCAATATGTTTTTTGGGAAACAAAAAATTACGCCTGCATCAGCGGTGTCCGGGGACCAAGCTGGGAGCAGCACCTCCGCATCAGTGGGCCCACCCCACCAACCTAGGCCCAAGCCCATGAGTGTCGCAGAGGTAGCCAGTCTACTAACGAGCAGTGATGTTGAAATGTCATTATCGCAAAGTAGTACCCAATCAACGCAGGTGGAAACTCAGCAGATAAGTGGGCAACAACAGCCGGAACAACAGCCGCAACAACAGCTGGAACAACAGCCGCAACAACAGCCGGAACAACAGCCGCAACAACAGCCGCAACAACAGCTGCAACAACAGCCCACAATAGTAGTTGTTCCTCCCGAAGTAGGGGCAGTTCAGGAAATCGAACTTCCTGCAGACGAAGAGGAGCAAGCCACTCTTTCAGAAGATCCATTGTCTTCCAGATCCCCAGCAAGGAAAAGGAGGGTTAGTCCATCAACTTCTTCTTCAAGCCCCCCTTCTGATGATCTAGATGCCACTTGGAAGCCACCAGCTCAGTCTGAGAGTGATACACGCCACAAGACAAGGCTAGGGAAAAGGAAGGTTCCAGAAAGCCTTAGAGTTATGGAGGTAGATGTAGAAGAGTGGGATGATGATGACGAGCCAGTCATCATGAACATCACTCCCGGCCCAGTGGAGATGGAGACCAACATTATTACCTTATCCCAAATCGCTGCGAGGGATGAAGCACGGATACCACCAAGACAGGTAACACCACCTCTAGCTTCCATATTTGCATTTGCTAAGGCCTGGCAGGGACCTACATCCAGCTCAACCACCACCTCAGTAGGTAGTGGTACTGTAAGTGCACAGAGTCAAATTCAACGCCCACCCTCCAGTTCATCTGGCATTGAAAGTGGCACCTCCAGCAGCACCAGAAAGTTCACCTCCCCAGTTTGGGACTTCTTTTCGGTTAGCAGTAAGGAGGAGAACGTTGCTATATGCTAAATTTGTCGACACGCTGTTAGTCGGGGAAAGCTTGGTACAAACTATGGTACCGGAGGCCAAACAAGTCATCTCAAAAAACACCACATGATCCAGTGGGAGGCTCACCTACTTCGGTTACAAAAAAGTAAAACTGCACCCATTGCTGTTGGTGGGGATGAAGAAGATATGATCGCGGTGGAAGGTGAACAAGAGGGAGACATTTCTAGTCCTGTCCCCAGCAGTGTAGTGGTACCGCCCACATCCTCAGCAACATCTCAGTGGCACCGTAGTAAGAGTCAGGCTGAGAGTGAGACACCAAGGCAACAGAGTACTGCAATGAAAAAAAGTGCGTAGTTGAGCCTAAGTGGGTTCAAGAAGTCAGATGCACCACAAAGGAAAATAATCCAGCCTACCATTGACAGCATGTTTAGGTCGGAGGGGCAGTACGAATGCAACCGCCCAACGGCACGTTTGTACAATGTGAAGCTGGCTAAAATGTTAGCTCTGGACCTTCTCCCTTTTTCTTTTGTGGAAGGGGTGGGTTTCCTTGAATTTGTGTCAGCCATCTGCCCTAAATGGAAGGTTCCCAGCCGGTCCTATTTCGCCAGAGTTGCTGTTCCAGCACTACATCACGATGTGCTGGAATTGCTTGGACAAGCTTTGCAGCAGAGTGCTGTTCACAATATCCACCTGACAACAGACATGTGGACCAGTTGCCAAGCCACTGATTACATGTGCATCACTGCACACTGGATCTCTTTGTGGGGGTTAGAGAAAAGATATCTGAAGCAGGTCTTGTTGACACTGCTGAGATTTTTAATGCTACTCGGAAACATGCAACTGTAGCCATGTTCGCCATGGAGAAATCTCATACTGCTGCAAACATTTTGGAAGAGTTTAACAGCAAGGTCTTTGAATGGCTGCGCCCAAGAGGGCTTAACATTGGTTTTGTTGCCACGTATAATGGCAGTAATGTACTTAAGGCCATGGAGGATGGTGCCTATTTCAGGGTCCCGTGTTTGGCGCACTGCATTAACATTATTGTTCAAGACTTTCTGAAAAAAGAAGCCATAGTCAACAACTTACTGACCACCTGCCGAAGAATATGCACACATTTCAGCCATTCTTTTAAAGCCCGGAAGCAGCTGAGGATCATTCAAAGTGAATATAGAATGCCAGTCAAAGCACTCATCCAGGAGGTGGCAACATGTTGGAACTCAACTTATTACATGCTTGACCGTCTGTTTGAGCAGTACAGACCAATCAATGAATATGTCATGCAAAGAGGGGATGCTACTGTGAAAGGCATGATCCTTCAGATGGACCAATGGTGCCTAGTTAAATGCCTGACAGAGATGCTTCTTCCTTTCGAGGTCTTCACACGTGAAGTCAGCAAGGAGGACTGTACTATGGGCCAAGCTATCCCATTGTTGCACATGCTACAGCAACAGCTGAAGGAGGTGTCTGAAGCGTACATAGGTGTGGAGGGAAAAAAAGAAGCATATGAGTTGGTGGAGAGTTTATCCCGTCGCTTAGCTGAAAATACAAGGGTGCAAACTAAGATTGTGTCAGAACAACATTACATTTGTGCTACAATTCTGGATCCACGGTACAAATCGGCACTGAACAGTAAGACATTAATTCCTTTTTCAGAAGTGGACGTTGCCCTGTACAAAACTTGGATAGCTGAGGTAGCCAGTCACTTTGAAAGTGAACGGCTGGCATTTAAAGGCCCGCTACTCAAACCCACAACAAGTACTGCAGCAGGGCATCCGGCGTCAAGTTCCACTTCAGAGCCTGAGGGCAGTGCGTTTGGCTCAGAGCGGTCACCAACACTATCGACAACAACAGCAAGAACAGGATCATCAGCCCCAGTAAAATCGGCACAGGATTGGTATTTACAGCAAGGGCTTGCTAGGTCCAGTGCTGATGCAAAGACAAAAGAGGCCAAACAAACTGTAGCACCCCTGAACATTGAGCGGATGGTCCAGGCCTATCTGGGTGACCCAACAGAGGTCTACATTGATCAAAACCCATTGCGGTATTGGTATGGGAAAAGGAACCAATGGCCAGTGCTGAGCAGGCTGCCGATAAACTATCTGGCTTGCCCTGTCGCAAGTGTCTCTTATGAACGTGTTTTCAGTGCTGCTGGTGCCATTGTAACAGTGAAAAGGACCAGTCTCTCACCCAAAAACGTGGAGCGGTTAACCATGATCAAAATGAATCAGCACTTTATACCACCGAATTACACAATACATGAATCAACGCAGGAAGATGAGGACAGCAACTTAGGTGACGGAAGTAGTGTGTTAGATGATGATTACCTACTTCTGGTTGAACCCCCAGAGTTTGAGAACGAGCTATACTTCCCTGACATCTAGGCTTGAACTTCTTATTTTCTTCCTTCCTTATTAACTTTTATTTGTGTGTGTCTGTCTTTCTGGTTCGAAACTTTGAATCACAACAAATCCATCACCACCGTCTTCTAGTCTTTTTATTGCCATATTGCAGTTGCAGCTGTCTGCATTTAAGTCCACTGCTCCGAGTCCTGCTCCTCCATCCTCCTGACTCACCCTAAATCCATTTCCCTCAATCCAGATGATGATTGGATGTAGAATAATATAAGAAAAAAGACAATGTTGCCTCGTTGAGTCCGTCCAAAAGAAGTGGAACATGATGACTACTATAGCTATCCTCCTTTCCAAGCCAAGAGAGACTGCCCCTTAACTTAAGATGAGAAGGAACAGGTAATGAATGATGGCATGTATCGGACGCTGACTGAGTGATTTGTGTTGTTGTTGTTTGTTGTGCATGAAGTGAATTCATTGTGTACTATTATTTAATCTACACACTAAAAGTAACTCAAGTCAATGTTTCCCTTCTTGTTTTTTAATAATAACATTGTACTTCTACTGCAGGCCGATCCATTGCATTTTGAATATGGAATGTGGACTCACTCTGTACACTGCACATTGAGTTGGACAATGCCATGATGATGACCACAGTGACATAGTATCTTCGCAGTCACTCAGTAGGATCGAGATGATTGATGGAATAAGTCAGGGTGTTTCATGAGTGGCATAAAAGGTAAACAAGTCAACAACAACAACCACAGCAGACCTACATGTCTGTGTAGTGGTGGAGTCGAGTGTAGTGGTATGACTGACAGCGGTGCATTGATTTAGTCACTTAATTTGTAAAATGCTATGTTTCTGTATATGTGCTTTGTCTGCCTCAGTCAAAAAATACGCTAAATGGAGGATGGGTCACTGGTGCCATGGGCCTGCTCTGTCGTGTTGTTGTTGTAGGTTAATGCTGGAAACAGAGTAGACATGATGTATCAATGCCGCCTCTGAAAGTGTTCTTGTTGCACTCCACCGTAAGTTATGCATTTTCTTTCTCCTTGATTTTTCAATATCCCTTTTGTTTTTCCATCTACAATTACAGGCCGGCCCTTACCCTGTGCTATACTGGGGAAAACAACTCACACTTACCTTACCAATCCGCATTAGCCAGGCAGGCAGTGGCGGCACCCAAGATTGATGAACGGAGCGTCCATGGAAGGGAGAAGGACCAAGAGGAATGCCGAGAAGCAACTCCCCAATTTGACCAGGATAACATACAGTAACAGTATCAACATTCATCATCTTTTAAATAATTTGATTCATTTTTTATCTTCAAACATTACGACTGTGTGTTGTTGCTATTATGTTTGCTCTCTGCTTATAATTCATCCCTATAGCTATTTTTTTATTTTCTTTGCTATTTTTAAAAGTAAGCCCGGTACAACAGAACAGAAACTATGCAATTTGGGTCTCTCTGAGGGCAGACAGGCAAGGCAAATTGCATAATATACTGCTGCCCTGTACTGTCTAATTGTCTAGTAGTAGTTAGTAAGTACTACTTATTATCATTAACCATCAAGTTATCATCATCATGCATGCATTTGCTTTTTCTCCCTTAACAGATTTATGGATATGGTCGTCTCCCAAGATTGTGTTTTGTTGTTTGTCCATGCGTAATGTTTTTCTTTGTCAAACCTTTCCCCAAACCCCCCTTCCCAACCATACATCAAACCCTAACCCTCTTCCCCCGGGCTGTGTGATTTATATTGAGGTGTGGCTAAATGAATTGTACACCAATAATTGATCACACGCATGCTGGGGCGGATGTGGTGAAAGCAACACTAATTCAATTTCAAGGCAAGGCGAGGATCTTCTCCTGCTTGCCCACCCATGCTCAGTATATTTGCAAGTCAATTTTTTTTCGAAAGGAACCTAATCCATCATAATTAATTTCCTGCATCGATTGGATTCATCAACATCCTCCTACACAGCACTAAAGGTTACGCTTGTGTCGAGTGACTCGACACAACTACAGTTTGTAATTTGTTGTACTAGGCTACCCCCGCCACCATTATGTTTTATTTACTTTGTTCTACTACTCATCCCAGAGTCTCTCTCATGCAACTGACTGTCTCATTTTCTTTTTTTGCAAATGCTACTGCCAGTGTCTACTACTACCACCACAACCATGGCATCTTCTCCATTCTCTTGGGAAACCAAAACATCATCGTCATGCAGCCATCGCTGTGCCTAACTTAAACATCAATCACAGGTAAGATAAGAAGTTTGGGGGAGGTATAATAATGGACTAGGAGGGGAGACTGACAGTACTAGTAGGACAAGTCACTCAGTGAGGGGTACCGCATCTATCTGTGTGTTACAAAATCGGCAGATTATTAAATCAAACACTGGGTGCAGCCCTGCAGCAGCAAGGAAACCATGTGATGTAAAACAGTAACCCCCCCACAAAACATTAACAACGTATTGCTATAAGTATAAATATAATTTAATACCCTAACAAAAATAAACTATGAAAAAAATCCCACAACACCCGACCCACCCCTCTCCCTAACCCCAACCAATGTCCAAAACGAGAAAGTCCAACCAATGTCCATAATAATAAACCCCAACGCAACGCCCAATTCCCACCCACCAAAGAAAGGATTAAAAAAGGGGCAATCCAACAGGGTCAAGTTATCGGCGGGCTCTTCGGATTTCCTTCTCCAGGACCTTTATCTTCTTCTTTACCTCCTCTAACTGCTCCTCTAGACTCGCATTCCGGAGGAGCATGCAGCGCGCATATGCCCTGCAGTTGCATCCACAGGGGGGGGCAGCAGTGCTGGATGTGGAAGTGCGGTGGTGGGCAGCTGCCTGACCGCGGTGCCGTACCACTGGAGGGGCCTGGCTGGGGCCCGGGGCATTGGAGGAGGCTGCCGCCGCCTCCTCCTCCTCCTCTGCCAGAGCCACCAGCCGCCCGTATTCTTGGCAGATGGCCTCCAGCAACCGGCGCCGGGCCATGACTGCCAACTCTTTCCTGGATGGTTTTGCTTGGGAAGGAGTAGCTATATCAAGAAAGAAAAAAAAAATATTAACCAATACTCTTAGCAAAACAGTAACACAAATTAATTCAACACATAGTGGCACAGTAGCACTAGCAAGCACAGTACATAACATTTGTGGTATGTATCTATCCTCCCACTTCCTCGGCCTCTAACATTTGTGGGAGTTTCAGGCATTATACTAGCACTATGTATGTACTCGAGTACCCAGTACACCAGTCTTCTTCTTCTCTCTTGTTTTGCGAAATTAACGTAACCTTGATGTAGCCGGCATGCCAGCTCAGTCAGCTTGCGCCCAAGACAAACATACTTGAGTCATGACGCAGACTCACGTTAGTTTTATTTACTACTGTCTGCAGGTGGGGAAGCTCGTATTTTTCTATTAAGGGTGGCACTGGCCAATGGCCATACTCTGTTACATCAAGGGCAACTGCTTAATTTTACTTTCACCCTGCCCTGACTACTACAAAAAGGCAGGTGATATCTGATCCAATGATCATTGCTTATATATGGGACGTCATGAGGTACTTTGTTTTGATTGATTGTGTAACCAGCCGATAGGCCACGCATGGCAGGCTGACTGACACAGTCAAAAAAAATTAACATAGGTAGGGAGTTGTCCTCTGAGTCGGAGGAAGGCGCTTGATAACTGCATACATACACAATATATATGCTGTGCTTGCAAACTACTGTGAGTCAAGGGAGTATTCTGAAAATACAACTTATATTCTCCTCGGCTTTGCTACTCTGGCGTGGTTTCTTTTACATTCTCTTCAAACTAAGACTCTTCATCCAGTGACAGTCTCCACCTATGCTATCTATGATGAATACCATCCAGGCATCCATCCATTCAAAGTAAACGTCTATCATTCTTCCTAATCTCTCAACAAACCTACGTTTGTTTCACCAACCACAAACATTTGTTCTTTTTTTTAAACCACCACCCATGCGTCCTTCCTTCCTTGCTTGCCTTGGCTTTGAGTTTGACCCAAACACCACTGAGGATTCTTGCTATCCACCCATACAGTTTCACCCACCCAGGCAGGCATCTTTTCTTTCACCTTCCACCCATCCTTCAACCACACATGCATCTGATTCCTATCAGCCACCTATGCATGCATCCCGCTTATCCTTCTCTGCCAGTCATAAATATTACATCTCGCCCGTCCTTCCTCTTTCCACCTTTCTTTCCCTTTTCGTTCAACACATCCATCAAGGTCATATGAACTGACTTAGTCTTCTCCATAAAACTTTCACAGCTGAGTTGAAGTCAGATAGAAGAGGCCATTGGTTACTCAACTCCCGCCGCTAATGCTATTGCTAATGCTAAGTAAAGGGTGTCTTCTTCAACCGTTGTTCACAACAACTTCTTACTTACTAAGTCTCAACAGTACAGTGTACACCCTTGCAGCGAGTGTAATGTCAATAAGTAAGGAATATAACTTATCACCGCCCGCCACTGCTGCTGGCTCACCCCCTGCAGCATCTGCATCTGCCGCATCTCCTGCTCCCTCCGAAATGGCTGCGTCGCCATCGCCGCTGGCCCCAGCACTGGTGGTCGGTAGTACGCCTAGAAAAAACATTACACATTTTTTAGATGCCATATACACATTCCCCCTATTTATTCTTTTTCACTAGCAAGATTGAAAAAAAAGTTAATACATATACAACATACATCACTAGTACAAATCAGGTACTAGAGTACAGTAGACACTAGTAGTGTTATATCATGGTCCCTACTAGGGTCATTCTAGTCTTTGCTAAGTTAGCCTGAGCCATGCAACCATTTTAGCTTTGTGTCTTTTATTTTTACGCACATTACCTCGCAGCTTGTTGTGTAAGACGCCTTTGAGCCCACATGAGCTCATACTGCTACTGTCTGAGCGCTGCGTACAAGGTCAAAAAACAAGCCACTTTGTTATGGAGTTCTGGTGGTCAGTCCATATTGCTTAGCAATAACATGCTACACTTTTTGGCACAAGTGAGAAATGCTTGCAAAATACTAACGCGCACCATTTTTCTCATAACAGATGGAAGATTCCCTTCTACGAACCAGAGCTTATGATGTAACCAGTACTTCTAGGTTCTTCTAAGGTGAGGGGTCCCCCAGAATTCGCTCAGAGATCTTCATTTATAATTTTATATAAACTATATTACTACCAAGGGGAGGGTGGTTCTTCCACCACTGTTCAGTTATCATGATTGATTTCCCCTTTTGTCTTCTATGGACTTGTAGTTGTAACAATGTTTATTGTTTTAATCTTATGCATTTTGCTGTTGGTGCTGGCTCGTATACTGCATTATAGAACAACGTACAGAGCTTGTTAGTTGAAAATAAACCTTTTGAACTTACATAGACTCTGTGGTATTTGGTGTGGACTTACACGAGTGAGTGAGTGAAAGGGTGTGCACTGTGCATTGCTTCCACGACTCTGAGAGGTTGGGAGTGTAGTGTTATGTTCTGGGTTGTCTAATCATTGGGAATCTTCGGGGGGTTTGGGGAGCTAATGAGACACTATAGCTAGTCGGTCAGGGGATTGTGGGTGAGGTGTGAGGAAGGTCCAACCTCCTATCACCAACGTCCTATTTTCTTGTGCATAGTTCTGTATGTACAGAATCCCTTCAACAGTAGTAGTAATAGTATGTCCTATCCTATCAAAAATAGTAAAATATCTGGTTGGGCATTTTGTTGGTGGGAATTGTCGAAAAGCCTCAAGATTAAGAAGACTAGAAGAGGACAACCCAAAGGACTGGACTCAGTGGCTATAGCGATTGGTGAATCTGAGTTTTATTTAAAACCTTTTAAATAAAGAGTGGCCAACTGGGCAAGCTTAGCTACAGACAGACTAATAGTAGTAGTACAGAGAGTCATAGCAGAGGCAGTTAGAGGCAGGGATAACAAGAATTTAGAAACAGATTGTCTAGATCGAAGAAGATTTTGTCAAAAATAGAATTAGGAAATCGAAATAATAGTTCGGAAAAAATAAGGTGCAGTAAAAGTTAGGGAAGTATAATTATTAATATTAACAACAGGAGGACTTACTGGGGCCAGCAGCAGAGCCCTCGGTAGAGGAGCATTCCTGGCCCTGGGAGGCATCTTCTCCAGCTCCTGCCGACTTCGACCCCGTCTTCTTGCCCCTGGGTGCTGATCATGAAAGATGTAAGAAAGAAAGAGACAAACATGGATGATTGGTGTGAAACAAATAAAATATTTTACAAAACGCTCAAAAAAACATTTATGGAAGCAACAATTGCAATAAAATTGCCCTATCTAATCTGGTCGACTAGTATTGCGGGATTCGCGGACCGTCTAGTTATTATTTATGAACACTAATCCAGTGTTCCATTCTGATTCCAGAATACTAACTAAGCCTAAATACCACCTGACCTAGCCCACCTATTCCAGATGGGCCAATTGTTCACTAAGTCTGCTTTTCCATTTATTTTAGTCCTCAAAAATGCATAGATGGAGGACACATACATACATTTTTGCATACACCAAATTGTTGGTTGGTTGCTGCTGATGTTCTGCTAGTGATAAGCCTATTACCACTCACTAAACAAACTACAAAAGGTTCTACTAAGGACTGGGGTAAGCAGCACTCAGCAACACGTGACGTGACAGAGGATGCGTCACGCAGAGCACTAAAAAATGACCTACTAATACGTAACTAAACATATCAATCCACCACTATCTCTTCTTAGTGGCAGAAGGACAAAGGAAGGACTAGAGTCTCTCTAGCATTACCTAACTTAAGTTCTCTAAAGTAAATTCTTACATAATCATGCCAAGCGAGCGCAAAGTTGCAAACAAGTAAGAGATTAGTAGCGCCGAGCACCTGTGTCATAAGCAATCACAAAAGATTTTTAAACGTAATTTACCTGCAATGTAAGCAGCAGCATTCTTGCTGTTGGGTAAAAAAAATATATTCGCAATATATAACACAGAGCAGAAGAACACAAAGTAGTAACATTAAATAGCTACTCACCAAGCACCAAGACCTCCACTCCTAGCAGGTCCAGCAGGTCCTGCTCCCGGTCCAGGATATCGGACCACCGGTGTGTTAGCTGGGTATCGGTGCACCGGACACCAGAGCAGCAAAACACTGCCCGGCGCACCTTTCCCCACCGCTGGCGACGCTCCCGGAGCCCGTACCCAGACCCAGGACTGCCGCCTCCTGCCAGGGTTAAGGGGAGGTGGCGCTGTACAAAAAAAACAAGTGCGGCCACCTCCACTTCACCGAATAAGGCCCGTTCCTGCACCCCGTGTGGGCGCCACTTTCCACAGGGAAGGCGGTCGCGGCTGGGAGCAGCCTTGCCCTTGGCCTTGCCCATGCCCACACCCTTGGCCATGGTTCTGGACTCGAGGGGGGACAGAAAAGAAAAGGGAGGAATTCGAAAAGTAAGTAAAATAAATGAAAAAAGCAAGTTATAGAAAAAGAGTGAAAAAGTAGTAGAAAAAGTCACAAAAAGTAGAAAAAAAGTCAAAATATAGAATCAGGAAAATAGAGAGAAAAATTATAAATAATTTTTTTTTTTTTAAAGTGTACAGAAACAAAGGATTGCAAAGATAGAGGGAGGATAGAAAAGCAGGCCCAGAACCATAGCAATAGAGTGAAAAACAAGATGGCCGCGCCCATTGTGACCGCATGGGCAAGTTCGCGCGATATTTCCCCCGCGAGCACGCAAAAAGCGTTGCGAACACGTAATACGCGTTCCCGAACAGGAAATAAGCATCGCGAACGGGTGGGACAAGTGAAAAACAATATGGCCGTGCCCATTAGCGACCGCATGGGCAAGTTAGCGAGATATTTCCCCGCGAGCACGCAAAAACACATCGCGAACGGGCGGGACAAGCAATTCCGCGTGTTCGTGGAATTTCCGCGTGTTCGCGGAGATTTTTTACTGTTTTGCGGAACTTTGCGGAACGCAACTACGCAAATTCCGCCCACCCTTACTTAAGACTAGTATGAGCAGCATACCGGTTGGCTCGATGCAACAAGGAAGACGCTGCGCTGCTTAGCTGGCCTAGCGACCCTGTGGACACCTATTAAAGTGCCTACGGCAGGGTGATTAATTTCCCATCTAGTCTAATGCTACCACGCATTGCAATCACGACACAAGGAACTGCGATGCTTTTGAATAACCAGCAGCTACTTCCGGCTATCCCCTCGTCCAGTTAATTTTTGCAACCAGCGCCCCTGCCATGCCCACAGTTTCTTTGTCACAATCATTTCAATTCCTCTTCCTTATCCATAGGACTTGTGACCTGTCTCTTCCACAGTCTTGCCTCAAGGACCAGCTTTGTGGATTCACTGTCATGATTTGAGTAGATGAGCCCAATTCCAAATGCACAGCTTGGTCTCTTTTATATCTCTCTGCTCTTTCCCTAATTCCTCTCTATTTCTTTTAAAATGTATTCATAGTGTTTTCATCTTTATTTATATGTAAGAAATCTTTCCGGAAACCAGTAAATTCATATAGACAATTATGCCTTGCAGTTCTCTTTTCATATTTTTACATTTGTAGTCCCAATTTCTGTTCTCCCTTTTTCAGTGCTCTCGGCCTCCATATCTTTAGAGTCCTGGTGATGATCCCGCATTATACTATGTTTCGAAACATTGTTGACACTAAGCATGGACCCTTGCAGCATTGTGTATTGTAATGAAACGTGGCATGTTCTTGATTTCTTGATATGCACATTGGTCTCTTTCGTCACACGTGTATTATATATATATATATATGTGTATATATATATTCACAGAAAAAACCATAGGTTTCAGGCACGTTATAGTTAGAAATTAGCATTTAAAAAACCTTAGAAATTCACTGAAAAAACCATAGGTTTCAGGGGCGTTATAGTTAGTTGGACATTTCACTCGTACAAACCATAGAAATTCCCCGTTATAGTTAGTTCAGCTAACTATAACTCGCGCCCCGCAATGCACTGCTGATGACGTCACATATTACATCACTCATGACATGGTCAGTGACATCACTGATGACATCACTGATGACATCTCAAATGACATCACTGATGACATCACTGATGACATCATCCAGTGACTGTGTGTTTCTGTAAAGTTTAAATATGTTTAATATATATAGGGAAAGGCGTATTGAAGAATGAGTGGGTGTATAAGTGTCTGAATGGATGATTTAGTAGGTGCGTGACTGACTCTACAAGTGAGTGATTAAACGTATCTTACTGAATGCATGGGTTAGTGACTAAACTGTGTGAATGTCTGTATCCGTCTGTCTGTTGGTGTGTAAGCGGCTGCATGGGTTTGTGAATAGCTACATGAGTGTCTATATGGGTTATTGATTGGTTGTCTGAGTATTTGTATGGGTGCCTGAGTGTTTGTGTGGGTGGGGGGTGTGTGACTCTGTGCATAGATGTGTGAGTGGGTGATTCACTGGGTGCAAGGTTTAAAGAGTGCATCTGTGATGGACTGTATGTGTGGGTGAGTGTGTGTATGGGTGTGTTAGTGAGTGAATGTATATCTCAGTGGTACATGTGTGAGTAACTACATATGTGAAAGGCAGTATATGTGTGTGTTGGAGTATATAAATGGCTATAAGTGAGAGTGTGTGATTGTGAGAGTGGCTGTATGGATGAGTGTGTGCTTGTATCAGTGATTGTATAAGAGCGTAAGAATGTGCTAGTATTTGTATGAGTAAGTGAGCTGGTGTGTGTATAACTGTATAGGTGACTAAATGGCAGTGTGATTCATTATTTGCATGACTGACTAGGTGTGTGAGTACCTCTATGGATGAGTGGCGGTGTGTGAGTGTCTATATAGGTGTATGAGTGCATATGATAGTCCTGTACTGAGTGACCATAAGTATGAGTGACTGTACGGGTGAGTGAGTGGATGTGTGTGTAAACCTAAGAATCAGTGAGTGGGTATGTAGTTATTGGTGTTGGAGTGTCTATGGTTTTGAGAATGGCACTCTGTAATTTAGAGTGGGTGTATCAAAGGTTATATTAGGGTGTGAGAAGATGCAGCAAACTATCACATGGATGATGTCATCAGTGATGTCATCAGTGATGTCATTTGAGATGTCATCAGTGATTTCATCAGTGATGTCACTGACCATGTCATGAGTGATGTAATATGTGACGTCATCAGCAGTCCATTGCGGGGGCGCGAGTTATAGTTAGCTGAACTAACTATAACGGGGGAATTTCTATGGTTTTGTACGAGTGAAATGTCCAACTAACTATAACACCCCTGAAACCTATGGTTTTTTCAGTGAATTTCTAAGGTTTTTTAAATGCTAATTTCTAACTATAACGTGCCTGAAACCTATGGTTTTTTCAGTGAATTTCAAAGGTTTTTAAATGCTAATTTCTAACTATAACATGCCTGAAACCTATGGTTTTTTCAGTGAATTTCAAAGGTTTTTTAAATGCTAATTTCTAACTATGCCTACAAAGGTAGGACATGTGAAGAAAGAGGAAGAAAAGCGCACAAAGAAGCAAGACAAATGCAGAAAGAGGCAACAGAAGTCCAGAAAGACTAAGAAAAGTGCAAGAAGAAGCAAGAGATGTGCAGAAAGAACTAACAGAGGAGCAGAAAGTCCTCCTGTGCCCCCTACTTTTTGCTGACGGGTACTGGTGGTAACTGACTCTGACTAACCGGCCCTACAGCCAGTGCGATGCTAAAAGACACTTAGAATACAGTGAAAACACCTATATACACTAGGGAACACTATGCGTTGGGGTACTTCTGTGATTAGCATGACCTCCTCTGTATTTGCCATGAGTTAGTGCCTGGGTCATTGGATGAGTACATGGGTACTGACTGGATGATTAGAGTACTGCAAGGAGAGTGGATGGTGAATTTATAAACGCTTGTGTTTTGGCGGAGTGATTGGATAAGGACATGGAACTGGTTGGGTGATTGGAGGAGTGCATGGGTAGTGACAAGGAGGGCGAACACCCATTACAACGAATAGATAACTCCGCGGTGCCATTACAACGCGGGTACAAGATCGCAAAAGCGTTTACATCGTAAGGCACAGCAACGCATAGACGTTTACATCGTAAGGCCTATCATCGTAAGCCACAACAACGCAACTTTACGATGTAAACGTTAATGCGATGTGTTTAAAACGATGTAAACGTTAATGCGATTCATACATCCGCAGGGTCTTAGAATCCTCTGCCCAACTGTTGCGGAGAACCTAACTAACTAACCTTCACAGCTGTCTGTGACAGTAAATTATTCCCACTGGCGAATTAAATTAATATTTTGCACACCTATCACGAACACCGCCTTCTCATCATACTGCTAGGCGCTCTGCCCCAAGACAAACAAAGCACACACACTTCTCTAGTCACTGACGCAGAGCACCAAAATGCGTCTCACACAGCAGCACAACACATATAACAGGGCTGCATTTTCCCGTTCCGAAAATGCGTTTCGGCGACCCACAAAGCGGTATGAATTCCTTTGTAAACTCTCCATTGTTGTAAGCTGCAATGTTGGTCTGCGGTCCCTGCAGCTGCTTCCAGCTGGGGACAGAATGTATTTTTATGAGGCCACATTCAGGTGTAACTTGAATCTAGAGAAAAGAAGCAACCTTTGTACATCTTCTTGGAGGTCCCTCTTTGCACAGTGCTTGTAAAATGGAGCAATGCAAACGGGGAGAGGAGTTGGCCTAACGGCTAGGGCGGTGTGCCTCGAATCTGGGGAACTGGGTTCTAGTCTCGACTATGATGCTGAACATCGTGTGATTCTGGGCAAATCACTTAATCTCCCAGTGCCTAACAAAAAATGAATGTGTCCTCATGTAATGCAACCGGTGCTATGTGAAGCGCTCTGATACCCGATTCGGGTCAAGTTCTTTAAAGCTAGACTTATTGGCATTGCCAATGCTTGTTATAATTAGGTTTTGTGTACTCAGATAGTGAATGTAGAAATAATAATAATCTTTTCAATCTTATCCTATATTTCCAATAGCTATATTATATTTCTAATTTCAAATCTATATTGCTTATTAAGTGAAGTTTGCAGCAACCACGCTTCAAAAGCCGTCTGTATATTATCTGTAATATTGTTGTGTAAGCGATATATGGTGCGATTACAAATAATGCCGAATTCCAAGTGGATATTCAGGGAAGCTAGAATTTCATATACTGGCTGTAATCTCGGCGTGGAATCCCTGCAATTATGACTGGGACCACAGAATGTGGAATAAATAAGCAAGAATGCGGAATAAAGGGGTGGATCTAATTTTACCCGTTGGTATTACACACTGCATTCACAGTTCTGTGTAGTTTTCTCGCACAAACATGTAAATTAACACCTGCTCTCAGCAGGAATTAAATATATATGAGGGCTCATGTCCAGGGTGGAGGCGAATGAGGGTCGTGGGGAAGGAATTTGAGGGAAGGGAAAGATACTACTTGGCATGCTCTCCCTATGCCCATTGGTGCAGGTTTGGGCGAGGGACGGCAAACGAGTAACACTGGCCCACATATAACCGTGCATATCGGAATTCCTAATGGGAATTTGGCTCCGAGCAACTCGGAATCGGAGGCTGAGCTGTGGACAGGCATGGCTGCAGGAAAATATGCCTCAATATGCGGACGAACAGAAATATTATTTAAATCTGCCAAGACGTTTTTTATTGTTACCAAGACACTGGTGGCTTCATATTCCCTTTTCTCCTCCCTTTCGTCTGTGGCTGATCTTGTTTGGCAACTGTTGCGGAGAACCTCAATATGCGGCGCAGGGTCTTAGAAACCACCTCTCCTCTGCCCATACATCCGCAGGCCCCTTTTCTCTGCGAAATGTTGGGTCTTAAAAAGCACCTCTTCTCTGCCCATACATCCGCAGGCCCCTTTTCTCTGCGAAATGTTGGGTTGCGGAGAACCTCAATATGCGGCGCAGGGTCTTAGAAGCCACCTCTCCTCTGCCCATACATCCGCAGGCCCCGTTTCTATGCGACATGTGACGAACAGAAATATTATTTAAATCTGCTAAGACGTTTGCACTATATTTTTTAAAACAAACACTGGGAAGTAATATGTTTGGATGTATTTCATTTTAAACTAGTAATTCAGAAGTCTTATGTTGAGAAATGTTGCTTTCAAAGTTTGGAGGCAATACCCACTTTCTATTCCCCATCTATCTCCCCATCCCTACCATTCAGTCTCCTGGGTACATCTCTCCAATGAACGATGCCTGTTGTATCAGTAGTCCGAGGATCGATAAGAACTTACCAGTTGCCTTTATCGCTCTTGCTGGTTCCAAGACGTCATCCCCAGAGGGTCCATCGGCGAGGATCACCAATACTCCAGGTACATTTGCTCTCCTTCCATAACTGGGAGTGAACATGAAATTCTTCGCAAAGTCTATTGCTACACCTGAGAGCGAGAAGGGAGACATGATGTCACCTCTTGAACATGAAAGAAGGCAACGACACACTCAGGCGATGTCCTATGACGTGGTTCTAGCGGCGAACACCCATTACAACAATGTAAGTTGCTGACAATACCTGCTTCATGTTCATAACTGGGTTCAGATGTCATGCCCATTCAATGTTTGGCCTCTTTGCAGAGCACTCAGACTAATTGTCACATACGCGCGGCAATAACAAATTATCGGGGTGGGGGAGGGGGGCGGGGTGGGACGGATGGCCACACAAAAACCCCTGGTTTCCCTGCAGCCTCGTCCCAGGGAGTTATAGAGGCAAAAGAGAGAAAAATAAGCGTTGTAATGGTAACGCGATGTATATGTATACGGGGTAATGCTTTGTTCCATAGGGGGGAACACATTGGAGTTGAAACGGCATGCGGTGAAAAAACACGCGATGTAATAGTAATTGCGATGTAGAAACTGCGTGTTAAAAGCACGCATTGTAACCGTTTGCGATGTCGGATCATACATCCGACAAGGAGATGGCTGGACTGCATCAGTAGTCCTCAGGGGATTGTAGCAGTGCATGTGTTAGTGCCTGCGTCATTGCATGAGTACATGGGTAGTGACTGGATGACTAGAGTACTGCAAGGAGAGTGCATGGTGAATTTATAAGTGCTTGTGTTTTGGCGGAGTGATTGGATAAGTACATGGTGCTGGCTGGGTGATTGGAGGAGTGCATGGGTAGTGACAGGGCGATGGCTGGACTGCATCAGTAGTGCTCAGGGTATTGTAGCAGTGCATGAGTTAGTGCATGGGTCATTGCATGAGTGCATGGGTACTGACTGGATGATTAGAGTAATGCAAGGAGAGTGCATGGTGAATTTATAAGTGCTTGGGTTTTGGCGGAGTGATTGGATAAGTACATGGTGCTCGCTGGGTGATCGGAGGAGTGCATGGGTAGTGACAAGGCAATGGCTCGACTGCATCAGTAGTGCTCAGAGTATTGTAGCAGTGCATGAGTTAGTGCAACAGTCATTGCATGAGTGCATGGGTACTGACTGGATGATTAGAGTACTACAAGGAGAGTGCATGGTGAATCTATAAGTGCTTGGGTTTCGGCGGAGTAATTGGATAAGTACATGGTGCTGGCTGGGTGATTGGAGGAGTGCATGGGTAGAGACAAAGAGATGGCTGGGCTGCATCAGTAGTGCTCAGGGGATTGTAGCAGTGCATGTGTTAGTGCCTGGGTCATTGCATGAGTACATGGGTAGTGACTGGATGATTAGAGTACTGCAAGGAGAGTGCATGGTGAATTTATAAGTGCTTGTGTTTTGGCGGAGTGATTGGATAAGTACATGGTGCTCACTGGGTGATTGGAGGAGTGCCTGGGTAGTGACAGGGCGATGGCTGGACTGCATCAGTAGTGCTCAGGGTATTGTAGCAGTGCATGAGTTAGTGCATGGGTCATTGCATGAGTGCATGGGTACTGACTGGATGATTAGAGTAATGCAAGGATAGTGCATGGTGAATTTATAAGTGCTTGGGTTTTGGCGGAGTGATTGGATAAGTACATGGTGCTCGCTGGGTGATAGGAGGAGTGCATGGGTAGTGACAGGGCGATGGCTGGACTGCATCAGTATGGCTCAGAGTATTGTAGCAGTGCATGAGTTAGTGCCTGCGTCATTGCATGAGTGCATGGGTACTAACTGGGTGATTAGAATACTGCAAGGAGAGTGCATGGTGAATTTATAAGTGCTTGGGTTTTGGCGGAGTAATTGGAATAAGTACACACATGTCACATCAGGCCCGCCCCCTTCCTTCACCACTGTGCAAACGCGCCCCCAGGCGGGTTTTAAGTTGGGGGATTAATTACCCTTGAATCCTGAGGGTCCCTGGGGGCCAACTAGCCTACCAGGTACCTCCAGTAAGCGCCACAGAGCTGCGTTGCAGAGAGGTGGTCCAAGGCCACTCCCCTCTTTACACCTCTCTGCAACGCAGCTCTGTGGCACTTACTGGAGGTACCTAGTGGGCTAGTTGGACCCAAGGGACCCTCAGGATTCAAGGGGACTTAATCCCCCAATTTACAATGTGCCAGAGGGCCTGTTTGCACAGTGGTGAAGGGAGAGGGTGGGGCCTAATGTGACAAGTGTGCAAAAGCGCCCGTAGCGCATTTTAAGTTGGGAGAATAAGTCCCCTTGAATCCTGAGGGTCCCTAAGGCCCAACTAGCCCACCAGGTACGTCCAATAAGCACCACAGAGCTGTGTTGCAGAGAGGTGGTTCGAGACCACGCCCCTTTTTACACCTCTCTGCAACGCAACTCTGTTACACTTACTGAAGGTACCTGGTGGGCTAGTTGGCCCCCAGGGACCCTCAGGATACAAGGGGACTTAATCCCCCAACTTAAAACGCACCACGGAGCGCGTTTGCACACTTGTCACATCAGGCCCCGCCCCCTCCCTTCACCACTGTGCAAACACGCCCGTGGCGCGTTTTAAGTTGGGGGATTAAGTCCTCTTGAATCCTGAGGGTCCCTGGAGTCCAACTAGCCCACCAGGTACCTCCAGTAAGCGCCACAGAGCTGCGTTGCAGAGAGGTTTTAAAAAGGGGCGTGGCCTCGGACCACCTCTCTGCAATGCAGGCCTGTGGCGCTTACTGGAGGTACCTGGTGGGTTAGTTGGCCCCCAGGGGCCCTCAGGATTCAAGGGGAATTAATTCCTCAACTTAAAACGCGCCACAGGGCGTGTTTGCACACATGTCACCTCAGGCCCCGCCCCCTCCCTTCACCACTGTGCAAACGCACCCCGTGGCGCATTTTAAGTTGGGGGATTAGGTCACCTTGAATCCTGAGGGTCCCTGGGGCCCAACTAGCCCACCAGGTACTTCCAATAAGCGCCACAGACCTGCATTGCAGAGAGGTGTAAAAAGGGGCGTGGCCTGGACCACCTCTCTGCAATGCAGCCCTGTGGCGCTTACTGGAGGTACCTGGTGGGCTAGTTGGCCCCCAGTGGCCCTCAGGATTGAAGGGGAATTAATTCCCCAACTTAAAACGCGCCACAGGGAGTGTTTGCACACATGTCACCTCAGGCCCCGCCCCCTCCCTTCACCACTGTGCAAACGCGCCCCGTGGTGCGTTTTAAGTTGGGGGATAAAGTCCCCTAGAATCCGGAGGGTCCCTGGGGTCCAACTAGCCCACCAGGTACCTCCAGTAAGCGCCACAGAGCTGCATTGCAGAGAGGTGTAAAAAGGGGCGTGGCCTGGACCACCTCTCTGCAACGCAGCCCTGTGGTGCTTACTGGAGGTACCTGGTGGGCTAGTTGGCCCCCAGGGACCCCCAGTATTGAAGGGGGATTAATTCCCCAACTTGAAACGCGCCACAGGGCGCGTTTGCAGAGTGTTGCTGGTAGGGGGTGGGGCCTCCGGCACGATCGCGTCTTTTTTTTTTTGTCTTTTAAGAAGGGGGCTGTGTGGCCCCCCTTTCTTTCCTATTTTATGGACCCTGGGGACCCCATCCCCCAGGGCCCCCTCCTGAGGCCATATTTGGCCCCGGGGACCCCATCCCCCGGGGCTGCGTGGCCCCCCTCCTCAGGCCATTTATGGCCCCGGGGACCCCATCCCCTGGGGCCGGCCTTTGCGTGTTTTTTTAAATAATTTTTTTCTTACGGGGGAGGGGGGCCGCGTGACCCCCCTCCCGGCCACTTCTTGCCCCGGGTACCCCATCCCCCGGGGCAAGCCCTATCCGTTGGAGACCGTGGGGGGAGCCCCAATGCCCCACGGTCCCGCCGGCTCCCCGCGTCCTGCGGGAGCCGGCATTGCTTTCCACATGGGGAGCTGCTGACATGCAGCTCCCCTTGTGGAAAAGCAATCTGCTTGCTTCATTGAAGCGAGAGCAGGTTTCCTGCTCTCGCTTCAATGAAGCAAATCAGTTTGCAATGACAGGGCGGGAGCCGCGAGGCTTCCGCCCTGTCATTGCAAACAGCAGTGTCCCGGGGGTGGGCACCCCGGGACACTGCAGGAGCCAGCCCTGGGGGTGGTGGTCCCCAGGGCCATCAAGAGCTCCAGGAGGGGGGCCGCGCGGCCCCCCTCCCTTCAATTGCAAAGCCCCGAGGAGGGGGTGGTCCCCGGGGTTCGGGGGTCCGTTACGGACCCCCAAATTTGAATATTAGTGCCCCGGGGAGGTGGCGTCCCCGGGGCATGTGGGGGGGGCTCGAGCCCCCCCACACAGGTATGTGTTTTTTTTTTTTTTTAAAGCCCCGGGGGTGACGGTGTTCGGGGCAGCGGGGGGGCTGTGTGCCCCCGCAAAATAATTATTAAAAGCCCTGGGGGTGGCGGTCCCTGGGGCTAGGGGGGGCCTTGGAGGCCCCCCCACACATAAAATAAACAAAGCCCCGGGGGGTGGCGGTCCCCAGGGCTGCGGGGAGCCCGTGAGCCCCCCGCAAATATTTAATGAAAGCCCCGGTGGGTGACAGTCCCTGGGGCAGCGGGGGCCTGCCTGGGCCCCCGCAATTTCAATTTTGCATGCCCCCGGGATTTGGCCCACCCGGGGGCTAAATAATAACGAAGCGCGGAGCCCGCGCTTCGTTTTTTTTTTATTTTCAGCTGAAATTCGCGCTGGGTGTGCGAATCTCGCCAATTTTTATTTTTAAAAAAAAATGCTTTTTTGGGCCCTGGGGGTCCTTGTGGGACCCCCTGAGCAGGCCTAGGGGGTCAGGGTGTTTCTACCCTGCCCCCTTTTCTTTTTTTTCACGTTTTTTTTCTCTTTTCTTGTGCCTCGGTTACTGAGGCACAAGATGGCTGCCAACACTTTCTGGTTTGGAGTGTTGACAGCCAATTAGAATAAAGCACGTGATCGGGAGGGTGCGCGGATCCACCGCGGCCATAGATATCAAAACTTTTATTTTTTGATTTTCTCAGCAACTACTGAACCGATTTACACCATTTAAAAAAAAGGTCTCTTTCTGAACCAAGGGCTACCTTTTTGCCAAATTTTGTGTAATTCTGTTCAGCAGTTTCGGCTGTAACCGTGTCTAAAGTTTCCTATGGGAAATGCATTTTTTGACCTCTATTTTTTGAATTTCTCAGGAACTACTCAACGGATTTACACCATTTAAAAAAAGGTCTCTTTCTGAACCAAGGGCTACCTTTTTGCCAAGTTTGGTGTAATTCCGTTCAGCAGTTCGGGCTGTAGCTTTGTCTAAAGTTTCCTATGGGAATTAACATGGAGAAAACACGTTTTGGGACCCCCCTTTTTTCTCGGCCCCCGCTTGCCGAATCACCCCGAAACTTTCGAGACAGGAGCTGACCGGAACGGGCTACGAGTTTTGAAAATTTCGCGAAGATTCGTCAACCGGCGCCAAAGATATTGAGAAAACAAAAATGAGTTTCCTATGGAAACTAGGGCCTAACTATAACAATCTACTGGCGACCCCCAGTAGATAATATGTATGTGTATATATATATATGTATGTGTGTATATATATGTATGTGTATATATATATATATGTATGTGTGTATATATATATATATTTATAGATAGATAGATAGATAGATAGATAGATAGATAGATAGATAGATAGATAGATAGATAGATAGATAGATAGATAGATAGATAGATAGATAGATAGATAGATAGACATATTCACTGGAAAAACCAAAGGTTATGGTTAGGCTAAGATTTCACTCATAAAAAAAAGCAATGAAATTCAGCAGTTATAGTTACCTGAGTTATAACTAAGGCTCCCTGTTTTCCGCTTTTACGGATTTTTTCAGATAAATACAGACAGAAAACAGTGTGTTTTCTGTCTGCATTTATTTGAAGAAATGGATAAATACAGAAAATGTGCTTCTTTTAAGTGACTCTTCGTGCTGTCTTTCATGAATTATAGCCCAACAGCTGGGCAGATGGACAGCATGGGAAATTATAAAACAGGATGAAATTTCTTTAAATAACTGAACGTTTTAACATACATTTGTGGTATAATGTTAATATTTGCCAGTGGATGTACTGTTATATAACATTTGGCAACTTAAATAGCTAAAACACGACAGACATCAAAGTATGAGTGCGCGTCTATCATTTAAATAAATATGGAAATGTACAGTTTTACAACTACATTTATACGCAAAACACAAAATAAATTACCTACTGGCGGTTGCCGGTAGGTAGCTATAGTTAGGACCTAGTTTCCATAGGAAAAGCGTTTTTGATTTGCCAATATCTTTGGCGCCGTTTGATGAATCATTGTGAAATTTTCAAAACTAATGGCCAGTTACGGTCAGCTCCTGTCTTGAAAGTTTTGGGGTGATTCATCAAGCGGGGGCCGAGAAAAAAGGGGGGTCCCAAAACGCGTTTTCTTCATGTTAATTTCCATAGGAACTTTTGTCGCGGCTACAGACCGAACTGCTAAATGGAATTACACCAAATTTGGCAGAGAGGTAGCTGTTGTTCCAGAGTGCACTCTTTGCTTTAAATGGTGTAAATCCATTCAGTAGTTCCTGAGACATTTTAAAATAAAAAATATCGATATCTGGTGACCGCGGTGGATTCGCGAAGCCTCCCGAGCACGAGCTTCATTTTGATTGGCTGTCAACACTCCAAACCAAGAAGTGTTGGCAGCCATTTTGTGACTCAGTAAAACCGATTCATAAGAACAAAGGGTATTAAATGATTTAAAAAAAGAAAAGGGGGCAGGGTAGAAACACTCTAACTCCTTAGGCCTGGTCAGGGGGTTCCCCAGTACCCATGCACTTTTTTATTGTTTCAAGCACTACTCATATACTCTTGTCTTCAATGATGTGTTAGCCTTGCACTCATGCTTTGTCTAAGGTATTTCCCCTGCACTGATCTAATCATCCATTCAGTACTGCTGCTCTCATGCAATCACCCAGGCAGTACTCTTGCACTGAACTATTCAGTCAGGCCCTACCCATCCAGTCATCCATTCTCTCAGGCAATACCCACTACCCATCTATTTGTATGTTTCTTTGATATATGATGCCACTTTTAAAAGGTACAGGCACATGCATGCATGCCTTCTGGAATATGGTGAGACTTTTATCAGACACATTGAAAAAGTTGCTGCTTTGTATTTGGCTAGGCCGAACACTCTGAGTAGTTGGTGTATAGTGAAGCTGCAGCCGAAAAGTGAGGTTTAAGACTTGTTGGTAGAAGGATTCGTGATTAGGTTAGTTCGTATTGGTGTATGGAAATGCATACTTCTAGTATACCATATAATTTTAGGTGTCTCATTAAAATGGAAAGTGCAGTCTGTCAAGGTTAAGGTACTTTGTAGTGTTATGTCTCAAGTATGTGTCAGCTTGCACATATATTCTCACATGTGTTATTTCTATAGAGATGGTAGAGCAATAAAACACTGGTATACATGTATTTGTATGTTTCTTTTACATATGATGCCACTAGGAAAAGGTACATACATATGCATGCTTGTTTTTAGGAATATAGTCAGCTAGACACTACTATTCCAGTCAAACATTTACTCAGCTAGTACGTATGCACTCATGTATTCACTGAGACAGTACTGATGCACTTATGTAATTGTCCAAGCATTACCTTAATACTCATAGTTTCTCAGAGGTATTTCCCATACATTGATCCAGGTACTACTTCTGTAGTGATAGAATCACACAGGCAGTATGCGTACATTCATGTATTATCTCAAGCTCTACCCATACAGTTATGTAATAAACCATGCTTTAGGCTTGTAGTCATAGTTTCTGTCAGGTATTTTTGATCCATTGATGCAATCACCCTGGCAGTATTGGTGCACTCATTTTATTATTGAGGCTCTACTCTAGCACTGAACTATTGACTTAGGTAGTAGCCATTTAGTGATGCATTTTGTTAGGCACTACATATAAATTAATCCAATGATCCTACCATTACTCTTACATTCATCCTTTTACTTAGGCACTACCATGCAGTCATACAGTTAAGGAAAAACTAACTATACACATACTACTTCTCTTCCCTCTTTCAGCATCTGTCTAGTCTCTTTGTGCTGTTCTCTTAGTTGTTTTGCACCTCTCTTGCTCTTTCTGTACCTCTGTTGCCTCTTTCTGCACCTCACTTGTTTCTTTCTGCACTCCTCTTGGCTTATTCTACACCCCTATTCCTTATTTCTGTACCTATGTTGCCTCTTTCTGCACCCCTCTTCTGTCTTTCTGTACCTCAGTTGCCTGTTTCTACAATTCTCTTATCTATTTGTGCAGTTCTCTTGCCTCTTTCCATTTCTATTGTTTCTTTGTTCAGTTCTCTTGCCTTTTTCTGTACCCTTGTTCACTTTTTATGCATCTATCTTGCTTCTTTTTGCGCCCCTTTTTCTCTTTCTTCACCTCTTTTGCCTGTTTCTGCAACTCTATTGCATCTTTCTGCACCTCTCTTTCTTCTTTTTGCACCCCTGTTGACTCTTTCTGCACCACTGTTGTCTCATTGTGCATGTTTGTTGCTTCTTTCTGCAGTTTGTTTGCTTCTTTCTGCACTTCACTTGCTTTTTTCTGTACCCCTCTTGTCTCATTTGCACCTATCTTGCTTGTTTCTGTACTCCTCTTCCCTGCTTCTGGACCTCTCTTCCTTCTTTCTATATCTCTGTTCCCTCTTTCTGCAGTTCTCTTGCCTCTTTCTGCACCTGTTTTGCCTTTTTCTGCACATCTTTTGTTTCTTTCTGCACTTCTCTTGTTTCTTTGTGCACTTCTCTTGCCTTTTTCTGCACTTCTCTTGTCTGTTTCTTCATTTTTAGGTCTTGCCTAGGCAGCGATGACCTTTAGAAATTGGTCTGCTCCTTTTCCCCCAAAATCGTGCTTGTGCTGGAATCTACCTTGCGGGAGCGAGCAGTGGCGCGCATTTAATTGAAAACATATGGTTCTCGCGCCGCCGCTCCTCGCTCCCGCAAGGCGGAGGCCAGCACAAGCACGAGTGCTTCAATTTCCAGCGGGCAGACACAGCACACCTCCCCCTCTTGAGATCAGCTTCAGCTTACTCCGGTGTAGCCAACAGCCCAAGATCCCAACTATGGCACACGCCACCTATGACCCTCAGCGTCGAGTTAGCAGCTCTGCTGCTGTTTTCTGTGCGACCACATTGAGTCCCTGAAATATAAATGATTTGATTCATACACGCATTCAGTGTCTTTCATCTTTGACTTTTCTTGCCTGCCGCATTTCAAGCCCTTTCAATACCCCGCGGTGACAGCATTGAGCTCCTCGATGTTTAATTAACCATAATCATCATCATCGGAGGATGTATGTGATATGTGCTAATTTTCGTTCTAGGACGCACCGCTCACGTTTGATTGAAGAAATTAGAGGATGCGCCTCAATCTGTGCTAGGATCTACGGAGAGCAACCGAAAATGTTGGGGCAGCCTTTCTTGATCACACGTTGAGCATAAAGAGTTCAGGTCTTTCTAAGTTACAAAGGGTGTGCACGTTTCACCACATACCCTTGTGCTTTAGTGCACTTCTAGACAGTCGAACAACAGCGCGGTTCCTAAACGCTCGCGATTTGCGATGCCTACCTCCGGTTTTAATCTAGTGCTTAAAGCTAGTAGCACATTGTGCCAGGCGCTACCAGTTTTGGTTACTCATACAACTTGGGAGGTAAAACGATTTGCACACGGTCACACAGTGAGGTCAAGAAGCAGAACTAGGATTGGAATTCGGGGCCTCTGGATTAACAGCTGGGAATTTAATGACTAGGCCATGCGTCATCCAAGGGAAATTGTACCAGAGTGATGCAGAGCAGCATCGCAGACAGGGTCCCACAAGGAGCAAGCCTCCCTGGAGCACAGAGCTGCCAGGCAGACCCAGCTGCTGCAATCCGGGCAACAGCTGATGCAATACGTCTCAGACGGAATGAGCTCATCTGCGCGTGCTCCTCAGAAGCATAGAACACTCACGAGCACCACAAATGCCTCCACTGTGGCATCCATGGGAGAGCTGAAGTAATCTTGTCACGGGGTGGGGGTTTATCTTTGTAGATCGACGTTGAAACAGTCACTGTTCGCTTTGTTCTTTCTTCTTCACCAAGTAAACGAGGGCAGTGCTGGTGTACACCCCCAGGAGTAGCGAAGGCAAAGCCCCCCTCCTTCTTCGCATGTAATGTAAGGTGTGGCATTGAAAGCTAGATCGCTCCTTCTACTCACGTTATCGGTTCAGGAACAGCTATTACCGCAGGACACCAAGCACCATTCAGGCCAAAGCTAGTGTTACACGACAGTGGACCTGGGCCCTTTATTGGATTACTTCCCACCTGTATTGTCACTCTGCCTCCCTTCAACACTCCAACTCAAAGCTATTGCTACGCTACAACAAGCATAATTAAAAAAAGCTATTCTTACAGCACAGCAGGCATAATTCACACCAAAGCCACTGCTTCAGTACAACACGCAGGCTTAAAACAAAAGCTATTGTTACAGTGCAACTTACAAACAAACAAACTAAAGCTTTGCTACACTACAATTATTATTATTATTGCAACTTATAAAGCGCACAGCTACCCCATAGGGTTTCCAGGCGCTGGATCCAGTATGGTTACAAGAAGCCTAATTTAAAACAAGCATTTGCAATGCAATAGGTCGCGCGTTTACGCGAGTTTAAGCTATTGGCATTGTAAATGACAATGCGTTTTATGTTTCAAAAACCAAAACCTAAATAAAAGGCATTGTCATTTACAATGACAATAGCTCAAACTCGTGTAAATGCGAGACCTGTTGCATTGCAAATGCTTGTGCTGACTTTCGTGTTTCCTGCTCATCAGAGGCATTCCGAGGGTGCCTGTTCCCTGCACTTCCCCCTCCCGCGATTGCTTTAGAGGTAACATTTGAGCTCTGGTTTAAAGAGAGCTTCTGGCGGGTTCTAGGCTGACAGCTCCTCCCAGGCCCCCCTTCCAGGCCCATCTACGCATCCCAAGGGACCAAGTACAGGCTGTACAAGTGCTTAGAGGCAGGCACTGGGAGGGAGGCACTGCTAAGGGTAGTGCGGATAGGTCAGGGCAGGCACCCGGTCTCTCGGCACCTTCTCCTAATTAACGTCCTTCCGAGCACAGCCCTGGACCCTGCTTGATGCTCCCGTCTAGCTCCTCTCCTGCTCCTCGGGACTCAAGGTGCCCTACCTTGTGTTCAGGACTTCTTTGCTATGAAAAGAAAGGGCTGTGTTATCCTCGATAATTACTCCAGTGCCCCCTCTATCCTGGCCGAGATTCACCTCCAGCTCTGCTCCTCGCGCTCCGCTTGCCTGGAGGCACATTCAAATCTCCCAAGAGGAGGTACAGCCAAAGTTTTAAAGACGCGCCTGGATGGTTTAATCTCCTTCAATCAACTCCTTCAATCATAAAGCTCCTACGTCGACTCTTTGGCGCTCGCCCCATTGAAGTGCTTTCGTTTCAGTGCAGCCCTGCCCACCCCAGGAGGGAACCCCTCACCTTTGAGGCCCCAGCAAGTAGATGAGCCGGGATGGGGATGGAGGGAGGGGAGGGGAGGGGGGGGGCATCGAGCCCCTCTCTGTGGTACAAGAACTGGAGATCTTGTGTCTGCAGGAAACACCCGAGGGGGGAGACATGGAAATCTTTGAAGGAACGTTCTTGAATATATTTAATCTGTAATTCTGTTACACGAATTTCTTTAAAAGTAACACATGAAACAAATGGGCACACTGGCCATATTTTTGTCTGACACATTTGTTTCTCAATGGATATCACCCGTATAAACACAATAATGACTACAAGTTCCACAAAGCAAAGGTAAAACCAGGGCACTCACGAGGGGCAACTAGGAATTCAGGAACACTAGTGTCTGTACCACCCTTCATTATTTTTATTTGGTATACTTACACACTCACATGCTCAGGGAAAAGATTTTTGGTGCACTGGCAAAATTACTTTTTGCTGTTTGAGCACTCATCCCCCTCTAACCTCCAGCAATCACCCCATTTTTCTGAGACCATTCGGTATGGTCTATCGTCCTCCTTCGGCATCTTTGGGTAATGCAGAAAGACAGTTGCTTATTGGACTCTAATGTCACACAACAATAGCCATAAATATAGAATGCCTAACATCCACATAGGCCAGGACCTGTGCTTGCATGGTTCCTTAAAGATTTGCACCCAGGGGGCAAGATTTAAACTTGTCCAGAAGAAGGGACAGCTAAAAGCTGGGTAACCCAATATGTTCAACAGTAAATTCCTCAAAAAAATGATATGATGTAATGGTACAAATGAATATCTACCCATAACTTTTCAACATGCTGCACAGCAGCCACACTGCCCTACACCATAGCTTAAAGACATTGGCAAAGCCAATAGCTCTGGCTAAACACTTATAAGGTCCTAAAGGCGAGACCTATTGGCTATGCCAATGCTTGTTCTTATTTGTTTCAGGAGTTCTCTTGCTTCTTTCTGCAAGTATGTTGTCTCTTTCTGTATGTATCTCTGTTGATTCTTTCAGCACTTTTCTTGCTTTTTTCTGCTCCTCTCTTGCTTCTTTCTGTTCCCCTGTTGCCTCTTTCGGCATTAGTCTTCCTTGTTTGTGCACCCCTCTTGTCTCTTTCTGCACCTCTGGTGTCTTTTTCTGTATGTCTTAGCTGCTTTGGGCACTTTTTTGTTTTTTTCTGCACCCCTGTTGCTTTTTTCTGTACTTCTTTTCCTTCTTTTTGCACGTCTTATTTCTTTTTCAACTCATTTTCTTTCTTTCTGCACCCCTTTTATTTGTTTCTGTACCTTACTTGCGTTTTTCTACAACTGTTTGCTCTTTCTGCACTTCTTTTTCCTCTTTCTGCACCTGTCTTTTTTCTTTTTGTACATCTGTTGCTTCTTTCTGCATTTATTACATTTTTCAGTAGCTGTGTTGTTTGAGTATTTCATTTTGCTGTTTGTAAACCTTTTGTTTTTTTTCCTTTTTTCTTTTGGCTGTGTGACCAGATATTCTTGTGTTTTTGCAGATGTTTTGCTCATTTTTATACTTTTCTCTTCTTATGAGATATAAATGCAATAGAAATTTAATTGTAATTTTGCGCTTAGTTGTTATTTTCAAAATTGAAATATTATTAATTTTGTAATTTTAGTTAATGTACTAAAATAATTAAACTATAATTTGTTTTTAGGAAGATATTTTATTTGGATTAGAAATAAAAGATGGCAAGAAAACATGAAAAGAGAAGAGAACAAAGGAAACAGAAGTACTTAATGAAAACTAAAACGAGTGGAGTAGAAAAACAGCAAAAAGATGCTGAGGATAAAGTGGCTTCTGGTATGAGAACTAAACAATTTATTAAAAAAGTTGTGGAGAGATTGAATGATCAAAATACTAATCAAAGGAGGAAAGACATTTTTCGAAGAAAGGAGAAGCAAAGGAAGAAACACAATGGAAAAGAAGCACATGTTACAAAAAGACAGAAACAATTTAAGGACATACGTGTGTTTCGTAATATAGTAATTCAAAATGTATTAAAAGATTGTAAAAAGTATAAAAAAAGATCTGCTGCATATAAGAAGAAGCAACAGATTGAAAGTGTAGTAGATACTGATTTTGAATTGAAACGGAAATTATTTATATTGGTATTGAAGAGAATGAAAGCATTGAATAAAACAATGCACTTTAGGAAGGAGAAAAGAAAAGGACTGGTTAATAGAAGTAACTTTTGCAAAGCTTTTTCTGGTGAATGGAATCATACTTCTAGTACTGAGCCTTTTTTTAATGAAGAAAGTTATTTTCAACAAAATACAAAAGTTCACGCAGTTGATACCTGTGGTTGTTATTACGAGGTAAAGGATGGTTGTCTAATTGAAAAAGAAAAGATGGTTCGTAGAAATGTGGAAGAAGTAATAGCTGAAGAAGTTCAATGGAGACGTGCACATGCTCCAGTGTATAAGTGGGATTATAGTAGTATTTGTAGTATTCGACAGGAATCTATTGATATATTACGAGTTTTCTTGCGACAATATGCTAAAAAAAAGTGTTAAACAGAAGATTAAGATGTTGCAAGGACTAGATCCATGTAAAGTAAGAAAATATAGTAAGTTGCAGGGTCATTCTCTGGCTTGTCTTTCTAGAAAAGGGTGTAAAAGCACTTTTCATCTATTAAGAATGTTAGCAGTACATCACACATAAATGTGGATGTTAGTAAGGAGATTGTACTGCGTAAAAAGTCCTGCATTATCTTTAAGTGAAATGAACACAGCTCTTTTGTATGGATCAGTATCGGATGTAAAAAAAGTTTGTGATGATATACAGTTTCGTTTCTTTGATTCACAAGAGGAGTGTAGAGAAAGTGAGAGTTTGATAAGTGTAGGTGTTGAACAACAGTTGGAAGATATTAGTACTGAGAAGTTTGAAGAAATTACAAAGTTTAAGATACTTTCATGTGAAAAACCAAACTATGGGGCCCATTAGGATGGCGGGCGGTTCGCCCCCGCTGGCCTGGCGGTAGCCACCACCGGCCCGGCGGGTACGAACTGCCCACCATGCACACCAGAAAGACCCCCCCCCGCCATATTATGATGGCTGGGGGGTCCGCGGCAGACGGAAAGACCGTCCACCACTTTTCCGCCGGTCGACCCGTCGACTGGGCAGAAAACATGCATAATATGGTGGCGGTGTCTGCAAGACACCACCATCCATATTATGATGATGGCGGAAAGCAGCCCTTCCATGGCGTCGTTGCCGCCATGGAAAGGCATGTGGTCTTCGCTGTTGGGGGCCCGTAGCGGGCCCCCAGGATGTTGGGGGGTGAGGGGTGCACATGGGGGTTACCTATGGTACCCCCCTGCATTGGCATGGACAAAGTGGCAGGCACCGAGCGGTGCCTGTCACCTTGTGCATGTCAATGCACAAAGTGCATTCCCAGCATTGTGGCGGGTCGGGCTGTGAGCACCGCCCGCCACAATGCTGGGAATAGGGGATGCCACCACCACGGTGGCGGTGGCATCATAATTGCAGGTGCGGGACCGCCGCACCTATAGTGGGCGGTCCCTTTGGCGGTTGCGGTGGTGGCGTAATAGAGCCCTATGTTTGTATTTGTTGTCGATGTACTCACTATAGAAGTCAACTAGGAATGTTGATGTGTATTTAAAAAGTGAAAAGGAAAATAATGATAAGTGGGAGCAATTTGGTGCTTATTTGTTGGTGGAAGGTCGTTTTGAGTTGGGTACTGATCAACGTATTTGTAAATATTGTTACAACAAATTAGAAGAGAACAAAATGCCAGCCAGAGCAGTACATAATAACTTAGAGTTGGTAGCTATTCCTCCGGAACTGGCAGATTTAAATACAAATGAGTCCATTCTTATCCAATCTGTGCACCCGTTTCAGGCTATAGTTCGTATGGAGCCTAAAACAGGCAAGCTGCCTCCAACAGATTTACAAAGAGGTCTGAAAGGAAGAGTTGTGTACTTACCTTTAGATTTAAAAGAAATATTGAAACTGTTAGTATAGAGAGAGAGGAAAGTGAGCCTGTAGTTATTCTAGTTAATGGTGTACCAACAAAGAGTCGGAAAATATGGCAAGAGTTAGTAGATGTCACCAAACTTCAAAAGGCTACATTATATCTTGTACAAAATAATATTTATTATAAAATTGTAAATGTGGAAGACCAGGAAATATGTTTAGAAGAAGATACAGAAATTTCAACTGGCCAAATTGAAAAAGTGGACAAGAGCAGGAGTGAAGAGATTTACGAACATTACAGTATACATCCTTTACATTCCAAAGAGGTCATTGGAAACACTATTGAATTATTTCAAATGAAGAAAGCAGAGGGAACTCCCATGAGTGTATGGGAAAAAAGTTTAGAAGCTCGTTGTTTTCCACAACTGTTTCCCACTGGAGAAGGTGGACGATATGATGAACAAGAAGTACAGATTCCAGCTTCAGAATACCGGACGACAAGATTGTACTCAGAAGATCCAAGATTTCGACAGTGTATTCCATATATATTTCATCTTCTATTTGAAAGTGACTTGTCTGGACTATCATATGCAGTGAATCACATATTAAAAACAGGAGTACATCTTACACATGTTTCTGCAAAGGAATTTATGGACAAAGTTCAACAAAGAGACGATCATTTGGAATCTCAGTTAATTAATTTGATGGTGTGTCAACGTGGTACTAATGAGTATTAGTATCGTCGTCACAGCGAACTTAAATGTATGTTAAGAAACTTAGGTACTCCTACCTGGTCTCTAACACTTAGCTGTGCTGAATATGCTTGGAACGATTTACTTGAATTTCTTCGACAAGCAAATTCAAATGTCAAGAATATTGAATTGAAGACAGCTGGAGAATTGTGTTCTTTGGATCCTGTGAATGTGTGCAGATATTTTAATCATAGGTTTCAAGCTATGATGTCTTTTATCTGCAATAAAAATAATCCACCTCTTGGAGAAGTTACTGATTTCTTTTGGAGAAAGGAGTACCAAGCCAGAGGTGCTCCTCATATACACATGTTATTATGGATCAAGGATGCACCTAAATTTGGAACCAATTCTAATGAAACTGTTTTGTCTTTTATCGAAGAGTATGTTACCTGTGCCATTCCAAAAAAGGAAGAGAAGAGAGCTTAAGAGAACAAGTTTTACGTTTTCAAAGTCATCGATGTGGAAAATATTGTCGACGAAAATACAAGTCAAATGGAAAATTTTATACAAAATGTCGTTTTGGATTCCCACGTCCAGTAATTTCAAAAGGAAGAGTCAATAGTTTTATGTCAGCAGTAAGACATACTATAACACAAAAATCTCTGAAGAATACATACAACATAAGAAGAACTGAAGATTCAAAATATATTAATGACTACAATCCAGTGATTTTGACAATGTGGAGTGCAAACATGGATATCCAGTATGTTGCAGATAATTCAGTTGCTGTTGCTCGCTATATTACGTCATATATAACGAAATCTGAAAAGACAGAGTTGAAGGAAATGTGGGAAGAAATTTTACAAGAGAAGAGTCTTAGTAACAAATTGTACAGCTTTAGTTTGAAAATGCTTTCACATCGAGAAATTGGATTCTATGACTGTTCCGATCAGTTGAGCTCTGCAAGTTTATATTCAAAGTCAAGAGGAATCATTTGGGTAAGTCTAGGTCGTGCGGCTACATGAAATAAAGTTTTGAAATCTGTACAAGAAATTGAATTCTTAGCATTGAATGAACCACAAAGTACAGATATTCTTAAAACGAATATGTTGGATACATACTATCCCAAAAGGAGTCCATATCTGGAAAACTTATGTTTCTATTAAGTACTGCAATATTACAGCTTTAAGAGAAATGTTATTGAAAATATAAATGAAGAAAAATATGCAGTAATTGGATGTGATGGATGTTTGGTAAAACATGCTAAAGGAAATCTTATTATTCACAGAAAACTCAGGGGCATATTTACAAGCCCCTTGCGCCACTTTTGCGCCACCGTTGCGTCACGCAAGTGACGTAGCGGCGACGCAAACCATGCGCCGCGTTGCGCTATATTTACAACGTGACGCATCTAGGGAGATGCGTCACGTAGTAAACCCCTGCGCCACATGAAACCTGCGTCAGGTTTCATGTGGGCGCACCGGCGCAGGGGGCGTTCCGGCGCAGGTACGCCTCGGAAAAGTGACGTAGTGAAATCTACAAGATTTCACGCAGTCACTTTTCCGACGCTGGTGCGCCAAATCCTTACGCCTGCTTCAAGCAGGCGTAAGGATTGACGCACCATGTTAGGGATAGGGAAGCTTGGAACAGTGCTGGAGTTGCGTCGCGCTTGCGACACGACTTCAGCACTGTGCCAACATTCCGCCGGCAGATGCGTCACGCATCTGCTTATCCTTGCGCCACGATGCGCCGCATTGTAAATGCGGCGCATCGGACGTGGCGCAAGGGTAAACTTGCGTGACGCATTTTCCCTGGCGCATCCCTGCTGATATGCAGGGATGCGCCAGGGAACGTAAATATGCCCCTCAGTTGTGAAACTCCAGAAAAAAGGGAATTTTTCTATTTATCACTACTGCAACTCTTCAAGCCTTGGCGTAGTTAAGCGGAATTACTTGGAGATTTCGACTGCTATGAAGATTCTTTTAATGCATGTAAAGATAACATTCAATGCACAATTTTCCCTACTTATCTACAAATGTTAAGTGAAGAGACTGAACAAGAAACTAAAATTGCAGCTGAAATTGCTAGAGACAGTTCTCAGGATAGTCAGAGTTCTGCTCCATTAAGTCAAGATCCACTAGGACAACCAATTATTGAAAATGAAGCAGCAATAGCCATGAATGAAGTAGAAATGACAATGCAACAAGCACAACAGGATATTATTGATTTGAGAAAGTTCGAAGAACAACTAAATATTGATCAAAAAGAAATATTTGAGCAAGTGACACTACAGATACAGCATGGTTTGCTACATGAAAAAAAAGAATGCCAATGCACATCTTTTAAACCTATTCGAATGTACATCAGTGGTCAAGCTGGAACAGGAAAAAGTTTCTTAATTAAAGTTTTCACCAGTTATCTACACAAAACTACTGGATGCCAATTATCTTGCGTTGTAACAGCTCCAACTGGATTAGCAGCACACAACATTAAAGGGAGTACTTTACATCGATTACTCATGCTACCAGTTGAACATGAAAATAAATTGGAATATCACAAGCTATCTGGAGAAGCTTGTTATGAAGTGTCAAGTGTACTGAAGAAAATGAAACTTCTAATCACTGATGAGGTGAGCATGGTCTCAAACATAATGCTTGCCTTTGTACATTTAAGAATGCAACAGATTTTAAAAACAGGTTATGATGTTCTATTTGGAGGAAAACATGTAATTGTATTTGGCGATCTACTACAACTTACTCCTGTGAAAGGGCAACCTGTTTTTAAAACACTTGTCCATGAAGACACTAGGAAATCTTTGGGAAGTATTGGAAACGACAACATTTGGTCTCATTTTGAATATAAAGAACTTATTAAGAATATGCGACAAGCAAGTGATGAACATTATGGAAACATTCTTCAAGATATAAGAATTGGTGTTTTGACAAAACATGGTAAAGAAACTTTACAAAGTCGGCTTTTAATTAACTTGTTTGCAAATGAAAACATACCAGCTGAAATAATGTACACAAAAATTGGAGAAAAGAAGTCTATAGTTTGCCTAATGCCTACATTGAAAGAGTGTTCTACATTCAATCAAGAACTTTTGAAATTGGAAAAACAACCAATAGTGAAAATGGAAGCTATTGATCAAATGGAACATGAAGGAGTTACTATTCTTCCCTCAGAGAAATTACAGACAAAATTGGATTCTTTGGAAAAGTCAGTGTCTAAGACTGCAGGTTTAGAAAAACCTTTATATGTGTGTATAAATTGTCGGGTAATTTTACGGCGTAATTTAAATGTAGAACAAGGTTTAGTAAATAGAGCAATGGGAAAAGTTGTTGATTTTGTTAATTATCAGAACAGAGATAGAATTGTATTTTTGAAGATTAAATTTGATCAGATTGAAGAGGTAAAACAGATTGGACGTTGTGCTGTTAGTTTTTTGCTTGTAAAAGACTTGTATGTTCGTAGAAATTTTATTTTAGTGTGATTCAAAAAAGAAAACAATTCAAAAGAATGATGAAGCTGCAAAGAAAATGAAAATGGACACTGTTGATGATATTGTAGGATACCAGTTAGAAAATAGTTCAGGTATCAACTGCTATGCTAATGTAATTGTAAATGTTGTCTTTTTTGTCGAGAGGATCTTCATCATGAAATTATGGAAAATCGAGAAAAAAGATTCTGTTCTTTATTGCATTATATTTTTCAAAAGTTGGTAACTGATAGAACTAAAATCCATACTGCTTCTGGCATTCGGCATCTTTTGGATATATGTACTGGATCATTGAAATTTACATTGAATGTACAACAAGATGCACAAGAATTTCTTATGTTTATGCTTGGAGTATTGGAAGATGAAGGAATAGAAATTGAAAATTTATTTGGAGTAAGTTACAGATGGGATCATAAATGTGAAGAGTGTTCATTTTCTTCTACTACTGAAATAGACACTGAGCGATTCATATACTTGACGATACCAGATTGCAAATCAGTGTCTTTTAACAAATTAGTAAAAACAGGTAATCAGGATATGAAATGTTCTCGTTGTAAATCAGAAAAGTTGTCAGCATTACATATAGACAGAATTGGAAAATATGTAATTTTAATGCTACAACGTTGTAGAGCAAATGGAACAAAATTGGAAACCAAAATAAAAAATTATGTGGCAAGTCAAGTATCAATGTCAGGAAGAACTTTTAAAGCAGTGGCAATTATTTTCCATGATGGACCTACTACAACATCTGGACACTATACTGTGTATTTAAAGTGCAGTAAAGGATGGACACACTGCAATGATGCTCATTTGGAATTCAAATGTAGGCTGCCTTATGAATTACCAAATATCTCATATTTTTGATACCAAAGTATTGAAAACATCATTCGGCCTATTGGGAAGATGTGAACACAAATTAACGAAATTATTTTGGATATTTTCAATGCAAATGGATTTGGAAACATTATTTGGCCTATTGGGAAGATGTGAACAATTAGTGTTTGGATTATTGTTTGTGCTAATTCATATTGCATTTGAAAAAGACTTAATGTGGTTGAAGAATGTAATTTAGAAACTGTAGATAGGTAAACAGATAGTTATACTTGTTCTAAATAACGTTCAACGCTGATTTGTTTTTTTTTCAATCTCATTGATTGTTTTTTTCCCCCCCCACTGTTGTATGATGATCTACATTGAAATCAGTGTGTATGGTGAAATTCAGTAGAATCTGAGAACAGCAAAAAAGGGAAAGTGAAAATGGTATGTAATTCTAAAATTATGTTGTGATCTTAAAACTATAATATCATATTCAATAACAGTTTTTCTTCTTCTTTTTTACAGAAGGTAATGGTGAAGTTTGAAAGACTTTAAATTCAGATTACAACAAAACTACTGTAAAATAGTTCCACAGAGTTTTGTATCTACATTAGCAAAAAAGGTAAGATGAGATAATGTAATAAGGATGATAATGTGAAATAATGTTTACAGTTGCTTTTACTGCACTCATCCAATCCTTTAAACACTAGCCATGTACTCATGTATACAGATAGGCACTATTACCACACTCCTCGAATCACCCAGGCAATATCCATGTATTTCTCCAATCACCTAGCCAGTACCTATAGACTTATAATATCACCCAGACATTACCCCTGCACTAATACAATCTCCCATGCAATAACTATGTACTCTTCCAATCACCAAAGCACAACCCTTGCACTCCTTCAATCATGCAGGCAGTATTCATGCACTCCTCCAATCACCCAGACATTACCCCTCCACAGATGCAATCACCAAGGATTACTCATGCACTTCTTCAAACACTCAGGTAGTACCTATGCATTTGTGCAATCAGCCGCACATCATCTCTATACTCATGCAATCACCCAGGCATTATCCATGCACTCCTGGAATCACCCAGCCACTAACCATACACTTATATAATCACCCAGGCACTACATTTGCACTTCTCCAATCACGCAGGCACTACCACTGTACTCTTCCAATCACCCAGGCAGTACTCATGCACTTATAAAATTACCCAGACACTTCTTATGCACTCCTCTAATCACCTAGTCACTACCACTACACTCATGCAACCACTCAATCATTACCCCTACACTCCTGCAATCACCCAAACATTACTCAAGCACTCCTCCAATCACCCAGACTGTTGTATTCCTCTTAGGGTGTCCATAAACGGGCTTTCCAGTATCATGTCCTTATATAGGCACAATTCGCCCTGCCCTTATATAGGCATAAAATCCCAGCCCTTATTTAGGCATTAACCGTGCACTCCAAATACAGGCATGGTCTCTGACATCCGTCCACCCTAACGTCACAACGAAGTTCTTGAAGAACAGACCCTTAGGCTGCGGGAGTTTCCCTAGTCCAGGACTATTGATTTCTTCAAGGACTCATATATTATGCATGAACCATTATTCCTTAGGGGTTCATTCATGACGTCTTTCGCTGTCCGACT